>VDFB02379711.1:153860765-153876405 GCA_007258455.2 Sequoia sempervirens | reverse complement strand
TATTAAATTGGGTTGAAATATTAATTATATTCATGGTTATGATCTATAGTTCTTTAAATTTTTTTCCTTAATGGACGTGTTAAGAGATTGTTAATGAAGATTTAAGTGTTCCTTATGATATTGATAGGTTGTTTAACTTAAATGAATTCATTTTATTGACAAATAAATTCTTTAGTTATTTTAGATTACTCCTTATTGAGCGAATGAATAAAATGTATTTGATTGTTGTTTTTTCTTTATGTTTTATTCATTAAGTACATTCATGTGTTTAAAGGTTAGTCCGATGTTTCATTTTGATGTGTCCATCCTTTCTGAGTTGCTTGTTTTCGGAGGTGATTTTATTCATCAAGATCATTTTTATGGTTTTATCTTGACGTGACTTTCACTTGAGTTAATCTTAGTTTGACGGAATTTTTACTCTTTAAACTTGTGTTGGAATTTATTTGGAAACTCATTTTGTTTTGTCTTACCCTCGTTTGTGAATTCTTAAGTAGGTTATTTTCTTTTTTAATTGAAAGTGTGAATAGATAATTGTTGTCATTGTCATGTTGTCCTTCTGAAGGTGATGTACGTACCACTATAAGGGGGTTCTTGTGAGTAGAAAATTGAGGTCTCCCGTAGAATACCTAGTTGGTGGCTTTTGGATGTTGAGTGATTTTTGTTGAATTAAAGGTTGATTTTCTTCTTTGATTCCCTTTTTGAGGTGACACCATTGTTGATATGTGTATTGTGTTTGTGTTTTAGGGTTGATTGATTTATGGATGGGTCTTGATGAATCTTCCTTTTTGTGGCTTTTCTGAGTTAATCTCATATTTGAGGGAAATTTTATCCTTGCATTGGAATTATTGGGGAAAAACTCTTGTTGCTTCATTATACCCTCATTTGTGGGTTTTCATTCTTTTTTGGCTTCCAGAGGTTTGAGATGATTGTTAATTAATGTTCTCTCTTTATGTGCCCTTGATATGGCAAGTGTTCTAGTTTCATGATTTTGAAAGGGTTGTACGGGAATTGTTGAGACTTTGATTATGTGTTTATAGCGAGATGGGTAATGCCTCGCATGTTTCTCTGTTGTGATCTAATGTTCTTGTTATGTTGTACAATCCTTGGATTTTGGTTTGATGTTTGTTGGTCTCTAGGGAGAGTGGCTCCTCGTGGGGGCCAGCGCCCCGTTTAAGGGGAAGGGTACAGGATAACCCACGAGTGAGTTAGTAATTAAGTGAAAACCTAATAATTAACTTAGGAGGGTTGGGTAGTAATATCATTATAAGATTTAAAAATAGATGCCTTGTCTTCATTAGTGCTTCCACACACTAATGGAAGGCTGAGAAGGCCGTGGTTGGCAAGGTCGTGACCTCGTCTTCACGAGAGGTTTATGGCTCCGCATGAGTCACCCTATGGACCGGCGCCTCCAGTTGGGAGGAAGGGCACAGGATAGCCATAGATGGGACTAGTTCCTCCAGTTGGGAGTAAGAGCATAGGATAGCCCATGTAGGACTATGCGATGACACTCTCCCCTAGTTGCCCAAGTGTTTTACATTATTGTGTTCCTCTTGAAGTTTGTTATGGGAGTTGGTTTAGATTGTTGTTGAATGGACTTATATTGATTTATGAAGCATTTCCTTGATACATCTTTGGTGTACTTTGTGGTCTTGTATGACCTCATTGATATTTGACTTATGACCTTGTACTCTTATGGTACTATGATATGATGCTATTGTATTGTTTAATTGCAATTTGGAATTGTATTATGTTTATTAATTCAGTTTGATTTGGAAATGTTTCATGATCATCCTTTGGTTACTTGTTTACTGGTCATTGCTTTATGTGATGAGATTTATGATTTCTAAGTTATTATGTTGACTCTTGGATGTTGTTAATTATGTCATTATAATCCTTGAGTTTTATAATACTTTTGTATGTTGTTGAGTCTTGTGGTTCCCTGTTTGGATGTTCTTGGTTGGGGTATCTTTCTTGTCAGCCCCTTAGCACACGGGGGTGGGTCTTCAGACCCACATGGTCGGGTGGAATGTGCTAAGCACCCCATTGGGTCCCCAGTCGAGGATCGAGAGGTGCGGATTGGTGCTGTTGCGGTGACCCCAGAGTTGTATCCATCTTGGAGCTAGTTATGATACTTTGTATTCATTTGGTCATTTGTATCATGTTATCTTGTTGTATGGTTTTCTTTCATGATTGGAAAACACTTTTGTATCATTGTACCTCTTGAACATTGTACTATAATGTAACGTTAAACCTTGTGTGGATATTGGCCATGGCAGTTGTTATTCAATATGTTGAGTTAATCATGTATATGTTGTATTTGCGTACACAGATGGTTTCTTATCTATGATTATCATGTATGTGTTATATTTGTTAATGTTTATTTTGTTATGGACTATATCTTTGACTTTTATTCTTAATTGTCATTGTGTGTATCTAAGTCTCGTAATGACTCCTCATGTACCCCAAGGTATGTATGTCTTAGTGAATCTACTTAAATGAAATTCATGTCATGACTTAATGTGTTTTACATGTATGTTATGTTAACTTTTAAAAAAAAAAAAGTGCAGTAATTATTGTTTAATTGTCCTTTGGGGTTCACACGACGAGGTGTTATAGGCCCATCATGATCTGCACATACCCTTAATCATTGACAATTTAAGTTTTGAAGCTAACTTTAAGAAGAAAGAATCTATAGATAGTGACCGTCTGATGTCTGATTTATGATTCCTGATATCTACATTTCTAGGACCAGAGAAAAGCACCCTTGTCCAACCAGTTTGAGCTAAAATTCATATGGCAAGTATTTTTATCTCCACACTCTATTGTTTTGTAACTAGTTTTTGTGTTTCAATTTTGTGCTTCACTATATTTATGATAGTTCATTTCAATTCAATAATTTATCCATATACGGATTTGAATTATCAAATAAATTTAATTCATAATCATCAACCCCCAACTTGAAAAGAATGAAAACCCTGATCCACCATTTTTTCTCTTCCATGGTGGTTAGTAGCCCAAGTGGGTGTTCTAACTGCCTCAATTCATTCGTCCTAGTATAGAATCTCAAGTGCCTTCTTCTCAAATTCAAAATACAATCCCTAGATCATTTGAATTTATAATTTATCACAAGCATATCTCATTGAAAAGTATTATTAAAAGTAAATATTTTCATAGTGTTTCATTTCAAAGATAGAAAAGTGATAATGTTTAGCTTTTCCAAAGTAGAGTTGAGTTAATTACTATATTTTACAATCTAGAAGTTATCGTTTGGCCATATTGCATTATGACTAAAACATAAAAATTCTATACATGATTGTGTATTTCATAGAAAAATTAGGACTTTATGCATTTCAAAATATATATTTATTTATAATATTTGAACCTCTCCATGAAGTTGGATCCTCAAATATTTGTAGTTTCACATTTCTAGATTTTGAAATTAGCAAAACTTACATCCTCTAGTTTAAGGCACCAATGCAACTAATTTTGGGCCAAATTTGGATCACATTTTTTTCTCTATGATTTCTCTACAAATTTGTGTTTACTTTCTTAAACTTGTTTTGGTTTTCCTCTCATCTACTTTTCTCACTTCATTATATGAGCACTTGAGTTATTTCAATGTCATGTAATGGATTTATGGAGCTTCATGACTTGTTGTCTCATATTCAATGCCTTCATTGAGACATAGAATTGAGGACTTATGGCTTCTGCATTGCAATTGATGAAGGGAAAATGGATGCCATGAAAGATAGATTACACTTTTCTATCAACCATTTCACTATTTTTCCTAGGAGTCTTAATTGGATGCGACTAGCAACCTCCTGGCATAATTGATTCCTAATTAAGGACCTAGGGAGGGTTCTTTAATTTCTAATTGTTCACCGCAAGCAAATGCATGGAAAGAAAAGTACTGGAAGAAAACACAATGTCTGATATATACAAAACCCAAGCTAAATGAAGATAAATGAACATTCAACGCACGAAATCAAGTAATATAAGCCAAATAATGAATGTAAATGATGCAATTATGCTACACCAAGTTAGGGCATGTGTACCTGGGAAGTTTATAGATGTAATGAGGATTATGGAAATGTAAAGAAGATGTGAAAATATGTTTTGGAGGCCTAAGACACACATAGTAGCATATTAGTCCCACTAGTTTTTTTTCAGGAAAATACAGAGTCTTCCGATGCTGAAACAAAATCCTAAAGAATCTTTGAAAAATACCCTATGGGGGACTAAGAAACCTAAGGAGGTGTATTAGTATCATTGTAAATTTTTGGAATCTCTAAATTTAGTCCCAAGGGTTGATGTATGCACTTGCTTCTCTCTAGATCTAAGGTCTTAAAACTTCCAAATCTGACCTATAGGTGAGTTTTCGTGAAGATGACAACTTTGTAATAAAAATTTTGCAACTTTGCACTCTAAATGATCTTCAAGTCTTCAACCTAGATCTACAATCACAAATATGCAAGATGAGAAAAACTTGTTGTTTGTTAGTGAATGGGGGTGTTTCTTGGTCAAACCCCTTTTAGGCAATTAAATCAAATGATGAAATGAATCATGAATCATGAAATATGTAAATTATATCACCTTTTATGATGTCTTGTGAAGAAATCCAAAAATATACCATGTAGTGGTCATGATGAATGTAGATCTTGGATATAGTTGCAAATAGATCTTTAATGCTACATCTGCAATCTTCGCTCAACAACATGAATAGATGCACTAAACCCTTGAAATGATGCTTGAATCCTGATGATGGCTTTGAATGCTTCATGAATTTCTCTTGAATGCATAAAATTTCCTTAAGAATGAATACTTGAATTCTTGTTATGATTGAACATAAAAAATGAGTAGAGGAACCTTGTATTTATACTTATTCATGCTTAATATCTCAAAATTACACCAGAAAAAGCCCACATATGAAATCATTAACTAAACGAGGCTAAATCCCACCCAAATTTGAAATTGAATCTCAAAAATAAGTCAAGGACTAAGACACCCTAGGTGGTGTCTTAGTCCCAAGGCTCAATTCTTAGGGCACAAACTCCAAAAAGGGACTTGTTTTGGTGGTTTCAAAATCAGGGTCCCAAGACCCATGGGGGACAAAGATGCCCTACGTGGTATTTTAGTCCCACTCCACAAATCAGGGACACATAGACAAAAAAAATAAATGATCAATTGTCTTTTGAAGTTTTTTAGGATTTTCCATAAAAATATATTGTTAGGCTTGTGGATACAAAATTGGACCAATTAAGCCATAAAGAAACATAAATAAAGGCAGGTCCAAACAAGTGTGAAAATGCAAGGGTATGCATTTTACTACACTACATTTATCCCCCACTTTAGTGAGAGTATGAAATTGATTCAAACTCACACTAAAGTTGCCAACCACGCAATCAAGAGGGGTTTGAATGTACCAACATTAGTAAGATAGGATGACAATGATCAAGAGGGACGATCAAGCCCTCAAGGTTGAAATCCTATTACAAACCAACATAGGAACACATGAAAACAAATGTAGATGATATATGAAGCCATAATTTGATCACCAACATACACCATCAAGGATAGAAAAAGAAACACAAGAAAGGAAAACATAAAAAAGAAAAATGTCACATATCAAGCTTTGACTGGTTGTCCAATGCAGTGGATCAGATCTAGGCTATTTGTCCAAACCGAGGATTACAAGTGGAATGCATTGTCCACTTTGTAAACAAAGCACACACTCACAAGGGCTAGTAAGAGCTAGGTGTCCACTAGGTGAGCCCCAAGGGACCATATTAAAGCCATACCTCTATGACTTCAATAAGGCACAAAAATGCATGCTCACACAGGCTAGTGAAGCTAGGTGTTTAGTAGGTTTAGAGCCTCAAGGAACCACATTAAAGCCATACGTCCATGACTTTAATAAGGTACAAAAATAAAAATGCAACAATAAAGAGGGATGATCAAAGGGATTTTTCTTACTTCGTAGGTCTTAATCTTTGGGGACATCATTTTTAATGTCTGAGAGAGAGAATAAATACAAGGTATCATCTTGGGAAACATCATACACAATGCTTGCAAGAGAGGACAAGTGCAAAAGGTATCATATTTTCTCCAAGAGAGGACAAGTGCAAGGTCTCCTCCTGGGGAACATTGTATCTAATGTTTCCAAGAGAGTACAAGGAAATATCATCCTCTTAGAGGGAGTCAAACCCAATGGAACCACCAAGAGGACTCATCATAAGAAGAAAGGAAATCACACAAGGAACATGCAAAAAATGCAAATGAAATCATTCCAAAATAATGCCAATGTATGCCCCTACTTTAAAGGAATTGCTAACACCATGTTGTGAGAAATTACTTTAAAGTAGCCAGATATGAAAAAGGAAAAGAGGGTTGCCCTCAAAATGTATAACTCAGTACATCACATGTGAGCCAACTTCAGGCATGCTGTCCACATCCCAAGCTTGCCTTTATATATACATGAAAGGTGGTCAAATAGCCACAAGAGGCAATGATAAGTGACATACGAGGACAAGGCTATCTAAATCCTTTCCCCCACTTAGTGAAAGAAAAGGATGAGACAAAATGAAAAGAGGAACTCAGTGCTTCAACCCAAGGGAGAGCACCATAGTCCTTAAGATGTTGAATTGTGTTCTTCAAAGCCCTACATTCATTAGTAGAATAACCATGAACTCTATGATATGCACAAAATGAAGTCTTGTCATAAAATTTATTCCGTGTTCTTGGAGGAGTCTCATCAAGATAATCTCTTGGTCAAATGTTGAGGATGTTGGTTTATTTTTCAATAAAGCTATCTCTTTCTTAGCACAAGGTGTCATACCTACACAAGACACTTTAGATTGTGATATTTTCTTCTCTCCTTTACTAGAGGGTGTAAAATACAATGAATTCAAATCATTAGTGTTTTGTGTGATGAAATTTACTGTAAGCAAGGATTTCTTTGTTTGTTTCATTTGTTTCAAATGATAATTGGTGCAGGAGCACCTAGGAAACACTAGGCAATTAGGAAGTATAGGATGCATTTTGTTTTGTTTTTGATGTTTATCATGAAGGTCATGTTGACCATTGAGTAGAGAAGATAATTTATGGTTGTGTTTTATCTCTAGGATAGAAGTTGAGGAAGGGTGGATGAGTTTAGAAACTCATTTTTCTTAGATTACTTGAAATTGGCAAAAGTTGCAAAATGGTGTATTTTGCAACTTTTCCACAATGTACTGAAATGTCCAACCAAGGGGAGGAATAACTATCTTTTTTGAACTTATAGGGTGTTCCTCGACCTGAGAGCAAGGTTGGAAGCATCTTTGTTATGATTGAAGTTTTTTGAAATCAAGAAGACAATGGTGTTTTAGAGTGAATTTCTGATTTTTGTCTCAAAGTGGAGCTTTAATGGATTGAATTTGTTACTGTTTTATACATATGATGTAGATTTGATAGTATTCAAGCTTTTTGTGCCATTAATTAGTTCCCTTGTTCATTTTCAAGCATTGTTTGTAAATAAATTTGATTCCACATTGTTGTTGGTCTGAACCAGACAATCTTGTGGAAATGGAGTGTTAGTTCACTTTCCCACTGTACAAATTGTACGGCCCTTTAGGAATAGTGACTAGAATCCATGTATGTATATATGGTAGATTTTAGGGTTTGGGAAAAGATAGGAGCTGTTGGAAAGGTCATGCCCTAGGCAAGCCAGGGAAGAGTCCAGCTAGGGAAGACCTAAGCGCAGAGCACTAAAATTGTAGGGGTGTTAAAATTTTGGCAAACCATTGCTTGGAGAAGATAGATGAGTGTCTTTCCAATGCATAGCATATAGGAGGAGGCTCCATCAATCCATTTGATGTGATCAAAGCTTAACAGTTTCAAAGCAGCCAGGAAAGGGCTAAAAAAGACCTAATTTTGGCCATTTCATATTAGAGTGTTCTACAAATAGTTAAGACGTATGACCTCAAAAATATTTGAGAGGTTGGAAAAATAACTAGGAAACCCAAGAAAAGATTGGGGTGTCTTTTGGAAAGTTTTGAATATTTTCTCGAAGAAGGAGGCCTAATTGGGGCTCCTAGGGCTAGTAGCCTTTTAAGACCTAAGTGAGGGTTTGATGAAAGCGACCAAGACATGGAATTAGGAGGACCCTCAAGATCCAAAATTTGATGGATTACAATGAATAGAAACACCTCCACACCCCTACAAATCAAAATTCAAGCTTTGGAGTTATTGTAGCCTTTAGGGTGGATTAAGGGCTAGGAGTAGAGTTGCAAGTTTGCACCAAGATTTGACTTGGTAGAAATAATTTGTGTTGATAGTTGGGGTTGGAAGATCAACACCAGGGGATCCTGAGCACTAGAAGATCCTATAGGCTAAGGTGGTGCAACAAGACAACAAGGAGGTCTGCAAGCAAGACCTAGAGCAGGAACCAGTGAGTGGTTCCTACAACCCCTCCCTATCAGATTGGTATCAGAGCAGCAAAAGATTTGGGATTGACTATTGTATGTCTAAGTTTGAGTCTAGTGGTTCTACCATCATGGTGACAAATGCAGAATTGTCCAAGATGGTCGAAGGACAAGATGAAGACAGTAGGCTATTGAGGGAAAGAATAGCCCAACTTGAGCAAGCATTGAGTAATGTGCAGTTGGAAGGAAGGGAACCAAAGAAAGAAGAGGTTACGGAGGAAGAAAAGATCCATGAACCTGACCCTTTTTTGCAACAAGAGCCTTTCTTGAAGGCATTGAAGGCTTTGAGTGGAAAAGTACTTGAAGGCATACCACTGTTTAGTGGGAAAATGGAAGCTGATCTAGTCATGGATTGGATAGAGGGAATGGAAAACCATTTTGAATGTGATGGATTCACTGAAGCACAGAAGGTAAAGGTGGCCAAATCAAGATTGAGAGGTTCTACCTTGACATGGTGGAAGTTCATTCAGACAGAGAGGGAAAAGGAAGGAAAGAAGCCTATTTCAACTTGGACAAGTATGGTTGCAAAAGTGAGAGAAGCATATATGCTAGATGATTATGAAATACAGTTGCATAAGAAGAGATAGAGCTTGAGGCAAAGAGACCAAGATGTGAACACTTACACTGAGGAGTTCCAAAAACTTTGTATGAGGTCTAATGTTTCAGAAGATGAAAGTCTCAAGGTGGCTAGGTATCTTAACAGCTTGAAGTGGAACATTCAAGAGGAGATGACTCTTCTAAGTCCCAAGACAGTGCACCAATGCTATCAATTGGATATAAATATTGAGGAAAGAAGCAAGAGGAAACAAGAACAGGCTTATAAGAGCAGAGGTAAGGGCAGAGATCAAAGAGGACATAGAGGTGGATATCAAGGTAGAGGGACTGAACAAAGAAGTCAAGGAGAGTCAAAAATTACTGAGCATGGAAGTGAAACAACTTCTAGAGGAGGCTATGGAAGAGGTAGAGGACCTCAAGGAGGTTCAAATAGAGGAAGAGGAGCAGGTAGAAGTAGCTCATACTTTTCCAATATGAAATTTTATAACTGTGGTCAAGTAGGACATCCAGCTTATAGGTGCCCTGAGAAAGCATCTTCATCAAATACTGAGAAGAGAGTGGCATATGCACAAGAGGACACCATGAGTATCAAATCACTAGAGGTTAGTCATATTGAATCAGAAGTGGGGGAGAATATGATGTTTAGAAGAGTTTTGATCAGACAACCGGTCAAGGAAGAGCCAAAGCAAAGAAGAGCCTTATTTAGAGTGAGATGCAAAATATTGGGAAAGGTATGCAAGGTTATTGTGGATTCAGGTTCAACTAATAACATCATCTCTGAGGAGGCAATAAGGAAGTTGAAATTAGAGAAAATACCCCACACTAATCCCTACAAGGTGACATGGTTGAACCATGGATAGAGTGTTCTTGTCAATGAGCAAACAACAGTGGAGTTCTCCATTGGACGATACAAGGATAAGCTAATTTGTGATGTGTTGCCCATGGATGCATGCCATATTCTATTGGGCATACCATGGTAGTATGACAGAGGTGCCATCTATGATGGAAAAGCCAATACTATCTCATTCAAGAAGGATGGAAAGACATTTAAGTTGCAATCACTGTCAGATGAGGAAGAAGGACAGTCAAAGACCCCTAGTGTCTTATTAAGCAGTGGCAAAGAGTTCATTAACAACCTACATCAAGGAGGTGAAGGATATGTGGTCATGGTGCAGTTTAAGGAGAAAGATAAGACTGAGAAAACAGTCATACTAGCAGCAGTCCAAAAGTTACTTGAGAAGTATAAGGACATAGTTAGTGATGGAACACCAGAAAATTTACCTCCAAATAGAGCCATTAGCCATCAAATTCACTTCATACCAGGAGCTTCATTGCCAAACAAAGCAGCTTACACCGGATCAGAATCTAGAGGTAGCTAGACAAGTGCAGGAGTTGTTGGATCAAGGATTAATCAGGAAGAGCATCAGCCCATGTGTAGTACTAGTGGTCTTAGCAACCAAGAAAGGTGGTAAGTGGAGATTATGCACTGATTCTAGAGCTATCAATAGAATTACAATCAAATATAGGTTCCCTATTCCTAGGATTGAGGATATAATGGATTGTCTTGGAGGAGCTCAGTATTTTACCAAGTTGGATCTCAAAAGTGGATACCACCAGATCAGAATCAAGGATGGAGATGAGTGGAAAACAGCCTTTAAGACAAATGATGGGTTGTATGAGTGGAGAGTTATGCCATTTGGTCTCTCTAATTCCCCTAGAACATTCATGAGGCTCATGAATGAAGTGCTCAAAGACTTTACAAGGATATTTGTGGTGGTATGCCTTGATGATATACTCATATTTAGTAAGACAACAGAAGAACACCTAAAGCCTGTGGATTTGGTTCTTAAAAGATTACAGGAGGAGAAGTTAGCCATCAACCTAGAAAAGTGTGAGTTCTTCAAACAAGAGCTTGTGTATTTGGGGTTTGTAGTATCCCAAGGATCATTGAAGATGGATCCAAGCAAGGTGGAAGCTATCTTAAACTCGCATACACCAACCACAGGGACATAGGTAAGAAGTTTTCATGGATTGGCTCAGTTTTATAGGAAGTTTATAAGAAACTTTAGTGGCATATGTGCACCAGTCCTAGATATAATCAAAGGAGGCTTAAATACTAATTTTAAGTGGAATCAAGAAGCTGAGAAAGGTTTTGAGAAACTAAAACAGGAAGTGGCAACTCAACCTATTCTTTTATTACCTAGTTTTGACAAGATGTTTACTGTGGAATGTGATGCTAGTGGAATTGCAGTAGGAGGAGTACTAAGCCAAGAAGGAAGGCCTATAGCTTTCTTTAGTGAAAAGCTCAATGAAGCTAAATATAAGTATTCTACTTATGACTTGGAGTTATATGCTTTAGTACAGTCACTTAGGAAGTGAAGGCATTATCTCCTACCTAAAGAGTTTGTGGTGTTTACTGACAATCAAGCACTTAGCTACATCAACACTCAAGAGAAATTGAGCAATAAACATTTGAAGTGGATGGATTATCTTCAAGCTTTCACATTTACCATCAAGCACAAGAAGGGACAATTGAACAAGGTGGCAGATGCACTAAGTAGAAGATTTTTGATAACTTGCAGGAGATACAGTTAAAGAGCATTGGAATAGAGAGTTTCAAGGATCTCTATGGTGAAGATGAAGACTTCTCAGAGGCATACAAGGTATGTTCTGACTTTGAGAATCACTTTCATAGTCAATACTCAAAGTATACATTGCAAAGTGGATTGTTATTCAAGGGAAATCAGTTATGTGTGCCAAAAGGTTCTATGAGAGAGAATCTTATCCAAGAGAAGCACAATGGTAGTCTTAGTGGTCATTTTGGCATCAACAAGATAATGGAACTAGTGCAAAGGTTCTACTATTGGCCCAAGTTTCCAAGGGATGTCAGGAGGTATGTGGAGCAATGTGTAGTTTGTATGAAATCCAAAGGGGGAGCTAGTAATGCAGGTTTGTATCAACCTCTACCTATTCCCAATAGACCATGGGAGTGTGTTAGTATGGATTTTGTTGTAGGACTCCCTAAGACTAAGACAGGGTTTGATAGTGTCTATGTGGTGGTAGATAGATTCAGCAAGATGAGTCACTTTATCCCTTGCAAGACCACACATGATGCTAGCTACATTGCTCACCTTTTTTTCAAGGAAATTGTAAGGATCCATGGATTTCCTTTGAACATTGTATCAGATAGGGATGTGAAGTTCATGAGTCATTTTTGGAAGACTCTATGGAGCAGATTAGGTACCAACCTGTCTTTTGGATTAGCTTACCATCCTCAGACCAATGGGAAAATAGAGGTGGTTAATAGGGTGTTAGGTAACCTTCTAACATGCCTAACCAAATAGTATGGACAGACATGGGACTTGGTCATATCACAGGCTGAGTATGCATACAATGACAGTGTGAACAGAACTACAGGGAAGAGTCATTTTGAAATAGTGTATGGAATGCACCCAAGAGGTGTGTGTGAACTCAGGGATCTAGGAGCTATAGATCATAGGAGTGGTCATGTAGAGGATTTCACTTAGACCATGAAGGAGACTCAGGAGTAGGTGAAGAAGACAGTCACTGAGGCTACCCAAAAGTTGAAAGAGAAGGTGGATTTATCTAGAAAGAATCTACAATTTATAGTAGGAGGCTATGTCATGGTCCACCTCAACAAGTCAAGGTTTTAGAAGGGGATATCAACCAAATTGCAGATGAAAAGAATGGGACCATGTAAGGTATTAGCCAAATATGGGAAGAATTCCTACAAGGTGGAACTACCTACAGATTTAGGGATCTCTCCAGTGTTCAATGTAGGGATCCCTCTAGTGTTCAATGTAGCTGATCTGATCAGATACAAGGGGACAGTCAATGACATGGATCAAAATAGTAGGGATATCTTCAAGGATGTAAGTAACATAGCCTTACCTACTCAAGAAAAGCTTCAGGCATAAAGGATCTTGGAGTCAAGGGTGAAGAAATCTACAAGGCATAAAGTGTACATGGAGCACCTCATCAAGTGGAAGGACAAGCCAGATTCTAAGGCTACATGGGTAGATGAATCTCAGTTTAAGAAGCAAGGAATTGATGTGTAACTTATCTCTTCTCACATACCTTAGTGTTTGTGCAGAGAGGGGGAGAATGGTGCAGGAGCACCTAGGAAACACTAGGCAATTAGGAAGTCTAGGATGCATTTTTTTTTGTTTTTGATGTTTATCATGAAGGTCATGTTGACCATTGAGTAGAGAAGATAGTTTAGGGTTGTCTTTGATCTCTATGATAGAAGTCGAGAGAAGGGTGGATGAGTTTAGAAACTCATTTTTCTTAGTTTACTTGAAATTGGCAAAAGTTGCAAAATGGTGTATTTTGCAACTTTTCCACAATGTACTAACATGTCCAACCAAGGGGAGGAATAACTACCTTTTTTGACCTATATGGGGTGTTCCTTGACCTGAGAGCAAGGTTGGAAGCATCTTTCTTATGATTGAAGTTTTTTGAAATCAAGAAGACAATGGTGTTTTAGAGTGAATTTTTTATTTTTGTCTCAAAGTAGAGCTTTGATGGATTGAATTTGTTACTGTTTTATATGTAGGATGTAGAGTTGATATTCTTCAAGCTTTGTGTGCCATTAATGAGTTCCCTTGTTCATTTTCAAGCACTTTTTGTAAATAAATTTGATTCCACACTGTTGTTGGTTTGAACTAGATAGTTTTGTGGAAATGGAGTGTTAGTTCACTTTTCCACCATAAAAATTGTATAGACCTTTGGGAATAGTGACTAGACTCCATGTATGTATATATGGTAGGTTTTATGGTTTGGGAAAAGATAGGAGCTATTGGAAAGGTCATGCCCTAGGCAAGCCAGGGAAGAGTCCGACTAGGGAAGACCTAAGTGCAGGGCACTAAAATTGTAGGGGTGTTAACATTTTGGCAAGACATTTCTTGGAGAAGAAATATGAGTGTCTTTCCAATGTAAATCATAGAGGAGGAGGCTCCATCAATCCATTTGATGTGAGAAAATCTTAACAGTTTCAAAGCAGCCAGGAAAGGGTTAAAAAAGACCTAATTTTGGCCATTTTCATATTAGAGTGTTGTACGGACAGTTAAGACCTATGACCTCAAAAATATTTGAGGGGTGGGAAAATGAACCAAGAAACCTAAGAAAATATTGGGGTGTCTTTTGGAAAGTTTTGAATACTAACCTATTTTTTCGGAGAAGGAGGCCTAATTGGGGCTCCTAGGGCTAGTAGCCTTTTAAGACCTAAGTGAGGGTTTGATGAAAGCGACCAAGACATGGAACTAGGAGGACCCTCAAGAACCAAAATTTGATGGATTACAATGAATATAAACACCTCCACACCAATGCAAATCAAAATTTAAGCTTTGGAGGTATTGTAGCCTTTAGGGTGGATTAAGGGCTAGGAGTAGAGTTGCAAGTTTGCACCAAGATTTGACTTGGTAGAAAGAATTTGTGTTGATAGTTGGGGTTGGAAGAGCAAGACCAGGGGATCCTGAGCACTAGAAGATCCTATAGGTTAAGGTGGTGAAGCAAGACACCAAGGAGGTCTCCAAGCAAGACCTAGAGAAGCAATCGGTGAGTGATTCCTACAACCCCTCCCTATCAATAATGATAAATGCCACTAGTTTTTATCAGTTCAGGATGTACCATTTTTAAATTTAGCTCAGAATGATGTTTTTTGATAGTGTTGATATTAAGTGAAGGCTTTTTTGTGTCTTTCAAGGGACAATAACCAAGACCACTAGTCTTTTCTTGCATGTGAGGCTCTTTAGGGACACAAATACCTTGTTCTCTAGCACCAAATCCTTTTCCACTATATCCAATTTGTTTCATAATTTCATAACCTTTTTCATAAATATTCTTCATTTATTTAGGATTTGGTGGTTATTGATAGTCAATTTCTTCAAAGTTTTTTGTGTAATTTCTTTTCTTTTCTTTTGAAGTGGTTGAGGTGGTTACTTTTGAAGGGTCTTCTGAATTTTTTGTTGACATTACTGCTACTTCTTTTCCCTTTTCTGAATCTTTGTTTATGATCTTTTATTCTCCCATGAATGAATGTTTGAAATCTAAGGAAACCCAATCATCTTTTAATAGCTTCGTGACCTCCTCAATGTGTTTTTCTTTGTCTTTCTATTGAACGAGTTCCACTTCAGTAGTTGGTCTTAATGTTTTCAAGGGATTTTCCTTAGTTTTCTCAAGTTTTAAGACACTATAAGGCTTAGAATCAGTGTCCAATGTGTACACTTTTTTGTTGTAACCATACTTCATTTTACGGTGAAGTGTAGAAGACACTACATACATCTCATGAATCCATGACCTTCCCAAAAGAATATTACATGACCGATCATGAGGCATAACATGAATAGGAATTTTTAAGGTATCCTTTCCAACTATAATAGGTAAAGTTATCACTCCAAGTGATTTCTTTCCCACATTATCAAATCCCTTAATAGATAAAGAGTTAGCTTGAATTTTTTATTTATCAACACCCAGTTTATCAAAAAGGCTTGCACCACACACATTTAAGGCTAAGTCATTGTCAACAAGTGTTATCTTTATCCTTTTGGTATTGTATTGAGTTATGATCATGAAAGCATCATATTGATTTTGCACTTCCAAAGTAG
>VDFB02379711.1:153159142-153249716 GCA_007258455.2 Sequoia sempervirens | reverse complement strand
GAGAGAGAGGTAGGGAGTGGGAGAGACATAGAGGGTAGAGGATAGAGGGTATAAGGGTTAAGGGTAAAGGGTAGATATGGAGACAGATAGGAGTGAGTGAGTGTGAGAGAGGCAGAGGGTATAGGGGTTGAGAGATGAGGTAGAGACAAGAGAGAGAGAGGGAGGGAGTGGGAGAGAGATAGAAGGTAGAGGATAGAGGTTATAAGGGTTAAGGGTAGAGGGTAGAGGGGAGAGATATAGGAGTGAGTGTGTGAGAGAGAGGGAGTTGAGAGAGGGAGAGGGTATAGGGGTTGAGAGACAAGGGAGAGATGAGAGAGAGAGAGGGAGGGAGTGGGAGAGAGATAGAGGGTAGAGGGAAGAGAGATAGAATTAGGGTATATAGGGTATAGAAAAAGAGAGGGAAAAGAAATCTAGTAAAAAAACAACTTTCTCATAATGTGAGTGCATTTTGAAGTAGAGATATGGCCATTTTAGGAAGAAATAGCGCACTCGCATTATAACATGAGCACATTTTTTGTTGCACTAAAAAAAGTTAAAAAACTCAATATGTATTCGTGATCTCTAGGCCTATATTTTGAATATTCTCTTAGTTTTGCACATGCTTCGACAAAAAAGTAGCTTTTTGATGATGTTGTGAAGTGTGCATGCATGTTTTTCACATTCCACCACCCTTTTCATGATATCTCTACCACATTTTCAAGAAATAATAGAGTTTCCATGTTGAAATACATATAATATCAATTCAAGTTTGAATTCCATTGAAAACTAATATAGAATTGAAGTTTGGAGGGGAACAAGCTTTTGAAAAAGTCAAATTGTTGCAGAGTTTGAAGTAAGAAGAACCTAAGGCTACATAATTGGGTTGAATTCCTCCATTTGAAACTCTAGTATTTTAGGTATGTGAAGTCTTTACACATTTTGTTTCATTTTATTATGGCTTTCTTTCATTTTTTTATTTTGCATATTCCATGTTGATCATTATTTGTTTGTCATTATAACCATAGGTTGTCAATAAAGAGTACAACAAACCCAGATGGTTAATTGGACTAATTTGTAAGTATGCACATCGGTTCTTATTAATTTACACTTTTATTCACATTAATTTGTTTGATGGAAATTCTATCATCTTCTTTTACTTTTCCTATTTGTAAGTAACCTACTAAAAAATGATTGGTGCCCCCTTGCAGAAACTGCAGATTTATGAGCTATCCAAAAGAATGTCAGCCAGAAAAGTAATGTAACATCCTTATTTTGATGATCTTCACAAATATCAATCATGACTTTAAGCCAATACAAAGTTTTATGCAAATCTTGGTGAGGGAATTTAAAGCTATTCACTTGAAGTTAACGTTATCATGAGAAGCTATGATGTAGACATTATAAGAGCATCTCAAATTTCAACTTACTCTATTCATGAGAGGTATTGTGTGTAATAGGTATCTTCAAACTCCCAGTGAAGATGTATGACCATGAGTGACTGACATGCCTATCTATAAGTTCCTTCCATCTATTTTCATTTCATTTCCATTTTGGATGCTCTTTCTTTTTCTCTTTTACTTTGCATATTTGTAAGTAAACTACTAAAAATTGATTGGTCTCTCGTTGTAGAAAATTCTGATTTATGAGCCATCAAAGAGAATCTCAGCCAAAAACCCAATGCAACATCCTTATTTTGATGATCTTGAAAAATCTCAATTCGAATTTTAAGCCACTATCAAAGAGCGTGTGAAGCTTAGTGAGGGAATATCAAGTTACTCAATTGAAGTTAACCTCATAATGAAAACCTATGATGTAGAAATTTAAAGAGAATCTCAAATGTATGAGTGAAATTGTAAAATATTTGTGAGAATGAAGTACCTAAGGAATTGTAATGAGATTTACTAAAATATTATAATTTTGGAATTCTTGTTTGGTGTAGGAGAACTTTGTTCTCTAAATTCCTTCAATAAGAAAATTTGCAAAAACTAAATTTTGAAATGTAAACAATGTGAAAAAGGTCATGTGAAGGTCATATTTAATTTATTAAAAGTATCAAAGAGGTCATTAGGTGATTATATAAGTGATATTGCACAAAAGATGTCATTTGGTGTAAAAATGCAAAACTTGCATTAGTTGGACAATTGCAAAATTAGTGTCGGTATTGGCATGGTATGATGGTTTATAGGTGGCATTGTTGCTCTTTCCACCAAGGTTCAAACCCCATTGGGGTGGTATTGTTGAATGGTTGTATCCGGTTCATAGCTCCAGTCAAAAGCGTTTACCCCTTGAATAAAAGCAATTGCAAAATTAGTAAATAAAGGATGATGTTTTCTATATTTGTATCACTTATCCTTTTTTGTTTCAATTTTATGTGGATTGTACAACACCTTATATTTTGATTGTTGATTATTTTTATTTGGAGAAAGGAGTTAGGTAACTTTTGAAAGTATTTATAAGTCTTTTAACTCAGATTTGGGGAAATAAGAACAATTTTATCATAACTAGTTTGTAACCCTCAAAACAAGGTTTTGAGAGTCCATTAAGTGATAAGATTACCATTCCACTGATGTAGGGTTATGTAGTTTGGTGGAATGGATTTCAATTAGGTTTTTTTTAATTTGAATATGTAAGTGGTGCAGGAGCACCTTTCTCACAAAATGCCTACAAAAGGAAAAAAAATTAAAAATGAATTTTCAAATGTAAAATGTATGAAAAAGGGCATGTGAAGACCTATTTCAATGTATTTTAATGTTTATTAGGCCAATAGGAAGTGAGGCAATTGAATTTACAAAAAAAAATGCTAAAATTGCAAAAGTTGTAAAAATTGTCAAAAATGTAAGAAAAGGGAAAAAAAAGTTAGAAGTCGAAGTCTTTTTGTGAGAAATTAGAGGGATAGGTCAATGAAGGAAGTTGAAAATGAAGTTATTAGTTGGGAAACATCTATATAAGAATTTAAGGTCGAGAAAAACATAGATATTTTGTATTCTTGAAGATTTACAATCAATAAAGTCTCTATTTTAGTGATTTTATGAGTTTTTCTAGTTGTTCATTAACGTGTACGGACTATACAGTAGTTTAAGGCCTTGAATATTGTTTTTCAAGGTATAATAGTGAAGTATATTTCATTTTAATCTATTTAGGAGGGTATCCATTGAGTTTATCATTAGTTTGAACTAATTTTTCTCAACTCAGTCTATAAACCCTCAAGATTGGGGTTTTGAAGGTCTAGATAACCAATAATGACTACTCCACTAAATTTGATAGTTTAGATTAGTGGAGTAGGTTAGTCCTAGGATTTTTGATGTGTGTGTGTGTGTGTTTATTTTTGAAGGGGAATTCAAGAAACAAAGGTGGAGTTGTTGCTACAAGGTTTTATGATGAATTTCCAAGTGAAAAATGTGGCTCCAAGTGGTGTTTTGAGGAAAATGAAGAGTTCAAGGACGGAAGGAGATTTAGAATGTATATTTAGACATACCTAAACATTTTTTGAGTAGTGGCTAAGATTTTGAAGGTTTTAAATGGTTTTATCTATCAAAGCCTCATTCTTTTTTCATGGTTTAAGCCTAAAAACAAGGTTTCTATTGTTGGGTGTTTAATTGGGCCTTTAAGCCCCTAAATGTTGGTGAATCATAAGTTTTGACACATGATAAAAGACTGTTTGAATCCATATGGGGTTTTGGAGTTGATTCATTGGTAGTACCTTTGTAAATTTTGGCTAATTTGAAACATTTTCCAATCAGTAGGCTATTGGTTTACACATATTTTCAAAAATAGGTATATCTAATTTTTAGATATGTTAGTATTGGAAAAAATGGTTTTCTAAAAATCTATTAATATAGGTTTGAAAGGATCTCAATAAGAATTTACACTTGATTCAAGGTTTGGAAACCTACTTGCAATTTGATGCCTTGATAGCTAAAATGGGAAAATCTATGTAAATAGTGATTTGAATGATTCTTTATGATTGAAACCTATTTGAAAGGTGTTGTAAAACATTTCTCAATATTTGGATAATATCTAGGAAGCTAACTTGGTGTTTTGAGCAAGGTTTACACAATGTGCAAAATGATGTTTTGATTACTAAAAAGTCGTAATCTGAGTAAATAGAATTTTCAAAATTTGAATGTTTATTGAAACTACTAAGATAATGTATTTAAAGATGTATGTATGGTTTGGTAAAGGTGAAAAATTTAATCTTAAACATTTTATGTTTTGAGTAAGGTGGATTTTTGGTCAAAATGGTGTTTTTGATCGCAAGTTAATCGCAAATCTGATGGACAATGGTTGGTAAGTGTGTATCAAATTTATTTTAGTCAAGAATAGGTTGTTCACAGTATCTTGGATGTCTGGTGAATAGTTATAAGAAGACTCAATTATTTGTAGTCTTATTCCCTCTTTGAAACAAGTTGAAATGATGAGTAATTGGCTGAAAAATGAAAGAATTTAATGGTTTAATGTTGTTTATTAGGTTATGACTTTGATATAGTCAGTATGATGCTAAGAATGTTGTTTTTGAATCTGATAATGACACAAAATATTCATGAAGTGCTTGGATTGTTGGTTTCCTTATAGTTTCTAATGGGAAAAGTGGGATTTTGTTGAATGCATAAGTGAATTTTTCATGAAAGTTGAGAAAAAAATGATGTTTGTTTAATTTGATCTTCTCCTGTTAAGTTTGGGTTAGAAGTACCCTGATGGTTTGTGGATCCTGGTAGATGCTCTTGCATCAGTAAGCAAGGGGTTTCAATCTTCTCAAAACCTCAAATGAATGAGTTTCAAACAAATTTTTAACCAACAACTCTCTATCTCTTCAATTTTAACCCTTCACTTTGTCTTGTCTGGTAGGTCAACAAACCTTAGTTTTAGACCTTTTCTCACAAAATTCTTAAATTAATTCACAAAAAAATGACTGATCTAGATAGACATTATTGAATTAAAACACATACTTTAGAATTAATAGTGAGTATCTCAGAACATGTGTATCAAAAATGACCTTATTTGTTGTTGTCATTAGGCTAACTAGGCCTAATTTACAAAGAGACATACCTTTAAACATTCAAAAACCCCTCGAACTTGTTGGGGTAGAAAAACTCATATATCCAAACCCTTAGATCCCCAACTTGTCTTAGGAGAATCTCACTCCACCATGCCAAACCACAAAACCCTTATTTTATGCTAGTATGAGGAGGGTTTATCCAAATGAATGGTTCCATACCTTACCAGAACATGCCACAACCTCAAACCTTCCTAAAATCACCTGAAAAAGCTCAAAAGACAATCACCCAACCTCTACATGCAATATTTTATCAAACCCTAGTGTGAAATCTCATTTTTCATGCCCTTTTCCATCAAAATCTAGAAGGGAAACAACACAAACCCCATAAAACTAATCCCCTTCTACCAAATAATCACCCTGACATCAAAATGGGTTTCTAAATATGTATTGGGTCTATGGAAACACAAAAATATTGAAAAAGAGAACACAATCACTCTGTACAAAACCAAATTTTAAGGAAACATTAGTTTTCTAGTAAAAATACAAAAAAATGCAAGGAAAAAATGAATTTTATTGATCTTCTAAGTACATGGTACATTTACACTAGGCATGGTACATTTATGCTAGGCATGGTCCTCTTTTTCACCCAAACATGTGGAATCGCTCTAAGCTATGTTCAACCGTCTCGATCCCTTAAGGGTCCAAAGTGTAAAAGGGTAGCAATTTTTGACGAGGTATTACTCAGAAGCCATGGTGCTTAAAAAAATTCTATCTAAGCCTATGACATCATTTTGGTCCCCTCTACAAAAGCCTCTCTCAGCTTTTGCTATGTTGGAGTGGTTTTCCTATGGTGTCCAATTTTCATTTAATGGAAAAAGTGTCGAATGCAAGCAATGCAAAATTGTAAAGTCATGCAACATTCATTTTGTAACATGTGTGACCAAATAGACTATTCCAACACATCCAAATAGGTATGTTTATGCTAGGCATGGTTCTTTTTAGCACCCAAACACAGGAAATCGCTCTGAGCTACATTCAACCAGATCGATCGCTTAAGAGTCCAAAGTGTAAAATGGCTGCAAACTTTAGCATATTATTACTTAGATACTATGATGCTTAGAATCTTGTTGTCAAATCCTATAGGACTATGTTGGGCCCCTCTACAAAAACCTCTCTCAATTTTTTCTATCTCAAAGTGATTTTCCTATGGCAAAGGATTTTCACTTGTTGGAAAAAGTGTCAAATGCAAGCAGTGCAAAGTTGCAAAGTGGTGCAACTTTTATTTTGCAACTCATATGACCAAATAGACTATTCCAATGCATATGAATATGTATTTTTATGCTAGGAATGGTCCTCTTTTGCACCCAAACATGTGGAATCACTCTGAGCTATGTTCCACCAGATCAATCCCTTAAGAGTCCAAAGTGCAAAATGGCTACAAACTTCAGCATGTTGTTACTCAGATATTGTGATGCTTAGAAACTTCTTGTCAGGTCTTATAGGATTATGTTGGCCCCTCTACAAAAGGCTCTCTCATTTTTTTCTATCTCAAAGTGGTTTTCTCGTGGCAGCAGATTTTCTCCTAATAGAAAAAGTGTCAAATGCAAGTAGTGCAAAGTTGCAAAGTGGTGCAACTTTCATTCTATAGCTCGTGTGACCAAATAGACTGTTCCAACACATCTGAATAGGTATGTTTACGCTAGGAATGGTCCTCTTTCACACCTAAACACACATAATCACTTCAAGCTACATTCAAATAGATCAATCCCTAAAGAGTCCAAACTACAAAATGGCTACAAATTTCAGCATGTCATTACTTAAATACCACAATGCTTAGAAACTTCCTATTTGATCCTATAGGATCATATTTGGCCCCTCTATAAAAAACATCTCTCAGTTGTCACTATCTCGGAGTGGTTTTCCCGTGGTGACAAATTTTGACTTGATGGAAATGTGTCAAATGCAAGCAGTGCAAAGTTGCAAAGTGGTGCAACTTTCATTCTGCAACTCATGTAACTAAATATACTATTCCAACGCATCTGAATAGGTATGTTTATGCTAGGCATGGTCCTTTTTTTCACCCAAACACACATAATCACTTTAACCCACGTTCCACTAGATCGATCCCTTAAGAATCTAAAGTGCAAAATGACTACAAACTCCAACATGTTGTTACTCAAATACCATAATGCTTAGAAACTTCTCATCTGATCCTATAGAATCACATTGGTCCTCTCTACAAAAAAATTCTCTTAGTTTTTGATATCTCAGAGTGGTTTTCCTGTGGTGACAAATTTTCACTTGATGGAAAAAGTGTTAGATGTAAGTAGTGCAAAGTTGCAAAGTGGTGCAACTTTCATTCTTCAACTTGTGTGACCAAACAAACTATTCCAATGCATCTGAATAGGTATTTTTACACTAGGCATGGTCCTCTTTTGTACTTAAACATGTGAAATCACTTTGTGCTATGTTCAACTTGATCAATCCCTTAAGAGTCTAAAGTGCAAAATGGCTACAAGCTTCAATATGTTGTTACTCAGATACCATGATACTTAGTAAATTCTTGTTTAATTGTACGGGATCACATTGGGCCCCTCTACAAAAACCTCTCTCAATTTTTTCTATCTTGGAGTGTTTTCCCATGGAAACAAATTTTAACTTGATGGAAATGTGTCAAATGCAAGTAGTGCAAAGTTGCAAAGTGGTGTAACTTTCGTTTTGCAACTTGTGTGACCAAATGAACTATTCCAAACCATCCATATAGGTATTTTTACACTAGAAATATTTTTCTTTTGCACCCAAATATGTGGAATTGCTGCGAGCCACATTCCACTGAATTGATCCCTTAAGAGTCCAAAGTGAAAAATAACTGCAAACTTCAGAATGTTGTTACTTGGATACCGTGACACTTAGAAACTTCTCATCTGATCCTACAAGATTGTATCGGGCCCCTCTACAAAAACCTCTCTTAGTTTTTTCTATCTCAGAATGGTTTTCTTGTGGTAGTATGTCTTCACTTGATGGAAAAATTGTCAAATGCAAGCACTGTAAAATTGCAAAGTGGTGCAACTTTCATTTTGCAACTCGTGTGATCAAATAGAATGTTCCAACACATATGAATAGGTATTTTTACATTAGTGATGGTTCTCTTTCTCACCCAAACACACAGAACCACTCTGAGCTATGTTCAATTGGATCAATCTCTTAAGGGTCCAAAGTGCAAAAGGGAAACAAACTTTGACGAGCTATTACTCGTAAACCATGATGCTTAAAAAATATCTATATAACCCTATAGGATCGCGTTGGGCCACTCTCAAATAACTTCTCTTGATTTTCATTATCTCGTAGTCATTTTCCCGTGGTGTCCAATTTTCACTTGATGGAAAAAGTGTCAAATGAAAGCAATGTAAAGTTGCAAAGTGGTGCAACTTTCATTTTTCAATTCATGTGACCAAAAAAACTACTCCAATGCATCCCAGTAGGTAGGTTTATGCTTGGCATGGTCCTATTTTGCACCCAAACACACATAATTGCTCCAAGCTACGTTCAACCGACTTGATCCCTTATGATGGCATGCAAAAAAATGGAAAAGAAAAACATACACACAACAGTTGAGAAATTTGAGTATTTCACACAAAAAGTGTATGATCATTGGTGCATAGCACCTTGTTCCTCCATTTCATGAAGTTCTAGTTTAGTGGTTTTAGTCATTATAATCTCAAATAAGGCCATGATAGGCCATTTTGTAATCTTTCTTTTAGTTTTGAGTTAGTGTGGAGTCATTTGAGTCAA
The DNA here is from genome assembly GCA_007258455.2 of Sequoia sempervirens. Taxonomy (NCBI): domain Eukaryota; kingdom Viridiplantae; phylum Streptophyta; class Pinopsida; order Cupressales; family Cupressaceae; genus Sequoia; species Sequoia sempervirens. The sequence continues at coordinate 153,240,949 of VDFB02379711.1, read as the reverse complement.
TTATGTAAGTATGAATAAGAAAATATCATTTTTAAAGGAATTGGAAGAGATTACTAACACTACCCCTGTTCAAAATTAAGAATTTAGGACTTGAAAGCAAGGCTATATGAGGTGAAAAGAATAAATTGCTTGAGAATAAGTTAGAATAGGTTGGAAATATGGCAAGGTTGTGAAGTTTGATGTGTTCAAATAGTTTACAAGGAAAAGGGAGGTCAAAAGTATGTTATGGCATGATGCCCTAATTGGGAGTAGAGGGGTTTTAAATAAAAAAGAGAGGTTTGAGGGAGTAAAAGTGGGTTAAGTCAAGGGGCAACATAATTTGGTGGTCAATTAAGTTTGTGCAAGTGGAATAAAGAGTGTTGGAAGAGGTTTTAAGGTTGTATGACATCTAGATATGAGGTTTTCAATAAACCCTAGTGAAATTTGAGAAAAGTGAGGGTTTAGAGGATAGTGGGCTTAAAGTGCCAATCATGCCCTAAAAATTATGGATTTTGTGGATTTGCAAACCAGTAAATGCTGCCCAATGGTGTTTTGCAATTGGAAAAGTGATTGAGAGGGTGTTGATTTGTTAAATAGACCTATTCATGGATCTAGGACAATGTTGAGTCCATTTATTATTTGTATTATAAATTATAACTTGCTTTCTCCTGATTCCATTTCATGTACAAGAAATAATATTGCAAAAAGTTGATATATAAATCTTTCGACATGTTTATATGGTGACACATCAAGAATATACCAATTCATTTTGCACTATCTAGATTATGGTGTGAAAATGCTTAAAGACTATTGAAGATAAATGTTTGTATGATAATGTTTCAAGGAGTTAACTACTTCATCTACTCTAAATATTATGTTTTGCAAGTGTTGTGAAGAATATGTATCCTTTTCTTAATTGAGTTGTTCAATCAAAGGATTAAATATATTGGAATATTTTTATGAAATATTTAATGGAATACAAATTCAAATGTGTTTTTCATTTTAGATAAAGTTGTTTAGCATCAATCAATTAATATTCAAGACAAACCATGAAAAACAACAATGATCAATGCTAGGGCCACCCAATTAATAATTATACATGTGAATAAGTCAAGCATGTACATGTGAATATGGGAAGCTAAAGTACTAAAAAATACATAAGCCTTGATGTATACACATAAATACATAGTATACACAAATTAATACAAAGTATATGCACAAATACAAGGTATATGCTTGAAAAAATGTAAGTCACAAAGTATACATTGGAACACACGTAAGTCACAAAGTATACATGTAAGTTGTAAAGTATACACTTGAATACGTGTAACTCTTATCTATTGAACCATCAATTTAGAATGAAAATATGCACACCATTGATAAAAAAGATTTGTATTAACCAAATAGCCATGTAGGAATACGTCAATATATGTCGATATAAATATGAAATATAGGTACAAAATAGCCATATAGGCTTACGAGAATGCCATATAGGAATAAAATAACAAATATATCTATAGACACCTAAATTTGGACACTTAACTTATCCAAATTTATCCCTTTTCATCTAAACATTCCCTTATTTTCTTTAATTAAGTAATATCAATATTATTTAATTAATACCTCTAAAGTTCTTCTAATCCCTAAGGTATCTAGTTAAATAATTAAATACCTTCCCCCTGTCATCAAATGAATTAAATAAATATGACATTTATTTAATTCCTCACATGTCACATCCTCCATAATCTCCCACTTGCCTCTAATATGTCATTAATTTGTCTAATCAAGTACTTTCACAACCTTAATCACTCAATTAGGGCAACCTAATCCCTATATCATTTCTAGAATGTGTTCTAAGTCAACCTTATTAAAGGATTTCTCCTTTTGGAGAAGGAAAACCATTCTCCATGTGAATTTTTAATTCACATTTAATCACCCAATGCATTCCTTGGAATTTAAAATTCCTTTTCTCATCCCCATGTGGATATTTGAGGAATTTTTAATTCCCCACATGTCGTCTCACCCACATGGGAACAAGGACCTCCTTTATGAGGAGATCTTGTCCCAATCCCAAGGTACTATGGTCTACCTCCATGTCATATACTCTCCTTCCATCTCATGTCCACTTCATCCTTTTCAAGCCACTTCATATGCCACATGTCAAGATGTGAGGGCTTGTGAGTTCTCAACTCACCTTAGCCCTACATCTTGATCTTGGTGGCTCAATCTTGACCATCCATTTCCATAGAGAATTCCAAATTCTTTATAAATACCCCCTCTTTTCTCTCATTTTTGGGGGAGATCATTCATGCTAGCCAAACTCTTATTTTTCCTTGAGCCATACTTAGCCAAATTTTGATATTTGCATTCATTTTCACTAATATTTCCATCCTCATCTCATCTCATAGCTTGCATCTCTTGCTATCCAAGGAGCATACAACATCGAAGATCGAAGGGCCAACCAAGGGACAACTCAATATGGTGAAATATTTCATTTTTCTTGGTTTAGTTAATCTTTAAGCCAATCTTGAGGTGTAGGGTGTTTCTAGTGTTGTTTCACACTCTTTTGTTTGTTGTTCACTTTCTAACACTTATTTTCACCCTGTCACAATATCCAATACAAAATATGTACAAAACTGCCATGTAGGCATACGACAATGTGCTCTAGAAACAAAAGTCATTGCTCTCCATGCTTTGGAAATAAATTCTTTACCTTTTCTTGTCAATCAGATGGCGATAGGTCTATCACTTGTTTGTGTTGCGCTCGAGGAGTGCTCCAGTTGCTCCTTCTAGTGTTTAGTTCATGGTGAAGTTTTAACTATTACAATAAGAAATAAAGACATTAATATATAGAAATTACATTATAAAAAATAATATATTTAACAAACTAATTACTTACCACCATATCATGATCACTCTCCACAAGGGAAATATTCACACGCCCATGCTGAGGCATGCTCAAGCCCTATATAAACCATCCAAATATAAATTAAACTACAAATCAATAAAGGTTTGAATTTTCACTAACTAACATCTATAACAACAAATGTAAATTGAAATTTACTAAATACCTCCCCTGTTAGAGCCATCGAGGATTGTATAGAAGATGAAACACCGATCTCCATTTCCCTCATCACATTCAGAGGTGTTTCAACTTGCAACATCTAAAAATAAAATAACAAATTATTCAATCATAAAAACTACAATAGTGATCCACATCATGACTTATAATGTATAAGATAATGAATTTTTTTTGAGTGCTTATTAAACTATATATTTATGATTATCATGCTTACTATTTTCCCAATCCATATCTTGTTTGAAAGGATGTGTTTTTAGGCTTTTACCCATAGCAGTAAGATGTTAAACCATTTGATCAAATGCTTTCATAGAAATGTACAATAAATATGGTGGCATAGAGAAGGAAATGAATTGTTTGAAAAAATGTCTCAAAGAGATGAGGTCTCATGGTGATGGAATTCGATTACAAACAAATGCACATCATGGCATTCCATCAACATAAGACTATATTTCTTTCAGACATTTGTTTAGAAAGTTCATTGCCTTCTCTATGGTATTATTGATTACTATTATGCTTTGACAGATATTTTTCTAAGCATCCATAGTTTGTTGGAAAGCACCTATTTTAGGCTTTTAGCCATAACAACAAGGAAGTGAGTAGTTTGATAAAATGCTTTGGTACACATGTACGGAAAATGTGGTATCATAGAAAATGTGGTGATTTTTTGAAGAAATGCCTCAAAGAAATGTGGTCTCATGGTGATGGAATGGAATTCCATCACCATGAGACCATGTTTCTTTGAGGAATTCTTTCAAACTACTAACTTCCTTGTCTGTGCTATTGCTTACTATTATGCTTTAATATATTTTTTCCAAGCATCCATAGTTTGTCGTGTAGGTGCACTTTGGCAAGCACATGCCTCCATGAGGAAAATTTAGGAGTTTGAATTGGTTAAGGTGTTTTAATGATGTAATAAGGCTTAAATAGCCATTTTGGAGGTTGTAATAGTCTTAGTTAGTTAATTTAGGTAATTTCAAATGTTGTAAAAATGAAAAAAAGGTGTAAAGGGATGGACTGACAAGGGTAAAATTAGTTGTAGAGGTTATTAATTCATTGTAGGAAGTTGTAAATGTTGGGAAATGTTTAAAAATGATATGATCCATTAATGTAAATTGTTGTTGGGGATATTGAAGGAGAAAAATAATAAAATATCACTAATCTAAAGGAGTTGGTATTGGGTTTTTGATATGTGAAAGTAGGCCATGATGGGTGCTTGATTTGGGGATTTGTTGACAAGGTTGTTTGAGAAAATTGGAAGTTTTGATAGGAAAAGTGAGTTGGCTGACCTAGTAGGAAGACTAGGTAGAAGTTTGAAAACAAAGAAAGAATTGAGTTTTTGAGTTGCAAAGTGGATTGAATCCTTTTGAATAATGAATTTAAGTTATTTGACTACCCTACATTGCATCAGTTCATTGGAAAGTACCCTTTTTAATATTTTATCCATAGCATTGAGGAAATGAACTATTTGATAAAATGTTTTGGTAGACATGTATGGAAAATGTGGTAGCATAGAAAAGGAGGTGAGTTGTTTGAAAAAGTGCCTCAAAGAAATTGGGTCTTGTGGTGATGGACATCACCATGCGACCACATTTCTTTGAGGATTTTTTTTTAAAAAAATCATTGCCTTGTCTATGCTAATGCTTACTATTATTCTTTCATATATTCCTTCCAAGCATCCATAGCATAGACAAGGCACTGAACTATTTGAAAAGATGTCAAGCAGTAAAAAGTGGTCTCATGGAATGCCATGACAAGAAAATACAATTCGAAGCTACTCCTAGACGTATTACTTATGTTATGTGAAGTAATTGCTTCACTGCATATGTAGACTTTCTAAAAAACTATATTCTAGTTGAAATTTTGTCATCTATCAACATCTAGTTATTAGTTATGGAATGCGAAGTAATGATTTGAGTTTGAATGATGTATAATGCAATGTAATCAATGATATGAATATAAATACGAAAATCTATTAAGTACAATTCATTAGTTAAACTCTTTATTCTATTATCTACATCTAGGTTTGAGTAAATCCATTGGCACTAGGATGTGTTCCCTTGAAACCTCCAATATTAGCCTGTTCAACATCTAAAATCACATATTAAAACACTATTCAAAAAACAATACTATTAACATGTAATAAATTTATAATTGTTTACTAGTTACATACCCAACTGATAAGTGTATTGTAAAAATAAGTAGGTGTAGGGCCGGTGTATCTAGTCTCAACACTGTGACCCTACAATTTTATTAAAATCATAAAACTAAACTAATTAATCTTGCATTTCAAAATCAAAATTTAATAAATTAAATTCAGTGAACATGCTAAATTTTACCTGACTATCAATCCCATACACCTCATTCAAAATGTTAGCTGCCCTCTCCATCTCCATAGCTATAGATGGATCCTATGTAGCAACCTCCTGAGTGTCAGCGGGGTCATATGAACAAGTCACCCTGTAAGATTGACACACATGGGTTCAAAGGCCACCACTAGAAGACACCCCTGGATGGCATTGTAGAATAGGGCTAGTATAATGAATGACACTCTGGAAGAAAGTGCTAATCACCTACAATGTCTCTACATTGATACTCTTCTTCACAATGGAAGATATAACAATTTTCTCATGAGGCGGCCTAGTGAGAGCTCATCTCCCTTGCTACATATGATCTAGTTGTGCACCATGTCTATCCTGAGCCAATCCCACACCTCTCCCTGTAACTCCCTCATATCAAAATAATTTGGGATTTTATTCAATATGAACTCACTGTATAGTTTCCTAAGGAAATACTCTGGGAATTCACAATTGTGACACGGTGGGTAATCAAAGACCATGTACCACCTATCATAAAAATAGTTCCTAATCTATTGGTGGTGGCAACAACGAATAGGAAACCTCTTCATATTGAGGGTAAGATTTTGATTTATGCGTGGGTCGGTGAATAATGAGCACAAATCACCTTTTGTAATTTTTAAATCCTTTACATATTTATATGATAGTTTATCCACATAATAAGCCCTAGCTGCCTGCCTCCTATCTTTCCATCCATTTATTTGTTTGCTAATTGAATTTACATTTTTTAACATATCTTTCAATGAAATTGCTAGGTTCATTCTTTCTGTGGTTGAACCATTTGGATCACTCAACCTACTAATTAAATCCTCCATTTAATTTTTGTTGTTCTCAATTTCACTTATTAAATTTTGTTGAGTGTCAGGAGGGTGTTTAGTGATTGGTGGAGGAGGTTGTTTTTGTGGTTTCTTTTGTTGTTGAGGATTTGGTTGCTCTTCTTGTTGAGGATTTTGAGGGTTTATAGGTTGATTTACATCTCCTACAAATTCAAAAAATATATATCAAATACAACCTAAAACTAACAAATTCAAAACAAAAAGAAAATAATCCTTAACTCTCACACCTCCTCATCATCATGGGACCATCCTTGTGAAGAAATAGAAACCGTTGGTGAATATTTTTGCACACTACCTCCTCCTAGAATGTGAGCACAAAAAATGGGGGTTTTGGCCATGGGCACAACAAAAAACACAGTCAAAATCAAGAATGAATGAGTTTCACTTTTTTTTCTTTTAACATGTCATAATGTGAGTGTGTTATAACATGCTCGCACTATGGGTTCATTATGATTGAGCCTTAGGCTCAGAACATGAAGCCATAACATGAGCATGTTATAACACACCCGTGTTATGACGCACTAGCGTTATGAATTTTCAAAACTCTTTTGAAAGTGGCCAAAAATTGGCTACCCATCTCCATGCACCTGCCCCATTAGAAAACAAAACAAGAAGTGCATTGCATCTCACTTGCATAAATAAATTCATCCCATGTATAGTATAGAAGTATCATATATTTACACTAAGAAAATACAAAACATAAGGGGCATCACATTTCATTTGCATCCATCTCATAACATAAATCATCATGCATAAGAACATATAGAATCATCATTGCATCCATACACAATCATGTCATAATCATATAAGCAACATATAAACATTATATAAGCAACATAATGTAGATTCATCATAGGCATCCATCACAAGCATATAGACATCATATAGATTGTTAATCATTGTTGCATCTCATATGAATCTCAAAATAATAATGTGAAGTGTGCAATGATGTCCAAATATGTAGAGAGATATAACATTAAAAAAAATGGTAGAAACCATAATGTCTCAATTGAATCAGGATATGCATCATATCTCAAGTACATTAGAAGTGATCATAATGGGGCTATGTGTTGCTACCCCCAGATAATGTTGGTCATGCACCTCCTACTACACAACCTAATAGTCCTCCTAGATCTTTGTGCAGTGGCCTAGTGACACCCCTATTGGTATTCTTGGAATGACTATGGGCACTGGTAGACTAAGTGTAACTAACCTGATGCTTTGGTGGCACTGGTAGACTAAGCATAACTAACTTGACACTTTGGAGGCACTACCTCATGATATCATCCTCGGTAATACTCAGTCTCCCTGGTGGAATGTCATACCTCTTTGATGTAATCTATCATTGATGTACCCTTAGTAACTCTCTACAGTTTCTTTTCCACACCCTCTACTTGCTCACACCATTGTCTTAGGCTATCTCTCTCAGTTGTGAGAGTGGCAATCTATTCCTATACCTATGTTTGTGCCTATGCATGTGTCTGTAGCTATTCTTATATCTATACAAGCTGACCTTGTAGAGCTTGTACTTGGGAATGCAAAGTAATTATCTAAGACTACTACTGTTGCAAGGGAAACTAAATTTAAATATGCTACTGAGCCATAGCAACCAGGGATCTCCTCCTCTAAGCCACTCACACATCCAACACTAGTCCACCTCTGCCATCACCTCCATCTCCTCCATCAACATCCCCTCCATCACCTCCATCCCCATCATCACTACTCTCTCCCTCCTCCTCCTCATCACCTCCTCCACCCCTCCTCTATCTTGATGCATTCTCCTCATCCAATAAAGGTACTAGCTTGTCTAGACTAGATATCCTCAAGAAATGATCTGAGAATAAGTAATGTGCATACTCTTGTGATACAATAGCCTTTATAATCTCTGGATGATACTCCCAAATAAATTCCTATAACCCCTAGTACTCCTCAACCGCTACATCATATGATAGTGAAACATTAACTTTTGGCTCTCTAGGACTTATCTAACTCTTATAGGGTTTTTCACCTAAAAGGAGAGAAGGTAGGGCCAAAAATGCTAATGGTTCATTTAAATAATATTATGTGTTATGCTATCTAACCTAAATGAAGTTAAATAAATGCAATTGACTGATCTAAATGAATGACAATGAATGCAAAGGTGAAATTAAAGCTATGTTTGAAAACACACTATGATATGCAAACAACTAAGTAAATAAAGAAATTATGTAGAACAAGAAGGAAAGGGATGAATCTGAGTGCACTTGGATGAAGTGTGATGAATCTGGAGTGTTCTTGATGCTAGTTGAAATTACTAATTTTTCACAATGGGACTCATTCACCCAAGGTGGAGAATTAGTCCTCTTGATGAAAAACTATCAGGAAGAAGTTTTTATCTATTGGGATCCGAAATATGAAAAAATTCAAATTTTTAGTCCTAAGGTGGGACTCATTCACCATAGGTGGAAAATCAGTCCTCTCCCAAATTTCTAAAAAGTTGAGAAACAACTCTGCAACACCAGATTTAGGAATAACTACTTGTCGGGTTGTTCAAGTCAATTCTATAAAATATAGATAGAAAACCTTCTCCAAGCTTGGAATAGACTTAAGTTGACTTGAATCACCTAGTTTACCTATAAACCAATCTTCAACATCAAAAAAATTGTCAAATATACATACCTAGGTCTACAAACAAACATGTAGGGAAAAATGGTTTAAGGTTAGTGAATAGGGGTTTTCCTTGATCAAACCCCATTTTTGGTAATCAAACCTTCAATAAAATAGTGAAATGAAAAGGAATGATAAACTAACAACATGCAATTGATATTAACTTACCAAACCCTTGATGATGCAAGTCTAAAGTAATGTCAATGGCTACTTCAAAGTGCTTGAATAGTGCTTGAAAGATATTGTAAAATGCTTGAATGTTTGAGTGAATAGGTGAATAAGTGAATTTGATGAATGGGTGTTGAAATGAGGTGAACATCACTTATTTATACACACTTGTGCCTTAGTTACCCAGCCATAGCTCATTACGGGCTGACATCAAGTGATTTTGAATAAAATCTAAAAAGGAAATTTAAAATATTTTGAATTTGAGGCGAAGGGGAACTCATTCACCACCCATAGTGAATGGGTCCCACATAGGACCTAAAAAAAAGTTTCAAGAAATATGTTATATTTAATATTGTTTGTCAGGATAATACTCAAAATACAATTAATTAAGCATATGAGAGCATAAAGGGGCCAAATAAAGCATAAGAAAAGAATAAATAGTGAAGATGTTCCTAGAAAAGTGTGAAAGCTTGTTACAATATTTTACAGCACTTTGAAATAGGACTTGTTGATGAATGAAAAGGTGATTTTTAGGAGAATTGTAATTAATAGAGTCTAGAAGAATGTGGAAATGTCTTGCAATACTTCACAATACCTTCACAAGATGTCGTTATTTGAGTTTTAGTACCTAAATAAGCATGTTCAAGTCATGTTACAACATAAAATCAAAGAAACATAGTTCTAACACCATGAAACAAGACCTAAAAGGCCATGAAAATGAAAAGGGGTCATTTTTGTATGGCACAGATAGGCAGGGTACCCACTTCTATATATACTATCATCTACATGCATATAGGGAAACACACTGGGGCATACTTTGTACCCGCTCGTACTATCATAGCACTCTCCCAAGAAGGGATCTCTCTATAAAAATTGTTGTCCTCCTAATAAAATATCTGGTTGTGCACACATATGACATCTCTTTTTCATCCTTCAGCCACTGCTCGTAGTCTAGGTAGGGCCTCCATGTCACAGTATTCAGGTCAGCCAGAACCCTCTCTCAGTTCTCTAATTTTCCTAGATTATGTTGGACAACTGGGCCTATATATCCATGAATATATTGCCTCCTTACTAGAAATTGTCTCTCTGCCACTAGATGAGTAATAGCTATGTTCTCCCATGCACATATCTATAGCAGTGTCACCCAAGCTAACAAATTGGCCCCTCTATGATAATCTGCTTGGTGAAGATCATGGTATAAGCGTGCTAGCATGTAGGAGCCCCAAGCATATTTGGTCCCTTATATGATCATTCTCTCTAATGTCCAACCCCAACCAACTGAGAGTCCCTTCAACTTACGGTTAGGACATAAGAATCCTCCAATGAAACTGGCAAGAATGCATGGTAATGTTGCATATGCATCAACCATATCCTACCATGGGATCTCATATCCACAAATCTGCTTGTCCTCGAAGAGTCTCCTTAATGCTTTGGTGCCTCCTTGCTCCATGGAATCATAGAAAACCAACTTGCCAACATGAATCCTAAAAATATAATAAAGATCCTCTGGTGTCACTGTCATCTCACTAGTGAGTAAGTGAAAGGTGGTGTGGTCACTGTGCCACCTCTCTGCCAAAGTGGTCAAAAGTTCCCTATTAATCCTATGTTGGGGCATATCTATCAAAGAAGTTAATCCAGATCATCCAATCACATCTAGATCAGCTTTCACAAGATGATGAATCAAATCCCAGGTCCTTGGGAACCACTCCTAAGACTCAAGGGTCCTCATTGGCTCTTATCATCATAACATATCATAAATCAACAATCTTATTAATCAACATCAATCATCCTATCAATCTAATCAACTATAATGAGATTTTTATTATCTCTTGTGAGCATCTGTCATCGATCCTCACCTATCATGAGGTCAATCATCATTATCCTATCATTGATCCTCACCTATCATGAGTTCAATCATCATTATCCTATCAATGAATCTTGCTTATCATGAGGTCAATCATCATCATCCTAGATCATTGAATCTCACCTATCATGAGATCAATCACCACAAACATCAGCTAACGTGATCATCAATCATTGAAAACAAGGAGTCTACTCAAAATTATATCATTCTGCCCTAGATGCGCTAAAATAGTGTCTCAAACCATTAAAAACATGGATGTTCAAAAGAATTCTGCTAATGCACCACAACAGGGCTTCAACGTGCTAAATAACCAAATGTTCCATCAAAAATCATCAATGTGCTATTTCATTATACCTATGTGCTAACTCATTTAATACACTAGAAAAGTCCACGAATGCACTAAATATTGACTTTTATATGCTAAATGACTATATGCATTACAATCTTGACCAAATGTGCTACATCTAGCCACACATACACTAACATCTAAACTCGATCAGCTACAAAATTGAACGTATGTGCTAAACTACTGTATGCATTACTAAAGTGACTAGATGTGCTACATCGGTGAACTAAAGCACTAAAATGCAAAGAAAAATAATTTCAAACATGAAAAAATCATGAAAAATGAGATTTAAAATTCATGAGGTTTTTCATGGTACGTACCGAAGGTCCATACACAGTTGGGTGGTCATGATGGCACACACATTCAAATCGGTGGGTCTAGATTGGAATCACCATCTTGCCAAATTTGCTCAAAAGTTGCTCACTCACTCTAATTTTCAAAATGAAAATGCACAAATGAACTCATTTTCACTTTTTTAACTTTTTAAAGGTTAATTAAGTGGGAATTTAATGGGATTGATTTATTTTATTTTTCAAAGGGGCTTAATTAATCAATTCATCACTTGGTAGGTTCAACATCAATTTTCAGGAGACAAATCGACTCAACAACACTAAAAAATTTGAAACTCATTACCAAATCATCAGAATATCACAAAAATTTCAAAAAAATCAAAAAATCTTAAATTTCAAAAATTCATCGATTTATCTCCCAAGGGTGCATATATCCATCATCACTCGAAAATCAATGTCTTGGGCATATCAAAAAAAAAATTGTTAGCACTAGCAAAAAAAATTTCTTTGAAGCAATGTGTAAACACATCACTTCAAAGAGAGGAAAAATGTATACACCTAAAATCGGTCAAGATAATTAATTAATTAAATACAAGGTATTTAATTAATGAACCTCTTATTTTATCTACTTATAAATAAATTCTAAATTTATTTATGTAGTTCACATTTTCTAATTATTCTTATCATAAATCATATTCCTCTATTCTTAATTAAATAAAAAAATTCAAATAGTTTGTTTTATTTAATTAATATCTTCTTACTAAATTTGAACAATTCCAAATTTGAATTTGTTGGAAAATGTGTCTCAACTTGCTGGCTTGAACCTCTATTAAAGAATTGGCATTTTTTTTCCTTGGTTTGTTCTTCACTGTCAATGTATTGCCCAAAACTTGAACCTTGAAACTTAAGTCGCGGAGTTCTGAAAGTTCGTAACTTGGAGACAATGTGTTGGTCACGGGATCATTGATTTCTCTAACCTTGGAACCTTGTCATGGAGTTTGGAAGTTGCTTAACTTCCCGACTGGTTGATCTCCTTCTTTGTCGTAGAATCTAGGAAATTTCTAACCTTTGGTATAGGTTGTGAAGTTCAGGTTTTCCCCAACTGAAAAACAATATTATTGGTTTGTTGCGGTGTTTTGGAATTTCCTAACCTCTAACTGGGGGATGTGAAGTTTGTGTTTTCTCTGATTGAGTGACTAGTCGATGGTTTGGTGGGACCGGTCTGCGTGGATGGTGGCAATAATGTACGATGGTGACTTGGATGCCGATAGATGTGGGGACCACTTGGAGCTTAGGAGTTAAATAGTTAAATCCTTTCTGGGAGACATGTGAATATTGTAGATTCCCATCTTGATTCTCTAGAATTGCACAAGTGGTGTACATGTGTCTTTGTGGAGACCACAAGGAATGACTGACAGTTTGGTGTGATAGTCAAATGTGATGGATGAGTGATGTGTCAACATGTGGTACAATTTCATTTGTTGATTTTACATCATTGTTGTAAATCAACAATGATTGGTCAAAAGCTTTATTTCTGGTTAGCGATATATTTACATTTATTGCATGATCTAGCTTGGGGGTTGACAGAGTGTGAATATAGTAATATTCTCTATAACCAAAATTTAATGTTGGGTGGTTCGATGTGTGTTGCATGGTGGTGTGTAACCTAAAAAGAAGGAAGCTTTTTAGTCAATTAATGAAACCCTAACCATTGTTGGTTGGTTGTTATTATTCATTGTATGTCATATGAGCATTGTAATATTGAGTGTGTAACAAATTGTAGTCTTCAATTGAAGGTCAACCAAGGGGATGCTGTTGTGGATTAACATCTAAGAGTGAATTTTGAGTGTTGATAAGACTTTGTCGGGTCAATTTTGTAATCCTGAACATCCATGAGGAGAAGACTACATCTTCATTATGGAAGAAACTTAGTGACATTTATTAGGGAAAGTCTCTAGAGAATAAGTTATTCCTGAGGAAGAAGTTGTACTCCTCGAAGATGGAAGAAGGCGCATCTATAGAAAACCATCTGAATTCATTTAATATGATTGTTGTTTAGTTGGAATCTATGGGTGTGAAGATAGAGGAGGAGGATCGATGTACGCTTCTGTTATGCTCATTACTTGACACTTGGGACCATTTGGTAATGGCTATTGGAAGTACAAGAACTACTTTCAAGATGGAAGATGTGGTTTCCTCACTACTATCAGAAGAAATGCAGAGGAAGTCTTCTGAGATGTCCAAGGAGGCTCTTGTAGTTTGGGGTAGATCAAAGGAGAAAGGTGAGAAGAAAGACAAGAAGTCTAAATCCAAATCTGAAGGGATATCAAAGTCTCTTGGTAAGAAGTCCAAGGTGAAATACTAGAACTGTGGGTAGTCTGGTCATATCAGAAAGGATTGTAAGGAGGAGAAAAAGAAGAAGAAGAATTACTCTTTAGACAATGACTCTTCTCAAAGAGATATAGATGCTTTCATTGCAGCCTTGGTGACTCAAGCATTAGATGATGTCTGGATAATTGAATCATGTGCATTTTTCACATGAAATCTCATATAGATTATTTCACTAAGTCTGAAAAGTATGATGGTTGAAAGGTGTACCTGGAAATTGATTCAACTCTGGAAATTTTTGGTCATGGAAGAGTTAGAATCCAATTCCCTAATAGAAGAATCAAAGGGATTGATGGCATACTGTACATACCAAGTTTGGCTTGTAACCTGCTTTCAATCAATAAGTTGAATGATGTTGGTGTGTAAGTTTCTTTCTTGAGTGGAAATTGTAAGATGACTAGAGGCACAATAGTGTTGGCTAAGGGTGCATGCATAGGCACTCTGTACAAGCTGGATGCAAGTCATGTTCAATGTAACAACGTATTTGTAAATTCAAGCAAAGTTGCTCATGTAGAGAAGGAGAATGAAGCTCCTTTGGGTACAAATTCCTTGGAGGTAAAACTCTCGATGGAGAAGACCATGTTGTGGCATCATAGACTCAGTCACATAGGTGAGAAAGGTTTAAAAACCTTGAAAAATAAAAAATATTGTTGAAGGGCTTGTTGATTGTATCCTTGAGTTTGATTTTTACGAACACCGTGTTTATGGAAAGCAACATCGTGTTTCATTTTATTCGATTCCTCATAAATCTTCCAGTGTACTAGATTATGTTCATTCTAATGTATATGGTCTAGCGAATGTTCCTTCATTATCAAAGTCTAGATATTATGTTTCTTTTATTGATGACTATTTGAGAAGGGCATTTGTGTACTTTTTGAAGAGTAAATGAGAAGTGTTCAGTCAATTTAAACAGTTTAAAAACTTGGTAGAAAATCATATTGGAAGGAAAATAAAATGCTTGAGGATGGATAATGGCGGTGAGTTTTGTTCTATAGATTTCAAAAGGTAGTACAAAGACCATGGGATTAAAAGGCATAAAACTATGCCTTATACTCCACAACAACATGGAGTTGTTGAAAGGTTAAATAGGAAGCTAATGGAAAGAGAGAAATTCTAGGTTGAGGATGTGGCTACAACATGTTAATTGGTAAATTTTTCACCTTGTTCAGCTCTTGTTGAAAAAACACTTTTGGAATCATGGTCTAGTAAGAAATCTTCTATGAGACATATTCGTGTCTTTGGCTGTGAGGAATATGCATAAGTGTTGAATGAGAAGAGATAAAAGTTGGAGAACAAGGTTGTCAAATGTATCTTAATTGGCTATAGCATTGGTGTGAAAGGATACAAGCTTTGGAATCCTATTACTGAGAAAACTTTGTACAACAGGAGTGTAGTATTTCATGAGCTGAAGCCTTCAGTAGCTAGTCCACAGTTAGAGATAGATAAAAAGGAAAAGAAGAATGATGTAGTTGAAATTCCTCAAACTCTAGATAAAGAGGAACTACAAAGTGTACCTAAAATTGAGGAGTTCTAGCATCTCTAAGAGTTCTGAAGAAGAATAACCAAGAACCTTAGTCTTAGCTTGTGACAAGGTCTACACATGAAAAGCATCAGACTGTTAGGTATAGGTTTTCTATATTGGATTCAAACTGTTCCTATGCTTTGATTACTAGCATTGATGATCCTAGGACTGTGAAAGAGTCAATTAATATGTATGACTCAAATTCCTAGTTGTAAGCTATGAATGAAGAAACAACGTCATTGAAGAAGAATAAAACTTGGGGTTTGGTACCTTTGCCTGAAGGGAAAAATCCTATTGATTGTAAATGGGTATTTAAGTAGAAGACTGGTGTGGATGGCAGTGTTGAAAATTATAAAGCTCGGTTGGTTATGAAAGGTTATTCCCTATTGGAAGGAATTGATTATGGAGAAATATTTTCTCCTATAGCTAAGTTGACATCTATTAGATTTATTTTGTCACTTGCAGCAACATATGACTTAGAGATTGAGTAGATGGATGTGAAGACATCATTTCTTCATGGAGACCTAGAAGAAGAAATTTATATGTCCCATCCTAAGCACTTTGTTGAAAAAGGTAAAGAAAGCCTGGTTTGCAAGTTAAAGAAATTTTTGTATGGTTTGAAGTAATTTCCTAGAATGTGGTACCAAAAATTTGACACCTTTGTATTGTTGGGATTTGTGAGATCAAAATATGATCATTGTATGTATTACAAAACTGAAAATCATCATGTTCTTATTATTACCCTATACATGGATGATATGTTGATCATAGGAAATTTAGGAAGACTGTGATTTATGATCTTAAGTCTCAATTGTATGTAAAGTTCAAAATGAAAGATCTGGGTGCAACAAGGTATATTCTGAGGATGGAAATAAAAATGGATAGAGGAAGTAGAAAGATTTGGCTCAGCCAGATTAACTATATCAATACTATCCTAGAGAGATTTGGAATGACTAATTGCAAGCAGCTAGTTGTTCCAGTTTTGTAAGGAACAAAGCTATCTGTTGAAGATTGTCTAAAGTCTTCTTTGAGATAGAGGACATGATCAAGGTATTGTATGCAAGTGTTGTTGGTATTTTAATTTACATAATGGTTTGTACTAGGCCAGACATTTCCAACGTAGTGGGAGTTCTTAGTTGGTTTATGGCTAACCCAAGAAGACCACATTGGGATGTTGTGAATAGGGTTTTCAGATATTTGAGGGTACCTTAGTGTTTTCTCTATGTTATGATGGAAACTGATAGCAGAAGATCCACTAGTGGATACATCTTCATGTTATTTGGTGGAACAGTGAGTTGGATGAGCAACACACACTTGGAAATAAGTTGTTTAGCTTAGGCATTTATGTTCAGATATCAAGTTTAGTGTAGGGTAGATTACGATTTGTTGTGATAGTCAAAGTGTTATTTATTTGGAAAAAAATACCACTTTCCATGCCAAGACGAAGCACATTAATGTATAGTATCATTTTGTTGATGATATGATAGAAGATGAAAAGGTTAATTTGGAAAAGGTGAATACTCTGGAGAATGTTGCCAATGCATTGAAAAAGCTCATGAGCACAAAAAAGTATAGGTGGTGTGCTAGTTTGATGGGCCTTGGGTCCTATGATCTCCATTAAGTTCGAGTTTGGAGGAAGCTAGTAATTCTTCATCAAGTGGGAGCTTGTTGGAAAATGTGCCTCAACTTGCTGGCTTAAACGTCTGTTAAAGACTTGGCATTTTTTTCCCCTTGGTTTGGTCTTCATTGTTGACCTATTTCCCAAAACTTGAACCTTGAAACTTAAGTTGTGGGGTTCTAAAAGTTTGTAACTTGGTGACAGTGTGTTAGTCAAGGGATCATTGATTTCTCTAACCTTGGAACCTTATCGTGGAGTTCGCAAGTTACTTAACTTCTCGACTAGTTAATTTCCTTCTTTGTCAGGACATCTAGGAAATTTCTAACCTTTGGTAGAGGTTGTGAAGTTTAGGTTTTCAATGACTAGGTGACAATGTTATTAGCATGTCGCGGTGTTTTGGGATTTCCTAACCTCCAACTAGGGGTTGTGAAGTTTGTGTTTTCTCTGATTGAGTGACAAGCCGATGGTTTGGTGGGACTGGTCTGCATGGATGGTGACGAAAATGTATGTTGCTGAATTGGATGTCGACGGATGTGGGGACCACTTGGAGGTTGGGAATTAAATAGTTAAGTCTTTTCCAAGAGACTTGTTGTGAATATTGTAGATTCCCATCTTGATTCTCCAGAATTGCATAAGCGGTGCATGCGTGTCTTGGTGGAGACCACAAGGAATGGTTGACAGTTTGGTGCAATAGTCAAATGTGCTAAACAAATGATGTGTCAACACATGGCATAATTTCATTAGTTGATTTTGCATCACTGCTATAAATCAACAATCATTGGCTGAAATATTTTTATTTGGTTAGTGATATACTTGTATTTATTGCATGATCTGGTTCAGGGGTTGACATAGTGCGAATATAATAATATTCTATGTAACCAAAATTTAATGTTGGGTGGCTCAATGCATGCTGCATGGAAATCTGTGTAACCCAAAATGAAGGAAGCTTGTCAGTGAATTAATGAAACCCTAATGGTTTTTGGTTGGTTGTTAGTATTCATTGTATGTCATATGAGCAATGTAACAATGAGTCTATGTAACAAACTGTAGTCTGTGTTTAAAGGGCAACCAAGGGGATGTTGTTGTGAGTTAACATTTGAGAGTGAAGTTTGTAACTTTGTATGCAATTGATTTACTATAATACAAATGATTTAATTGGTGCGGTTGTTTTTTTCTCTTGTAAGGGTTTTCCCACGTATATCTAGTGTTATATCTTTGTGTGTGATTTATTTTTGTCTCTACTTTTGTTCTATGAATGTGCATCTCAAATGTATGTAAATTGTTAAATGAGGTTTTTTTTCACTTTTCTTACAAGGATTTTGCATTAGGAAGGCATTTTTTGCACTATTGCTTTTCTTGTATAGAATTTAGTCACGTGTCTCCAAGTTTTCCTCTTGCCAACTTATCAAGTCTCATGAATTTAAATATCCTTAATATTTCAATATGCTTTTTCCTCAACAAATTTTGAAACAAGCTTAGACACTTGGTTCTCTTCCTCCATTTATTTCCTCTCACACTTGGAAAAGTGTTCTATTAAAGGGAACACTCTCCATGATTCCCTCTAACTTCTTCATTCCCCATCCTCAACCTTTCCAGCTAAAATCTTAACTATTGATTGTTGCCACATCACAATATTCCCTAGAAATCCTATAAATGCAGCCTCATTCTCCAACATTTCATATCCCAACTTTGAGCAATCTTACTCTACAAAATTTTCATTAGACCACTTATAGCATTAGAGCATTGGACCATTTAGAATTCATTAGTTTATAATCATGGCTTAGTGGTAGCTCCATTTTAATTATCATTGTAGTTCTCATACAACATTTAGCATCATATCTTTATCAGAGCATCAACATCATTATTACTCATCAATCATATAGTTTATCAAACATGTAGGAATATATTTCTTCCATTTTCCAACATTTTTTTCTTTAGGTTTTCATTCTAAAAGGTCATATGTTCATATACAATCTGAGAGTCATTATGATTTCATGAATCCTTAAAGATAGAAAACAATGGGATTGCTTTAGGGAATTGGTTTTGTTTCAATTTATTTCAATTTTCTATTCAATTTCTCTAATATAATGTCTCATTACTTGTGTGATTTTTTTATTCATTTACACATTTTACCTCACACAAAAACAATTAAATAAAATAAAACAATTTTTTTTTTAGGTGATGCAAGATTTCCCTACATCGTTCGATGTTCCTACATCACTATGAGCCAATATTGTATAACTAGTAGGGAGTGTCATACATGTAGGCAAGTATCCATTGTATGAAAAAACTAGTTATGTAGGAAACAATACCATTCTCGAGTAGGATTTATATTAGAGGGTTCCCATACCAATCTCTTTATTGAAGGGGAGGCCACTTATCAGTTAGGAAGATGTGTAGGGGACCATAGTAAGTCCATGATTAGAGGAAACACACTTGGGTGATGCTCTCCCTCATACAATTGGAAACTAAGACTTGAGGATGCATACTCCTGTAGGGGACATCTAGACCAAATTTACTCTTGATCCATTCAACTCTTGATCCATTAAAGCTCTTGTAAGCTATGTTATACAATTATGATCTTGTATCTTTATGAAAATTGTATTTGAAAGCTAAAATAATTACTTCTAGGATTATGTAATTTTACTTTATTCATGCAACAAATTTTGGAATGGGTTTATTTCAAATGTGCAATGTGTTATTGAATTAGAAATTTTTATATCTATTCATTGACGAACTTGATCTTTTTACATTTATGGGTTAAAACATAGGTGAAAACAATAGGGTAAACATTAGGCTTGTTACAGATTTCATTAGGTACTAAATTATGAAGGTTTCCACCTTGTTGTTAAGCATAAATTAAAATTCAACCATGAAATCTAAGAGAACTATCTCATCAAGAGTATCAATGTCATAAATGCTAGTATCAAGGCTAAAATTAGCTCATATAAAAATATACCATTTCACTCTTATAAGATAGTTATCACCAATTGGCTAGTCTTGTATCACCTAAGAGGATTTTCATGATAATTTATCATTACTTAAAAGTTTCATACCACACACATATAGAGGAGATAATCCAAAAATGCATCTACTATATTGCTACTTGATAACCTTGTCATTCAATCCAAATATTATAATGAATAACAAAAATGTTGTCCTTATATGATTTTATTGAGTGTAAAGTTAAAAAATAACTTTAAATTTTTAGTTTCAATGATAAGGTCCTCATCTTAGTAATGAAAGATTACAAAACAGTGTAATATTCATTATTGTTATGTACCTCAGGGCATAGACTTGTAGTTCATTTTCTCATTGATTGATATAAAACCACCTTGAAAAATATTACAAGAAAGGAATTAGGGTTGTTACAAAACATCATATTCCCATCCTTTAAGAAAGTCCTTTAGTCACATGGTACCATTGAAATCAATAAGAAAATCATTATAAGGTTTTGTAGACTCATAAATTAGGGATAATCAAATAAGTGATGAAAACCATATTATTAGAAAGACAATTAAGGGACTCCATTCAACAAGTCTGAATGCCTTATCCTTATGTAAACAACACTATATATTATCCCAAAGGCTATTGTATAGCCATGATAATAGACATATTTCCTCATATGGTCACAAAAATCATGATTTTCCTTAATCTTAGAAACATTATTAATGTATGTTGTGTTATATGGGTCTTCCCAAGAGAAAAGAATCATGGTAACCAATATTATTCAATAAATATACAAATTATTATGGAACTATTATAAACTCCTACCTTATAAGGAAAATTTCTATCATCAATACCAATCCTAATCTTGGCACTTGGCACCTTGCTACCCTCAAACTCTAACATTGACCTCTAAATATATTGGTAATCATCATTACTTCAATGACTATCATAAATGAGAAGTATTATCATGATGAATTCCACACACCTAGTCATATAAAGGAAAATAATATATGCATTAATAATCACATACTATTGAAGCAATGCCATCAAGACCTCAAGATTTTCTTCACTAAGACTATCACAAAGATGGGAAAATCTATTTAAATACAAAATTTTTACAAACATATAAAGTAGGTTGTCATTAAAGAAGGAGATAGTTATTGTACAACATAACACTTTTTCATAGTTATTACTTCACTTCATTGTGTATTCACAAACAATTATCCTATAAGGACTACTACATGATGGTCATAAGAGTAATCACACTAATCTTGTGATAGTAAAAAATGTGTATATTCCCTTATGTTTTTATCGAGCCATGGTCACTATCATGTCCCATTATTAAAATTAATTTAGGGTAATAATCATGCTTGAACTACTAAAGGGTTATTAATATAATTGTCATTGTCAAAGTGTCATGGAAGAAATGGTATTATTAGAGGAATTTGACAATCAATGAGGGTTGTCCTTTAAACCTTTATTTCCTACAAATGGAGACAATATTGAACATTCAAAGGGAGTTCAAAAACCACACTATATTCAACACTAATCACATTTGTAATCAAAATCCTAGATAAACCATAATGATGATAATGGGTTGTCCAAATACTTTCAAATAGAAACAAGGGGTTGCCACTAAGGTAGAAGAGAGTTATTCTATCAATTTTTTTATAAACAATAACCAACATTCAATTATTTTCCACTCATTATATCCTACCATAGTAGGTAGAGGGGTGATCATGTGCAAGATTATCAATTTTGATGTTGTTCCAAGTAACTAAGAAGATAATCATACATGATTTTTATACTCCCACCTCTCATGACCATATAATGAATCTTGTACAACATTTACCACATAACCTATGTACCCCTTAAATGGCACACCTTTTAATCAATTTACCTAAGATATTATTCATGTTCCCTTAGCTATGAAACCTAACCTAATCAAACCTACCAATCCTAGTTAAAAAAATGTCAACCTTGTCTGCACTTTGAACACGTCTATCACACATCTACCAATCCTAGTTGAAAAAAATATCACCCTTACCAAATAGCATGCCATTGAAAATACTACAAAGGTATCAAGTTACAATTTTCTAATCTATTGAACATTAGAAACATATGTCACACTTCTAAAGGTAAACCCATAAAAGTGGTTTACAATTCAAATGAGGAAGGAAAACTCGTTAAAAATCACCCCATGGAAAAACATTTCATTCTAGGGATTCAAATGATCTCATTAGTGCAAACAAACCAAAAAATGGTTCACTCAAACTAGGGTTTGAGTGAACCCATTTAATGCATGCATGAACAAAGAACAAATGAAAACCCCTTTTGGGAAGGGGGTTCACTAGAACCCCCCTGTTCTAGCAAACCCCCTTTTCCCTAATTTTTGACCTTGTTCATAAAAAAACCTAAATTTTTATGCTTCAAAGCTTGGGTTGAGGATAAAAATGGAGGAATATTCACAAATCCAATTGGAATTAGGCAGTCCTTAGAATGAGCTATCCAACAAATACAATTTTAATATGTTTTAGTTTTTCTATGTATTTATTTTTTTAGTTTTATTAAACATAGGTTTTTCATCAAAAATGAAGGTCTATGTTCTGCACATGTGGAAAAATAGTAAATTATCAAAAAAAATCAAAAATATGAGTGCACCAGATATTGAAGTCTTTGATCTAACAAAAAAAAATTGAATTTTGATATATACAAAAAAAGTTACACGTTATACAGTCGCACTATGTCTGAATTGTAATTGGTTTGACTTTGAAACTTTATTAAAGAAAAAATATTCAATAAAAAAATATATAACCAAGTGGAAGCACTAGATATCGGAGTTACAAATCTAAATTTAAAAGAATTATAATTTTATCCTTCATGGAAAAGAGGTTGTGTTATATAGTGTGTGTCACTTTTTAAAAATGTTGTTTTCTAAAAAAAAACTAGTTTTCGTGGGAGATAGAAAAAGAAGTGCAATCAGATTCCACATTTTTAATTTTTTTTTTTTTTAGAATCTACAAACAAAATGTGACAAGACTCTAGTTTGCATCATCTCCAAATTCTTCATGGTTTAGCCACTATAGGTGCATGCATGTGAAGATTTAGTTAAAAATAATAATTTCAGTGTCCAGTTTGGCCAAAAATTGTAAACCACTATTGTGGGATCACCCCCAATCACAACTAATTTAAGCATGTCCATCTTGTTAGGTAACAACATGCCACTATGTGGAGGTCCATAATCTAGAGGTTTCTATCTCCTGTTCAAAAGGCTATGAAACTAATACTAAAATGAAAGATGGCATGCCTTCTAGTGCAAAGAAGGGGTCTAAGGGGAAGAAAGGTGGTCGAAGGGATGAGAAGCGAAATTTCAAACTAGTTCGAGAAGAGGTTAAAGGTTCTAAGGTGTCCCCTATTTTTTTGGGAAAGGGGAAATAGGGCCATTCTAAGGCTAAAATGGGGCATTGTATGGATGAAAAGGATTTTGAGGGAGATGGATTTAAGAGTTTTAGGCATGTTCCTCTTAAGAAAACTGGGTTGGTGACTCCAAACTATAAGGGTTTCAAGCAAGCTAAGGATAAGAAAGGGATTTTGGAGTTGCTGGAAAACTCAAGGGTGAACTCTATTACTTGCAGTAGGGGGAGGTTGAAGTAGTTGATTTTGAGGATTCTCCTATCGAGGACATTGTGAAGGGTGAAGGTGTGGATTTAAAGTGTCAACCTAAAAATGTTGCTAACCCTTTTTCCAAGCCTTTGAATTGGGGTGAAATTGACCTGGATGCTTTTTTTAGAATGGCAGGGGATGGGACTAATAATATCCTTTTGATGTTTAAATGGCCTTTTTTAGAGGTCAAGGATCTTAATACTAAGTTGAATGATTGGAAAAGTGTTTTTGTGGCATTGGTTGACGATAACAAAAAGGAATGGATGGTGAAAATCAATTTCAAAACAATGAATGTTGTTGTTGACAAGGTGGCAATGGATGCTAAGAAAATGGGTAGGGTCCATGAGGAGAGGTTGGTGTCCTTGGAGGATAATTCCCATAGGGTTCATGAGGAGTGGATTGTTTCATTGGAGGACAAAGTCAACAAGATTTGTAGTGATTTGTAGTCTATGGTGCAAATTAGTAACTAGTCACTTAATTCAAGTGCACAAGTATTGACTCTACTGAATGAAAAATCCATTAGGTGGACTAGTAAACAACTAGATCTTAGTGAGAATGATGAGGAAATTGTTGATGTTAATCATAACAATCAGATGGAGAAGAGTTTGGATGGGGCCCATGTTTGTGTACTAGGAGAAAGACCAAAAAGAGGGTTTCTATTTCTTTCCAAGAGCTTCAAGACATGGTAGATATGTATGATAATGTTATCTCTAGTAATCTAGAGGTAGACAAAGTTTTAGATAATCTACTCTAGTTTATTTTTGGTCATCTTTTGTGCTAATGTTTTGTTGTTGGTTTAATTGTTGGCTTGTCTAGGTTTATCTAATAAACAACTTTAGTTTTGGGGTTGTTGGTGCTTGTTGCTTAATCTTCGGCAACCTTTTCTCATTGTAAAGGGTTTCAAGATCCCTTCAAAACCTGCATTTCCTTATTGAAAACAACATGCCACTAAAAATACCTATAAAAAATAATGATGCATGTGCGACTAGTCCCCACTCGAGACACATCTATCACACATATACCAATCCCAACTAAAAAAATATCAACCTTGTCCCCACTTTGGAAACGTTTATCACACATCTACCAATCCCAACTAAAAAACATGTACAACTAGTCCCCACTATGGACACGTCTATCACACATCTACCTTTCTCAGCTAAAAAACATGCCAACCTTATCCCCACTTTGGGTGTCTATCAAACATCTACCAATCCCAATTGAAAAAAATGTCAACCTTGTCCTCACTTTGAGAACATTTATCAAACATATACCAATCCCAATTGAAAAAATGTTGACCTTTCCAAATAACATGCAATTGAAAAGACTATGCAACTACTCCCCACTCTAGACACATCCAAGTCCATATCAATTCTTGACTTTGAGACAACATTTTTACAACCCTTTAAAGGAAAATATTGGTTGTGAGTTAAATTTTTCATGCACTTTTTTTGGTTGTGATGTTGACCTTTGCCTTCCTTCACCATGCTTTCACCTACTTTCAACTCTCCTTCCTACTATTCGTGGGGTGTAGCCACAATAGTGGTTTACAATTTGATGGAGGAAGGAAAAATGACAAAAAATGACCCCATGGCTAAAAAATTGGTTGTAGGGGTTCGAACAAAATTACAAGTTCGAACGAACCCACAAGGGGTTCAATCAAACTAGGGTTTGAGAAAACCCATTTAATTCCTACCCTTCGTTTCTCACCCAAAAAACCAAATAAAATGCACATAGAAAAGTGGTTCGCTTGAACCAAGGTTCAAGAAAACCAGGGTTTGAACAAACTCTGGTTCGAGCATACTCTGGTTCGAGCGAACCCCTAGGGGTTCGAGGGTTCGCAAAAACCACCTGTATCCCTCATTCTCCCCTTCAGACACAAAAAAAATCTAAATCTTTGAACTTCAGAGCTTGGGTTGAAGATGAAAATGGTGGAGACTTCACAAACCCAACTAAAATTAGGTAGTCCTTGGAATGAGCTATCCAATGAATATAATTTTAATATGTTTTGGTTCTATTAGGTATTTGTGTTTTTAGTTTTATTAAACATAGGTTTTTCACTGAAAATCAAGCTCTTTGTTTTGAAAATGTGGAAAAATAATAGATTATAAAAAAAAATTAAAAATATGAGAGCACCAAATATTGAAGTCCTTGATTCAACAAGAAAAAAAATGATTTTTGACATGTACAAAAAACGTTACGCATTATATGGTCGTATAATGTCTAAATTGTAATTGGTTTGACTTTGAAACTTGATTAAAGAAAAAATATTCAATAAAAAACTATCTAACCAAATGGAAGCAATAGATATTTGAGTTACAAATCTAAATTTTAAAGAATTATAATTTTATCCTTCATGGAAAAAAAGTTATGCATTATATAGTGAGCGTCACTTTTTAAAAATGTTGTTTTATGAAAAAAACTAGTTTTTGAGGGAGATGGAAAAAGAAGTGAAAACTGATTCCAAAAATTTTGAAAAAAATATATTTAGAATGTATAGACAGAATTTCACGAAACTCTAGTTTGCATCATCTTCAAATTTCTCTTGATTTAGCTGCTATAGGTGCCCAAAAGTGAAGATTTAGTTAAAAATTTTTATTTCAATGTCCAGTTTGGCCAAAAATTGTAAACCACTATTATGGGATCACCCCATGAAAAATACTTTAACCTCACCCTGTTCGTGAAAATGATCTTGCTTGTTTGTGAAAATGCCATAGGGTTATAACCTCTTCACCAAAAATAGAGGAGAAGAAAGGGCCTTCATTTGAAGGGGGTGCTTTGAACGAAGCCCATGATTTATCATTTTCTTTTTTAAGTCATGAATTTGCAAGGGTTCGTTCTTCAAAGACCCCCTTCATTTGAAGGGTATTAGAATTTTTTTTCCCCCAAAAACTTGTTTTGTTTGTTCAAGTTCAATTGTAACCCATTATTGTGGGTTTGCCCCATAGGTTATGAGGATGTTGGAAAAGATTGTAAAGTCTAGCTTTACACCTACCAATTGCATTTGCTTTAAAATTTCTAAAGCCTTTTCAACAAATCCACACTGAGAATTTCTTGCAATTAGGGCATTCCATGAGAAGACATTTCATTGAGGCATTTCATCAAATAGTTTTTCTATGCTTCCACATTTTGGATACATATCTACCAGGGCAGTTGCAACTACAACATCTAACAAAATTTTTCTATCCTTTAAGCTATGATGGGTGTGCACAACCTGTTGCAAATCTTCCATTTAAGCACAGGAAAGGACTATGCCAAAAAAGGTTGAGTTTGGCTTTACACTTGCAAATTGCATTTTCTTGAAAGTTTCTAAATCCTTTTCAATAAACACATCTTGTGCATATTATGCAATCATAACATTCCATAACACCATATTTTTTAACCATTTGATCAAGAAGTTTGTGTACCTTGTCATTGCTTCTACATTTTACATAAATGTCTATTAGAGCATTTCCAACTATAATATCTAATGAAATTCCTAGACCCTTCATGCTTAAATTAAGTTTGGCATGTTCCAAATCTCCCATTTTGGCATAGGCTGGGACTATGTTGATTGGAGATCTATTTGTTGGGGGATTTCCTAGTGATAATACCCATGTCTTTAAATTTTTGCAACATGGTATCTTTAAGCTATGTTTGTGTGGGAGGGAAAAACAGTTCTAAAAAGTTAAATTTAGAGCACCCACCAAACGACCACCATCAAGGAACGAAAACGAGGTGGGTTATGGTTGAGCTCCACCTGAGCCACCTAAGCAGTTAGTGTTTAGAGTGTATTTTTTGTGGAATAAATTCATGGTAGGCTTTATATGAGGCGATTGATAGCTCCAAGATTGAATGAATCTCTTCTCTTCTAGTAGAAGGGTTTGGGTTTAGAAGGTTGTCTTTGGTCAATACAACAAAGAACATTGAGAAGTGCAAAGTTTGTTTGATTGAGTGTGCATTGATATTTTCCCACCCTACTCTGCATTAGGAACCTATCTCATCCTCTCTTAATTGGTAATCAAGGTACAAAGTTACAATTGTAATCTACTATTTTACACATTAGAAACATATGTCACACTACCAATCCCAACTAAAAAGCATGTCCATCTTGTTAGGTAACAACATGCAACTGAAAAGACCTATAAAAAATAATGATGCATGCACAACTAGTCCCCACTTTGGCCATGTCTGTCACACATCTAACAATCCCAACTGAAAAACATGTCAACCTTGTCCCCACTTTGGATAGGTCTGTCACACATCTACCAATCCCAACTAAAAAACATGTGCAACTAGTCCCCACTCTTGACACATCTATCACACATCTACTAGTTTCAACTGAAAAACATGTCAACCTTCTCCCCACTCTTGACATGTCTATCACACATCTACCAATTTCAATTAAAAAAATATCAACCTAGTCCCCACTTTGAGCACATCAATCACGCATCTACCAATTCCAATTGATTACCAAATAACAAGAGTGTGCAAGAGTGTGCAACTCCTCTACATTCTAAACACATCAAGTCCATATCTATCTGGTTAATCAACAAGCACATTAATGATGGTAAGTTGGATGACAGTCCAATTAGAGGTGCCTCTTTAATCATACCACTTGTCCTAGCATTCAGCAATTGGTACCACGTCAGCTATCACATGGATGACAATCCAATGAAAGGCGTCTCTTTAATCGTACGACTTGGCCGAGCATTCGGCAATTGGTCGAACGTCAGCTATCACATGGATGACAATCCAATGAAAGGTGCCTCTTTAATCGTACCATTTGTCCTAGCATTCACCAACTGCTAGGACGTCGGCTATCACATCATAACCTTATCTTCAATGTGTGTAAAACCTGCACCAAAAGAGTCTCCTATTTAATTGGAAAAGTAAGCGAAGCACAACAACGAGCGAATAAGAAATTAGTAACAATGGCAGTGGTGACGGCCGAAAACAGCGGAGCTCCGAAGTTCGAAGCGAGTTTTATCCAGAGAGAAGAGAATCGTCCCCAAACGTTTCTCCGCTTCCCCTCACGACAATGTGAAAATCCACGTGATAGACTTGGAAAAGAGCTCTGCAGAGGAGGTTGAAAGGGCGTGCAGAGAGTGGGGTTTCTTCCACCTCGTCAACCACGACTTTCCGGGTCATATTCTGAACCACATAAAATCTGCAGCATCCGATTTCTTTTCGTTGCCTCTCGAAGAAAAGAGAAAAGTATCAAGGGATGCTCTAAACCCCTTTGGCTACTTTGATTCGGAGCTCACAGAAAATGTGAGGGATTGGAGAGAAGTGTTCAATTTTGTATCGCGGGAGGAGATCCGGTTGCCCACATCTGTTGATCTGCATGACACCACTACGGAGACCTTCATAACCCGCTGGCCGGATAACCTTTTGGATTTCAGGTTGTGCTCCAATAGATATCTTAAATACATTTATTTAAAAAATCTATTATACATATTCATTTTATTTTATTTATAAGTTTCATAACTCTAAATTGGATCTATATTTTTTGAAAACTTGTTACAGAGAAGCTTGTATTATCTATGCAGTGGCTGCAAGCAAGTTGTCCAGCAGGTTGCTAGAGCTAATAGCACGAAGCATTGGCTTACCGGATAATCGTCTAAATGAATATTTCAAAGATGATATAAGCAATGTGTGACTAAATTATTACCCTCAATGCCCAGCCCTGAGCTAGCATTGGGCTTGGGTGGCCACAAGGATGGCGGCGCTATTACCCTTCTTTACCCAGATGAGGTAGGTGGATTGCAAGTGAAACAAAAGGAAAATGGTCAATGGCTCTCTGTTCAAGCACTACCCAACTCTTTCATTGTTAATGTTGTAGATTGCATTCAGGTAATCATTTCTTATATTTTCTAAACTATTAGGGGAGTTAGGTTGTGACTAAAACTTAAGCTATGATTTCAACTCATTGGTTATATATACAACATATACATTTATGCCCTTTAAGTATTTCTTGCAATATTCAGTTCTAAATTGATTTCTTGAATGGCATGGCAGGTGTGGACTAATGACAAGTATGAGAGTGTAGAACATAGAGCGGTGGTTAATGAACGCCGAAGATGCCTCTCCATTGCATTTTTCCTTAGACCTTCCCACTATGTGATGATGAAACCTCTTGAAGAGTTCGTGAGCAGAGAGAATCCTTCCAAGTATAAGGAATTCAACTGGGGAAAATTTTTTAAGAGCAAGAATGATGGAAATTTTAAAAATCTGGGAGTTGAGAATCAACAGATATACCACTTCAGAATCTGATTGGTGTTAGATTAGTAATGGGATTATCTATTGCCAAAGAACATAAATGTCTTAAATATAAGTTGCTACTCAAAAAAATCCCTCAGCTAAATAATTGCAATTATGATAAAATAAATATCTACCTATATGAGTTATGGTGTAGAGAAATATTACATGTAATTCCGTCCTATTTTCCACCTTGAGATTTCTTGTTTTTGACATTGTTTTCAACTATGTATCAAGAGATGCATAGGTCACATTTGTGTTTTTTTTCTTGAGTGTTATGTAGTTTGTCAAGGGATGCATAGGTTGCATTTGTGTTTCTTTTCTTAAGTGTTATGTAGTTTGTGTGGAAAACCCACACATTCTAGATTGTATTTCTCAACATGTCAATTGTTGGTGTTTTCGATGCATACTAATGCATTTATGAAAATGTGCCAAGTTCCTTGTGGGGACTTGATATATTTCATTACTATTGTACTAATTTACATGGTTATATTATGCTTTATATTTTTAAATATCGTATGCTTTATTTTATGGATTTTAACATATGTATCATGCTTATATGTTTTATATAATGTTGGAACCCATTGGATGATTTTCGTGTGATTTTCCTATTATATATTGAGTAGGTATGCTTGACATGTGCATTGTGTGGGTACAGTTACACTTTTATTTTTCACATGGTATGCATATCTGAGTTGTTCCCCATTGGTGGTTAATCAAGGATGTCTTTGGGCTATTGTGTTTTGTAACTTCTATTGTGCTTGATTGAGTGTGAGATGAACATTGGAATCAGTGGTGATTAAGAACTTTGCATGTTGTGGAAAACTAATAATTGTATGAGTTATTGCAGTTGTTCATTTTCCATTTGCATACAATTATATTTTAAATATTAAATGTTGCATGTGAATAGTTCTTGATGTATTGGGAATATGAAATTGGGAGGGAAAATAAAATAAATTTAATAATTTTACGTGCATTAGAAATGATATTTAAATCATTATAATTACTTAAAATTACTATTCAAAATTTTCCTTTGGCTTCCTAAAAAATGTAAATTATTTGAATTGCCTAAGAAATTACTTAAATTGTATTATGTTGATTGCTTTTGAAAAAAATACCATTGCATACTTTAATTCATTTTTCAATTGTATTTTCTGAAATGAGAAATAAGAAAAAAATAGAACTAAAATAAAATTGAAAATAAATAAATAAAGTGAAATAGAAAAATAGGAATAAAACAAGGCATAAAAAATAGAATTAAAGCCTTTTTATTGGATTGATTAATTTTTGAAAATTCTCTCCCTCTCAAATCCCCTCTTCTAAAAATTGGAAAATGGGAAGATTTTATTGGATACTACTATTAGGGATCATAGTTCTTGAAGTCTTCACCTTGGAAGATCTTTAGTTGACATGCAAGTGGAGGTTAGATCTCCTTACCTTGAGTTCTTATTTTCATATTATGATTTATATGTATTATAATTTAGGACCTTGTCTCCCCTTTTGTAAATGTACTATTGAATTATTGAACTTCATTTTTCCTAGAATGCAAACCTTTGACATAAGTCACGAAGGATGTATCTTAAGTTATGCATGTTTTCTCAACATTCATTTCAAATTTTGCTGTCATTTCTTATGTAATTTATCATTTGGGTAATTTTGGTAAAATGAACATAGAGAATATTTGGATTTCCCAAGGGCTTAAAATGTTTTTTTGTGTGTTTGGAAAACACACAAATTGTTAATTAAATTTTTTAAGTTTCTTTTTGTGTTTTTTCATGTGTTTAGCCTTGAGAACTTGCCTCATTGAGGAGGGTGTTTGGGACATTTTGAGTGGTGCTAGTGGAGTTGGGAGATGTAGGAAACTTTCCCCTTTACCTCTTGTTTCATTTTTGGAGCCTCTTGTGATCTTCCTAGCCCTTGTGAGTTCTCTCCTTTGTGGGTTAGTATGAAACAAGATTGGGTGTCTAGAACATCACTAGTTCCCAATTTTTCTCATCATTTTAGAGTTTTTATCTTCTCATTGTATTTTCTTTGTAGTCCCTACATGTTTTTCATGTCTTGGGGATGAAAAATAATCTTAATTTTGTGTTAGAAAATGGAAGAAGAACCAAAATAATGGAAGCTTAAAACTACTATAAATTAGATCTATAGTGTTAACCAAATGGAGTTTAAACCAGTAATAATAATGAGAATGCAAGAACATAAAGCTAAACATGAAACACAATGTTTAACATGGAGTTAAACCCTTTCAGGAAAAAAACTCCACCAAAGAAGAGATGAATAGCCTATATTATCAACAAAACATGATTACAATACATCCACTATAACTCCTCTTTATCCTTTAATCCAAGCATAACCCCTACAAAGAAAACTAGAAAAAAAACCATACCAAACATCTGAGCACCTATTATAAAACATAACATAACACATGAAGAATGGTGTCCAAATTGGTCTAAGCATCATGCCACCACCTTGGAATAATCACATGTAGCTCATAATGACCTCTTAAAGATGCTCTTATAGCTTCCATAAGGAATCTTTCATACATGGGTGCTTAGGAACCAAGATAGCAAATATTATGTCATAGATGTTGTCATAGTCATCATAGAATATAATGATAGGTTTCATAGAATCTCATAATGTTAAATTCCTAAGGTGGGTGCCTAGAATCTCCATATTAACCATTTCACTATTACCATGAGAACTATCCAAAAAAAGTAACACAATAACTCCCTACCAGTAAAATGGTAATTACTAGGGCCAGTAAAAACTTAAATACCATTGTCAATGAAAACCTCCATCCCTTAGGAGTGAATTACAAACAATATTAGGATTAATTAAATTACGCGATATTTACTTGTTTCATGACAACTTTATCCCAACATTCTCCCACTTGACACCATACATTGTAAATATAAGTTCATAGGAAAACATAAACATATACCAACTAAGCACAAGCAACAAGGCCCATGGACTTCCTACACCAAGTAAATTTCTCTATGCTCTCAAGTTTTGTGAAAACATCTACAACACTCTCTTGTGTGTCAATCTTCTTCAGCTCAGTCTGACCATTTGAAATCAATTCATGAAAAAAAATGATACTTAATATCCACATGATTAGTTCATGCATGATACGTCAGATTCTTAGCTAAACGAATTGCACTTTGACTATCACAATTAATTTGAATAACTTTGCAATCAAAACCAATACCTGTACACAACCTTTCTAACCAAATTTCCTTCTTAGAGGCATGAGTAGCAACCATATAGCCTTCCTCTATGGTGGATAAAGCAATTGTATCCTAATTTTTACTCATCCAACTCACTGCTCCTCCAAATAGACTAAACACATACCCATTGGTGGATTGTTGACTATCCAACTCACCTACCCAATCTGCATAAAAAAACCCTATATATTTGATGACTTGACCACATTATCAATACCATGATAAAGCAAGTAGTAATCAAAAGTACCTCACAAATATCTAAATATCCTCTTAACAAAATTCCAATGCTCTTTACTAGGGTTATACATAAACCTACTTTAAACTCTCATTGCTTGGGCTATATATGGTCTAGTGAAAACCATTGCATAAATCAAACTACCAATGAAACTAGCATAAGGAACCTTAGACATCCTAAAAAAAAACATCCAAATTAGGACACATATCTAAACTAAACTTAGTACCAACTAGACATGGAATACAAAATGGCTTATAGTTATGCATATTCAACCTCTCCAAAATGGTATCTATATACTTACTTTGACTTAGCCAAATATTTTTGTGACCCCAATCCCCATTGATTTCCATCCCAAGAATGTAGTTTTTAGCCATCAAGTACTTCATATCAAATGGGCTATAAAGTTGTTTATTGAGCTCACCAATCATCATTATGTTGTTAGCAATAAAAAACATATCACCAACATACAAGACAATAATTAGGATTTGATCATCAATAACCTTAATATACACACAATGATCCTCTTTAATCCTAAGAAAACCCAAATTTAATGCAAAAGCATCAAACTTCTGATACCATATCTTTGTGTGACTATTTTAAACCATACAAAGATCTCTTTAACCTGCAAACAAATTTATTTTTTCCCTTCACAACAAAACCATTAGGCTATTGCATATAAATCTCCTCCTCAATATCCCCATACAAGAAAGTAGTTTTAACATCCATTTTCTCTATCTCAAAAGCACAAGCAACAAAAATAGATAATAAAAATTGAATAGAAGTTAATTTAGCAACAAGAGAGAAAAATTCACCAAAATTAACTCCCTTTCTTTGGGAGTAGCCCTTAGCCACTAATCTATCCTTGTGCCACTCTAATTGACCATTTGCTTTGATTTTTTTTTAAATACCCATTTACATATGATGGGATTTCTTCCTTTAGGAAAACTAACAAGATCCTAGGTGTTGAAATTATCCAAAGCCATCATCTACTCTTGCATGGCCTACAACCAAGACTCACTTTCCTCTAAAGAGAGCCTCCATGAAAGATAGGCTCATTGTTAGTACTCAATAAATAAAATTTATAGCAAAAATCTGGTGGGCTATACTTGTCAATGGGATTCTGTTTTCTTGTGGACCTTTTGAGAATAGGAATATAAGGCTCTTGTTGTCATTTACCTTGCACAACCTCTTTCTAATTTCCTTCCTCATTTTCTTCGGTTTGATTAGTAAATTCTTCTAAAACCTCATCTTCTTCCTCCCCATACTCAAGTCCAACTCTATATTCTTCTTGAGGTGCAACTTTATGCTGAATTTCAAAATGTACTCTCTTTTCCTTTTGTTCTTTGAGATAAGAAATAACACTAATTTCCCCAAAAAATCATGTCTCTAGAAAATATATTTTTCTTGTTTAGAGGATTCCATAACTTGTAACCTTTTACATTATCATTGTATCCAATGGAAATACACCTTTCAAATTTTAGATTCAACTAAAGTTCATTTTTCTTTAGGAAAATGAACATAAGCCTCATAGCCAGATACCCTTAAGTGTGAAACAAAAGGTTTCTTACCTATCCACATTTCATAAAGTATTATTTCAAGAGCCCTACAAGAAGATCTATTCAACAAGTAGTAAAAGGTACTTATAGCTTCTTCCCAAAAGCATCTATCAAGCCATGAACTCCTCAACATACTTCTGGCTCTTTCCATAATTAATTGATTCATCCTTTCTACAACTCCATTTTGTTGAGGAGTATAGGGAGTAGTTTTCTATCTAAAAATTACTGTATGGATATAAAATCTATCAAATTCCTTAGAATAGTATTCCCTTTCATGATCAAACCTCAAATACTTAATATTACAATTTTTTTTCTTTTAAACTAAGGGTTTAAACTCTTTAAACTTAGTTAAGACTTCATATTTATGCCTCATAAAATATAACTAGGCATATCTTGTAACATCATAAATGAAGAAAACAAAGTATCTAGATTTTCCAATTAGTTCCACATCCATAGGACCAAATACATTTGAATGAATAAGTTCCAATTTATTCTTAGATTTAATACTGCTTCATGGAAATGATTTTCTCTTTATTTTTTACCAAATACACAATGTTCATAGAAATCAAAAATCTCATTAGAATAAGAAAAACCATCTAACAAATTTTTATTCAAAAACATTTTAAAACTAGTCTTACTAATGTGGTCCAATCTACAATGTGACAACATACAAGTACTTTCAGATTTTTTAGTTACATTGGTAGCGTTAACATAGTAGTGGCTTGAAGCCTAAATAGAGTCCCCTTCCCTTTTCCTCTTTCTATCACCAAATTTCCTCTTACCAATCTACAACCATTCTTATCAAATGTTACATGCAATCTTGAATCATTTCTACATTCCTAGTTCACATGTCCCCTTTTTCCATAGTTCTAGCATTTCACTTTGTTCTTCTTCCTAGGATTTTTAGATCTACCCTTAGACTTGTCCTTAGGACCATTCTTATCTCCTTTAGACCCTCTTTCTTTAGGCCTTCCCATAACATTGAGAGCATCACCTAAACTATCCATAGCCTTTTTCCTCATTTCCTGTGATAACAAAGTTGCTACAAGAGCAAGTACAAAATTATCCCAAGATACAAGTAAAGAAAAAAGAAGCACAATGCATTTATCTTCTTCTTCAACATTAACATCAATAGCGGCTAGTTGACTCAAAACCAAAATAAATGAATTTAAATGATCAACTATTGATTCACCTTCCCTCATCTTTAGAGATTTTATTTTTTTGCTTGAAGTAGAGTTTATATACCAGACATTTTGCTTGATAGATATCCAATTCAAAAAAGCATGTGTATTCTTTTCATTTGACACATTCAAGAGAAAAGAATCAAAAAGACACAATCTAATAACTACCATGTTCCCTTTTATCCATCTTTTCCCAATCTTCATCACTTGTTTTCATGGGTTTCTTTTCATTTGTTATAGCGACTCATTTATCTCATTCTTCAAGGAGATCCTCCATTTTTCATCTTCCATAACTCAAACTCCAATCTGTTAAATTTTTCTATGTCTAAATGAGAAGTTGTAGCCATGGTTTAGCACAAAAAACTACAAAAAATAGATCAACCAAACTCCCACTATAGCTCAAAAAACATTCATTCTACCACCCAAGACAAAGAACTAGCCAACCTTTGATACCTAATGTTAGAAAATAGAAGGTGAAAAACAATAATAGAGGCTGAAAATTACTATAAATCATATCTAATATTGTTAACCAAATTTAGTTTAAATCAACAATAATAATAAGAATGTAAGAAGATAAAGTTGAACATGAAACACAATGTTTAATGTGGAGAAACCCTTTTAGGAAAAAAATCCACCAAAGAAGAGATGAATAGATTGTATTATCAAAATTTAGGATTATAATACATCCACTCTAACTCCACTTTATCCTTCACTCTGACAGTATAACCCCTACAAACAAAACTAGAAGAAAAACCATACCAAAACTCCACATCCAAGCACTTGTTATAAGGAATAACACAACACATGAAGAATGACATCCAAATTGGTTAAAAATAATGCCACCACCTTGGAATAATCATATGTAGCTCATAATGACCTCTTACAGATTCTCGTACAAGTGTCATACGACATCTTTCATGCATGGGCGCCTAGGGACCATGATAGAAAATTCCCCATCATAGATGTCATAGTCATCATAGAATATTTTGATAGGTTTCATAGAATCTCATAATGTCAAATTCCAAAGGTGGACACCTAGAATCTACATATTAACCATTTCACTATTACTGTGACAACTATCCAATAAAAGTAACACAATAACTCCCTGCTAGTAAAATGGTAATTACAGGGGCTAGTAAAAACTTAATTACCACTGTTGGTGAAACCCTCCATCCCTATGAGTGAATTAAAAACAATATTAGGATTAATTAAATTACATGATATTTACAAGGTTGACTGAACCTTTATCCCAATAGTTTTCTCATTAGTTAGGACACTAGCACTAGATTCAAGACTATAGTGCTGGGAAGGACTACACACCTATCTAGGAATTTGGTGCCAAAATAAGACAATATCACTAGACTAGGACACCTACCTGAGTTCTAGTATCTCACTTAGATGCTAGTGTCATGTTTAGATGCTCATGTTCTATTTGGGTGCTAGTGTCCTCTAGTGGCCCATTTTTTGTTTTGTCATTGTTGGGTCTTTTGACCATTCATTGGTAAAATTTGAATGTAAAATTTATTTTCCTCAACCTAGTGATTATTCCCTTGTTTTTTAGTCATCAAGTTCCAAACTCGAGGAGTTTTGACACCAATTTTTTTTGAGAATCATGTAATTTCTTAGAAGAAAACCATTTTTATTCTAGATGGTGGAGGGTTTCTACCTCTTGGTAAGGAAACCTAGTGGTTGTATCATTTCGTCGAGGTGTGTTGAATCCTAGTCATTTCACCATATGTGAGGGTTGCTATTGTATTTTTAAGGGTTTGTAGGTGTGTCTTGGTGTGGATTTGAGGTTAATGATTCTCTCATCCTACCCTCTTTTAGTGTCCATAAGAGAACATGATCATGGGTTAGTACATGGTCATCTTTTCAGTGTCATTTTCATCTCTTGTAGATTGATTGTGTTGGTTTCATCCCATTATTGTAAGTCTTCCAAATTTTTTTACCAAAACTCTTGTAGCAATGGTGATGCTATTCGTGCTTTTTTTCCTTTTGTTGTTTTATTTCACATGACACTTATGTGCACATTCGTGTGCAAGTAACATACTTTTGTCACGTCTTCATTGTTTTTATTGTTGTTAAAGAAAAAAGTTTGTATCTTAAGTATGTGGCTTGGGGAATTACATCCCATCTCTATAATATGTTTGTAAAGGAAAATAATGATTATTTATATAAATACTATAAATTTAAATCAATAAGTAATAGTTGAGTATTGATAATTAGTAATAATTTATAATAATTGAATACAAGAAATATTAAAAGAAAATATAAATACATGTGTTAAGTAGATAATTGAAGATAGTTTTAAACCTAATATAAATCTGAATTTGATTTATATTTGGATTTTAAATAATAGTTAATGAATTGGTAATATTTTTAAGAATTAGAATATTTATTGTGATTATGCAAAATTAAGTTTGATTGTCAAGAATGATACCTTGATTATGGCTTGTTATTTGTCTACAAGCATTAACTATATACTATGTAGATTATTTTTTATTTTTACTTGAAGCATGTTTATTTCTTATGTGCTTCTTAATATCTATGTGGGCTTGTACTATTGATAAATACCTTTATTAGGTTATTATATGGTTGAGCCCTTGGGCACTATGCCTTGATCAATACCTTTAAAATTAAGTAATAGTAAAAAAATAACAAATTTATATTAAATACAAATGTCTCTACAATGATCGTGCAATGGTAGATTCTTTCTATATTACCAATTGAAATGTGTAGGTCTAAATATTATTTCAAATTATCTCAATGATTAGAATCAATGTATTGAATGCCTTTATACAAGGACATAGTGTATAGTCATAAAATTGCACCCCTCACAATTTCACGTACATTCTTGCATCCACTTTAGTGTACACTCCCTTAGCATCTTGAGTAGGCTCATTTTAACCCTTGCATCAGCCTTTCTGCCTCTCAAGGTGCTCCAACACCCCTTTTCAACAACTACCCTTGCATGTCAACTTTGCCTCAAACTTTGTCACTTTCTCATTTTTATCATTTTGTAGCATGATGTATCCAAACACTAGCGTGACATGCAAATGTCCGCACAACATGCTAGTGTCTTGCAGTTTTTAAGATTCAAATGACCATTTCCGTGCATGTTTACCACTTGTCAACGAGTTTTTTCAATGGTAACGGTTGGGAATGCCTGAAAAAAGCTCAAGAAGCTTCTTCTCTTTCCTTAAATGTGATCTTTTCACCTCATTTGTAGACTCTACTCCCTCTAACTTCTTCCAATTCTTGCTAGCACTTCTCGAGATTCATTCCAATTTTTGGCTTCACTCCATCACTTGCTTACATAGCTTCACACAACTTGTTGTAGCAGCTTCAAGCTCTCTCAAACTCTCTTAGCAACACTCTTTATAGCTCTCTCAACTTTTGCAACTCCATATCCCTTGCCTTATGCTTGTGAGCATCTTGGGATCCCATATCTCCTTCATATTGCATTTTTTACATTGTGATAGAGGTTCTCCTCCTTGAGCGGGGATTGCTTTTATCGCCTCTTTTGTGATACAGGTTCTCCTCCTCAAGGGGGATTTCTTTTATCACTCACACTTGGTGGTGAGGGTTCTACTCCTAAGTAGGTTTTACTTTCACCACACACTTTGTTCATTTCTCTCTTTCTTTATGTTCTTGGTTGTCTGTGAAGGTGGGAACACCAAAACAAGGGTTTGACTAAGGAAAACCCCTATACAACCCCAACAATTTCTCCTGATATCAGACATGTAGGTTTTGAAGAAATTCACGTGCTAGAGGTTTCATCACTTGCATGGTTGTAAGAATTTACTTTCTTTCTCCTCTTTATCTTTATTATTTACCTTGATTTATTTTCATTTCTTTCACTTTCTATTGCTTTTATCACATTCAGATGCAATTTCTCAATAATCAGAGTAGAAGTAGTCATTTAGGTATTTTATATGACATTCTCACCTTCTGGTCTATAAGAGGCACCAACAGGCCTTGGGGACACTAGTGCGCCTTGTTGTTGTCCATATTCAATGCTGACATCCTTTGGCCGAGAGCTTGTCAGTTTGTCCAAAAAATCTCTATGACCTACTCTTTCAGATTCTAAACATCTCAACACTATTCCTAAGGTAGATTAGGGTAGTTCACCCCATGAGGCTCTCTGAATGAAGAGAACTCATGAGTAGAAAATCCCCCACTTCTACACATAGTAAGATATCAATGCATACCCATGTTAAGTTAGATCTAAGAAGGAAAAATAAAGATAGAAAGATAATCAATTTTGAATCAAATATTTAGACTAGGATAGGAAAAGTCCATTATTATGAGGTAAAGTCTACTAGTGTGAGAATAGCCATGCAACTATGAACTATTCTTGAGATAGTAAAAGGGCTAGATCATAATAAATGTGTATATGGGAATACGTGTAAATATTGGATTAATAAATAACTGGATAGGATGAATACATAAGGGTGTGTGAACATGATAAGAGGGTAGAGAGGTGCCTATAAGCCTATATAGAAAAATAAATGGATAATATATGTGCACAAAATTACATCATTTGTTAATATATCTATGTATCAAAACCAACTCCTCAAAATAAATACAAAACTAAATAAAACATAACATAAATAGATAAATTCCACCATTATAATCCTATACATATAATTCAATAATAAATAAAGATAAAATATGTGAAAATAAGCTTAAATTAATATATTAAAATATATGCTAGCATAATCATTTTATCTAAAAAATGTCAAAAATATCAATTTCAAGTTTTTATTTATTTATTTAAGATTTATTTTATTTAACTTTGGAACCATTTTATTTACTACATATATAAAAGGAAACATTTTTTACTTTTAGTTAGAAATTATTTCATTTTAACTACATTGTTTACTTTAGTTTGATTTGAATAGGAAGTTGTGAAGAGATATCATTCTCAAAGCACCTATTTTGCTTAAGTTAAAAAATAAATTAAAAATATATTAATTCTATGATGTGTAAAAGATATCAAATTTAAGAAGTTTTATTTATAATTATACCATCATAACATGTAACTTTTTGATAAATTTTAATCTTTCATCAAGAATTATTTATTTTATCTACATTGTTTTGTTTATTTTCAATTTGCAAGTTAAAAAGAAAATAAAAATCATATATCCAACTAGCATATACATCTTTAGAAAACCTATTTTATACATTTATCTAAAAAATGCCAAGAATGATCATTTTTGAGCTTTTTTTTTACTAAAGAGTTTTTTTATTTGACTTTAGAACTAGTTTAATTACTATAGAATTTTCATTAAGAATTATCTATTTTATCTTTATTGTTTACTTTATTTCATGTTTGTTAAGAATTTTTTTATTTCATCTAAATTGTTTACTTTATTTTTATTTGAAGAGATAGCATATGTAACACCCCTCCATTTTGTGCTTTGTTGATCAGGCAATGCTTTTCTATGTTATGCTTCGTTCCTAATAATGCTTGAATTAATGATGCTTTATGATTGGATTATGTTATTGACGTTAGCTTCCTCAGTTTCTGATATTGTATTGGTGAAGGGGACGGGATTGTATCACTCGCTTGCGAGTGCCCTACGATTCTGAGATTTCCTCTTCACGGCATGTTTGATCATATTATATATATATGCATGTCGATGTACTCTTTGGTTGCAAGTTGAGAGGTACATGACATCGACTCCACCTGGTTCACAGGTTTGAGCGTGTCCATTAACCAACGGAAATTGATTGGGAGATAGTAGCTAGGTTTTCCATGCCAAGTCGTCACCCTAGTCATAGCGTGTTGTCGGGTTAGTTGGTTTATTTGGTCCTTTTCACCTTAAGTATTGATTTAATTGAAAATTATAGAGGTCATTAAATGGCTTGCGTAGTTAAATTGATGTTTAAATGTATTTATTTTCAATGTTGAAACGTCATTTGTATTATTGATTGATTTGTTTTAATCAATAAAATCAGATTGAATTTATTGATTAATTAGATTAAGGGTGATATATTAAATGAGATAGTTGTTTTGGGAAACTATTGTATATTATGATTTAATTAAAAATCAAAGTAGAAATCATGGGGATAGTTAGAATTAAATTAAAATAAATAAATAAAAGGAGAATGGGTTTTGAATCTCACTTTTGAAAATTATTGAGGAAGTAAATTATTTGCAAAGAATGTATTCTTTTATTTTAGGGAATTTTGAAAAGTGCATGAGGTTTGAATTAGAAAATAGAAATTTGTTTTAAATATAAAAATTGGGAATATCTTCCAAATGTTTTTAAAATATATTTAGTGAGTGGGATTTTTAGGGTTTGGCCAAAAAAATTAGGGAAAACTCTATTTTAGCATTTTATTTTCATTTTGGTGGGGAGGGGTTTTCAACTTGGATGGAGAGTTGCTGGTGGCTATGCTTGGATTTATGAAGGAGATTGAAACTCTTGCTTGAGTTGGATTCAAAGGAGAAAAAATCAGGTTCCTCTTTGTTCTTGCTTTGTTTCATTTTGAAAATAGATTAAACCTTCATAAATTTGTACATGAAATTGTGAATAAATATTTTCTTCTATTGTGTTTTTTGAAGAAAGAAATTTCTCTATTTGACTGTTCATAAACAAAATTACACACACACACACACATACACACAAACACACACACACACACACACACACACATATATATGAGTATATATACATATATATATATATATATATGTGCATTATATATATATTTATTTTCTTGTTATTGGGTATTTTGGAAAAAACACAGGAATAG
This sequence comes from Sequoia sempervirens, assembly GCA_007258455.2. Lineage (NCBI taxonomy): Eukaryota > Viridiplantae > Streptophyta > Pinopsida > Cupressales > Cupressaceae > Sequoia > Sequoia sempervirens. Next base: position 153,198,043 of record VDFB02379711.1, on the reverse strand, counting down.
GGGATTCATTTTTTTTTCATTTTTCGTTTTCGTGTTTTTTATGAAAAACAAAAAAAAAATCATTGAAGTTTTATTGAGGGGGTGGCGGTAGCCATGGCTACCCCAGCCGAACCCTAAGGGGGAGGTCGCTACTGTGGCAACATCCCCCATAGTCTGTGGGGAAGGCGCTGCCACAAGCAGCACCGCCTCCAATAGGGGAGGCTGGTTGCGGCCACGACTGCATCTCCTCCCCTGTTAGGGGTTTGCCCTCGGTTCTTTCATTCGATATATTTTTTTGTTTATTTTGTTTATTATATATTTTAAATATAAATATAAATATATGTTATATATATTTTATAATATATTATATATATATATATATGTTTTTAAAATATATATATTATATGTTATATAAATATATGTATATATATATTAATATTTATAATATAATAATTATGTGTATTATATATTATATATTATATATATATAATATATTTTAAATAATTGGAATATGATTAAAATATTGTTTTGAAATATAAATGGTGGATTTTATTTAATATATATAATTATGTTTAAATATAAATATTTTAAGTTGGGTATTTTGTTATAATGAATGCGAAAATGAATTTTAAATAAATAAATATATCATGGTAGATACGTTGGAAATATACTTTTATGTATAAATATTTAATGTAGATTGCAGTTGGCATAGATGAGTTTTAATTGACTAGTTTAGTTGAATAATAAGGTATTAAAATTTTAATTGATTGGATTATAATGATAATATTTTGTTAATTGAGGCATTTAAATGATGATTATTATTTTAAATAGGAATTATTTTTAAAATAATTATAGCATTAATATAGTTGAAATGGAATCGTTATTTTAATAAATAATGTTATTTTAAAAGATTATTTTAATCCTTATCCATGATCGAACAAATAGAATTAAAATATTAAATTTAATCCCTTAAGGGTGCCAAGTGAACATTAGGTAATTTAATGATTATTGAAAGAGTTGATTTTATAAACAAATATCTTTACTTGAAATAATGAATGATTTATTGTAATAAGATGAGATTGAGTTGATTTATTTATTCCTAAGTCAAAATAAAGAGTAATTTATTTAATCTAAATGTTTTATTAATCAAGCGGATTTATTTACATTATATGATTGTAAGACTTAGAGTTAATGATTGGTTTAATTTTAATTCGATGATGTTATTTATTAAATGTCTTGATTTTGGAATATGGTTGTGAAATTTAGAGTAAATGATCTATTTTTAAATATTTCAATGTCGTGAAAGGAAATGGGTTTAATTGATTGGATAAATGCAAGTAATAAAAACTGTTATTGACTGGATCTAGGAAATCCAAACATTAGCTTATTTAACTGCCTAAAATACTTATAGTGTTATCATGTTCATCCTCGATGTTGTGGAAGTAGAGTTAATGGTTTGGAAGTCTTCCAGATAGGGGTTCATTTATTGGTACGGGTTGTCGTTATGATAGTCAACCTTTGATGTGTCATGGAAAGTGCGTATAGTTACACCATGTTGTTTCACCCGGTTCTGACGAATGGGGATGATTTGTGCCTCCTTGGGAATAGGAGAGGGTTATGTGGTTTGTACCTCCTTTGGAAGGAGTGGAGTTGTATTCTATTTTTCCTCCAATGTTTGGAGAGGGTTTTGACCTTGTTACCTCCAGTGTTTGAAGTGAGTTCCTTGATTTGTTACCTCCTTGGATTGGAAAGGTCATATTATCTAGTTACCTATTTTGGTTTTCACCATGTGTGTTGTCTTAGAGGAGTGGCTTGTAATGGGGGCAGACACACAAAGTGGTGTCAGGGAAACTCTTTGCAAGTTAGTTAATTCAGTGATAACTAAATCAACTTTTAGAAGCTTAGGTTGCACCAAACATTAAATAAGATTATTTATGCCTCGCTCATGGACCCAAGGGCTTGTCTAGATTTGGGATGAGACAAGAAGGCCTGGAATAGAAAGGTCATCTATATTGTCGTTATGAGAGGTATTTGATTCCGAATGAGTGAGCATGGGTGCCGAGATTCGGTAGAGGCCACCAGGACAACCCATAGTGGGGGTCAGAGCCTAGGAAGATTCCCAGAGGATATCCCTTGACGAGCTATGCAATGACACTCTTCCTAAGTCAACTATTTGTATTTGATCTTTGTGGCACTCTTGATCTATTTTATGTCTGGAAGCAATGTGACCTATATCAGTGATGTGTGAGTCATACTAGAATTGTTGGTTTGACCCTTCAGTTCATGTGATGTGGTACTTGTATTTATTTTGTATCAATTTTGTGAAGTCTATGTCTAGTGGTAGAAGGTCTTGCCTAGGAATCCTTACTACAATCTCCTAGCACAAGGGCTGAGCCTTTGGGTATCACATGGTTGGGTTGAACGTGCTCCTCAATCATTTTTGGTTGGCTTCTTGTTTGTGTGGACGAGATTTCCAGTTGGAGAGCTTGTGGGATTCAGTTTCTTCTCATGCTTTATTCTTTCAGTATTTATTGTAATTTTATTACCCCTCATGTGTTATCAAGGCGGAATTTGTAATATGTAATCATACTTATTGGAACTACCTCATTTGGGGAATAAGTGTTGTAATCATGTTGTAAGTTATTTTATTGGAATCAAATGGTATCTCCTATTCTTGGATGCAAATTATTATGAATGGAATGTATGTGAACTTTATTTGTTAAGTAATTATATTGTATGGTTTTAATTCATGTTTCATGTCTGGTTTAATTACCATAGTATCGCAACCTTAGGGGATTGGTTGGCAATAGTTAGTGAACTTGTATGTTAATTTTTTCTTTTCAAAAAAAAAAAAGTTCGTTTGTGTAGTAAATTGCAACTTCCCCTAGGGTTGCGTGGCTGGGCGTTACACATGGCATTAGAGCCAGGCTTAAAACACTGGGCACTCTGGGATTATGTTGGACCCATTATGCTATAAGCTATGTAGGTTTATACCTTGGGCACTATGAGCCCATTGTATTGACCTAATTGTTTTACTCTTTCAGATTGTTTTCCTTTTTGGGTTGATTTCTCTTGTTTGCCCAGAAGCTGTTATTAGGGGGTGTAGGTCCAATGGTGCAGGAAACCAGTGGAAAGGATAGGATCCTCGGTGTAGTGCGCAATGCACTGATATCCTTTCTACCTGAAGAATGTGTTATGGACGATTGTGTTATGTGTGAGTTTGGGGTGTTGTGTGTGGTAGATGACAATCAATTTTGTTGATTGTTTCCACCCTTGCATGTCTTTGATGAATGCTTTGTGAGGGTTGGTTAGGCCCGCGAGCCTACCAAGAAGTTTCTTTTTTTTGGTTTCCTTTTTGTTGCATGGATCTTTTGTTGTGTAAAGGGTTGTGATCCTTGAGTGGTTCTTGAAGTGTGGTTGCAGTGTCTTTTATGGGTGTGTTCCAAGTACTTTTTGGTGCGAGATAGTCATAGGACCTCTTGCCTTGAGTGCCTTAGAATGGAATTTTAGTGCGTTGAGTTTTCCAACCTTGTCTTGTGTGGTGGAGGAATGATGCCTTCTAGGTCTTGCCTTACCCTTTAGGATTGGAGTGATTTCCTTGGTTGAGAGTCTCCCAAGGATGAGATCGATTAATTCCCTATATCCTAGGTTGTGGGTGAGCATGTTGGACCTTAGTTGTTGGTGGGTTGTAGGTGACAGGTGTTGCCTAAAATTACCCTTTCTTGGTTTCTTTGCTCATGTTCTTGGAAGGTCTGTTTGACCGTGAGGGTGCCAAGAACTTCTTTTGTGTGTATTCTCTTTTGAAGTCTTGTTTTTTTTCTTCACCATGCAAGTATATGATGCATGTTTTCTTGTGCTTTACCTCATCGTGCAAGTGATTGCCTGATTGACCCTATGTGGTTTTGAAGTTTCTTTTGCATGGTACATTTTATTGAAATTATGAAATATGATAATAGAAAATGAATGATCATGTTGATAGTTCATAGAGATTTGTGCATACTCTCATGTGGTTGATGCAATTGTGTGAAAGTGATTTTGTGATGATGAAACCATGATTGCATTTGTGCTAATGTTAAAACTATAAATATCTCTTGTCTTCTCTCTCTTTCCATTGGTTTAACGAAGATACCTATCCCTGAGTGTGTGGTATATTGAAAGCCATGATATGTTGTATCTTAGGAGAAAAATGCTTATTATTAGATCGAACCTTGGGTAAAGGACCTACATCCCCAGGTTTAATTCATAATCATGGAAACAATATAATACGAATAGGAAAACATTTTGTAGTAAGCAAAAGTTTAGAGGAAGAAAAGGATTTGTGAATCCATTGTAGGTTAATGATAATTGCATAATAGGTGCATTTTGTTGGTGAGGCCTATGGACTCCAATTTTATTGTTAAGTTTTAAGATATCATGTGGATGTTAGACTATTGTACCTAGATTCAAATGCAAAATGTTAAATGAATGTTCAAGCAATAATGCCACATACCTTGTCTTGAGTAAACATTGTAATAATATAGCATTATAGGTGATTTTATGGAGTTTTGTACTAGGGGTACTTGTAGGCTTCTAGGAGTAAGCCTGACCCTACGGGGGGAAGGATGTAACACCCCTGCATTTTGTGCTCTATTGATCAGGCAATGCTTTTCTATGTTATGCTTCATTCCTAATAACGCTTGAATTAATGATGCTTTATGATTGGATTATGTTATTGATGTTAGCTTTTCCAGTTAGTGATATTATATTGGTGAAGGGGACGGGATTGTATCACTCGCTTGTGAGTTTCCTACGATTATGAGATTTCCTCTTCACGACGTGTTTGATCATATTATATATATATGCATGTCGATGTACTCTTTGGTTGTAGGTTGAGAAGTACATGACATCAAATCCACCTAGTTCACAGGTTTGAGCGTGTCCATTAACCAACGGAAATTGATTGGGAGAGAGTAGCTAGGTTTTTCGTGCCAAGTCGTCACCCTAGTCATAGCGTGTTGTCGGGTTAGTTGGTTTATTTGGTCCTTTTCACCTTGAGTATTGATTTAATTGCAAATTATAGAGGTTATTAAATGGCTTGCATAGTTAAATTGATGTTTAAATGTATTTATTTGCAATGTTGAAACGTCATTTATATTATTGATTGATTTGTTTTAATCAATAAAATTAGATTGAATTTATTGATTAATTAGATTAAGGGTGATATATTAAATGAGATAGTTGTTTTGGGCAATTATTGTATATTATGATTTAATTAAAAATCAAAGTAGAAATAATGTGGATAGTTAGAATTAAATTAATACAAATAAATAAAAGGAGAATGGGTTTTGAATCTCACTTTTGAAAATTATTGAGGAAGTAAATTATTTGCAAAGAATGTATTCTTTTATTTTAGGGAATTTTGAAAAGTGCATGAGGTTTGAATTAGAAAATAGAAATTTGTTTTAAATATAAAAATTGGGAATATCTTCCAAATGTTTTTAAAATATATTTAGTGAGTGGGATTTTTAGGGTTCGGCCAAATTTTTTTTGCGAAACTCTATTTTAGCATTTTATTTTCATTTTGGTGGGGAGGGGTTTTCAACTTGGATGGAGAGTTGTTGGTGGCTTTGCTTGGATTTGTGAAGGAGATTGAAACTCTTGCTTGAGTTGGGTTTAAAGGAGAAAAAATCGGGTTCATCTTTGTTCTTGCTTTGTTTCATTTTGAAAATAGATTAAACCCTCATTATGCCATTTGGAAATCTTTGAAATGTTGCTTGAATCCAATGAAACCCATGAGAAATTGATTTGAAAACATGCAAACTTGTGGAAATGAAAACCAAAACTAGAATCAAACAATAGAAATGAAAGAAACAAAAGAAGATCTTGAAAAATCTGTCTGTGAAGTTGGAAAATTTTCAGAAATTTGTACATGAAATTGTGAATAAATTTTTTCTTCTATTGTGTTTTCTGAAGAAAGAAATTTCTCTATTTGACTGTTGATAAACAAAATAACATAAATATATATATGAGTATATATACATATATATATGTGCATTGTATATATATTTATTTTCTTGTTATTAGGTATTCTGAAAAAAAAAGCAGCAACAGGGGATTCATTTGTTTTTCATTTTTCGTTTTCGTGTTTTGTATGAAAAATAAAATAAAATTTCATTGAGGTTTTGTTGGGGGGGAAGCGGTAGCCATGGCTACCCCAGCCAAACCCCAAGGGTGAGGTCGCTGGTGTGGCAGCGCCCCCCACAGTCTGTGGGGAAGGTGCTGCCACAGGTAGCGCTGCCTCCAACAGGGGAGGTTGGGCGCGGCCAGGGCTACGTCCCCTCCCTTGTTAGGGGTTTACCTTAGGTTCTTTCATTCGATTTTTTTGTTTGTTTGTTTGTTTTTATTATATATTTTAAATATAAATATATATACATTATATATATTTTATAATATGTATATTATATATATGTTTTTAAAATATATATATATTATATGTTATATATATATGTATATATATATATATATTTATATTTATAATATATTAATTGTGTATTATATATTATATATATTATATATATAATATATTTTAAATAATTGGAATATGATTAAAATATTGTTTTGAAATATAAATGTTGGATTTTATTTAATATATATAATTATGTTTAAATATAAATATTTTAAGTTGGGTATTTTGTTATAATGAATGCGGAAATGAATTTTAAATAAATAAATATATCATGGTAGATACGTTGGAAATATACTTTTATGTATAAATATTTAATGTAGATTGTAGTTGGCATAGATGAGTTTTAATTGATTAGTTTAGTTGAATAATAAGGTATTAAAATTTTAATTGATTGGATTATAATGATAATATTTTGTTAATTGAGGCATTTAAATGATGATTATTATTTTAAATAGAAATTATTTTTAAAATAATTATAGCATTAATATAGTTGAAATGGAATCATTATTTTAATAAATAATGTTATTTTAAAAGATTATTTTAATCCTTATGCATGATCGAACAAATAGAATTAAAATATTGAATTTAATCCCTTAAGGGTGTCGAGTGAACATTAGGTAATTTAATGATTATTGAAAGAGTTGATTTTATAAACAAATATCTTTACTTGAAATAATGAATGATTTATTGTAATCAGATGAGTTTTAGTTGATTTATTGATTGCTAAGTCAAAATAAACAGTAATTTATTTAATCTAAATGTTTTATTAATCAAGTGGATTTATTTACAGTATATGATTGTAAGACTTAGAGTTAATGATTGGTTTAATTTTAATTTGATGATGTTATTTATTAAATGTCTTGATTTTGGAATATGGCTGTGAAATTTAGAGTAAATGATCTGTTTTTAAATATTTCAATGTCGTGAAAGGAAATAGGTTTAATTGATTGGATAAATGCAAGTAATGAAAATTGTGATTGACTGGATTTAGGAAATCCAAACATTAGCTTATTTAACAGCCTGAAATGCTTGTAGTGTTATCATGTTCGTCGTCGATGTTGTGGAAGTAGAGTTAATGGTTTGGAAGTCTTCCTGATAGGGGTTCGTTTATTGGTACGGGTTGTCCTTATGATAGTCAACCTTTGATTTGTCATGGAAAGTGTGTATAGTTACATCATGTTGTTTCACCCAGTTTTCACAAACGGGGATGATTTGCGCCTCCTTGGGAATAGGAGAGGGTTATGTGGTTTGTACCTCCTTTGGAAGGAGTAGAGTTGTATTCTATTTTTCCTCCAGTGTTTGGAGAGGATCTTGACCTTGTTACCTCCAGTGTTTGAAGTGAGTTCCTTGATTTGTTACCTCCTTGGATTGGAGAGGTCATATTATCTAGTTACCTATTGTGGTTTTCACCGTGTGTGTTGTCTTAGAGGAGTGGCTTGCAATGGGGGCTGACACACAAAGTGGTGTTAGGGAAACTCTTTGCAAGTTGGTTAATTTAGTGATAACTAAATAAAGTTTTAGAAGCTTAGGTTGCATCAAATATTAAACAAGATTATTTATGCCTCCCTCATGGACCCAAGGGCTTGTCTAGACTTGGGATGAGACGGGAAGGCCTGGACTGGCAAGGTCATCTATCTTCTCCTTATGAGAGCTATTTGATTTTGGATGAGTGAGCATGGGTGTCAGGATTTGGTAGAGGCTACCAGGACAACCCATAGTGGGGGTCGGAGCCTAGTAAGATTCCCAGAGGATATCCCTTGATGAGCTATGTGATGACACTGTTCCTAAGTCAACTATTTGTATTTGATCTTTGTGGCACTCTTGATCTATTTTATGTCTGGAAGCAATGTGACCTATATCAGTGATGTGTGAGTCATACTAGAATTGTTGGTTTGACCCTTCAGTTCATGTGATGTGGTACTTGTATTTATTTTGTATCAGTTTTGTGAAGTATATGTCTAGTGGTAGAAGGTCTTGCCTAGGAATCCTTGTTACTATCTCCTAGCACAGGGGCTGAGCCTTTGGGTATCACATGGTTGGGTTTAACGTCCTCAATCAGTTGGGGTTGGCTTCTTGTTTGTGTGGACGAGATTTCCAATTGGAGAGCTCATGGGATTCAGTTTCTTCTCATGCTTTATTCTTTCAGTATTTATTGTAACTTTACTACCCCTCATGTGTTATCAAGGTGGAATTTGTAATATGTAATCATACTTATTGGAACTACCTCATTCGGGGAATGAGTGTTGTAATCATGTTGTAAGTTATTTTATTGGAATCAAATGGTATCTCCTATTCTTGGATGTAAATTATTATGAATGGAATGTATGTGAACTTTATTTGTTAAGTAATTATATGGTATGGTATCTCCTATTCTTGGATGTAAATTATTATGAATGGAATGTATGTGAACTTTATTTGTTAAGTAATTATATGGTATGGTTTTAATTCATGTTTCGTGTTTGGTTTAAGTAACATAGTCTCACAACCTTAGGGGATTGGTTGGCAATAGTTAGTTAACTTCTTTGTTAATTGTTTCTTTTCCCAAAAAAAATTAGTTCGTTTGTGTAGTAAATTGCAATTTCCCGTAGGGTTGCGTGGTGGGGTGTTACACATGGTATCAGAGCCAGGCTTAAAACACTGGGCACTCTGGGATTATGTTGGACCCATTATGAGCTGTAATTTGTGTAGATTTATACCTTGGGCACTATGAGCCCATTGTATTGACCTAGTTGTTTTACTCTTTCGAGTTGTTTTCCTTTTTGTGTTGATTTCTCTTGTTTTCCCAGAAGTTGTCATTAGGAGGTGTAGGTCCAATGGTGCAGGAAACTAGTGGAAATGATAGGATCCTTAGTGTAGTACGCAATGCACCGATATCCTTTCTACCTGAAGAATGCATTATGGACGATTGTGTGGTGTGTGAGTTGTGGGTGTTATGTGTGGTGCACAACAATCAAATTTGTTGATTGTTTCTGCCCTTGCATGTCTTTGATGAATGCTTTGTGAGGGTTGGTTAGGCCCGCGAGCCTACCAAGAAGTGTGTTTTGTTTGGTTTCCTTTTTGTTGCATGGATATTTCGTTGTGTAAAAGGTTGTGATTCTTGAGTGGTTCTTGAAGTGTGGTTGCAGTGTGTTTGTTGGGTGTCTTCCAAGTACTTGTTGGTGTGAGATAGTCATAGGACCTATTGCCTTGAGTGCCTTAGTATGGAATTTTAGTGGGTTGAGTTTTCCAACCTTGTCTTGTGTGGTGGAGGAATGATGCCTCCTAGTTCTTGCCTTACCCTTCAGGATTGGAGTGATTTCCTTAGTTGAGAGTCTCCCAAGGTTGAGATCGATTACTTCCCTATATCCTAGGTTGCGGGAGAGCATGTTGGACCTTAGTTGTTGGTGGGTTGCAGGTGACAGGTGTTGCCTAAAATTACCCTTTCTTGGTTTCTTTGCTCATGTTCTTGGAACGTCTATTTGACCGTGAGGGTGCCAAGAAGTTCTTTTGTGTGTATTCTCCTTTGGAGTCTTGTTTTTTTTCTTCACCATGCAAGTATCTGATGCATGTTTTCTTGTGCTTTACCTCATCATGCAAGTGATTGCCTGATTGACACTATGTGGTTTTGAAGTTGCTTTTGCATGGTACATTTTATTAAAATTATGAAATATGGTAATAGAAAATGAATGATCATGTTGATAGTTCATAGAGATTTGTGCATACTCTCATGTGGTTGATGCAATTGTGTGAAAGTGATTTTGTGATGATGAAACCTTGATTGCATTCATGTTAATGTTAAAACTATAAATATCTCTTGTCTTAGGACTTTCCATTGGTTTAACGAAGTTGCCTATCCCTGAGTGTGTCGTATATTGAAAGCCATGATATGTTGTATCTTAGGAGAAAAATGCTTATTATTAGATCTAACCTTGGGTAAAGGACCTACCTCCGCAGGTTGCATTCATAATCATGGAAACGGTATAATACAAATAGAAAATCATTTTGTAGTAAGCAAAAGTTTAGAGGCAGAAAAGGATTTGTGAAACCATTGCAGGTTAATGATAATTGCATAATAGGTGCATCTTGTTGGTGAGGCTTATAGACTCCAATTTTATTGTTAAGTTTTAAGAAATCATGTGGATGTTAGACTATTGTACCTAGATTCAAATGCAAAATGTTAAATGAATGTTGAAGCGATAATGCCACATACCTTGTCTTGAGTAAACATTGTAATAATATCGCATTATAGGTGATTTTATGGAGTTCTGTACTAGGGGTACTTACAGGCTTGTAGGAGTAAGCCAGACCCTAGGGGGGGAGGATGTAACACCCCTCCATTTTGTGCTTTGCTGATCAAGCAAAGCTTTTCTATTTTATGCTTCATTCCTAATAACGCTTGAATTAATGATTGTTTATGATTGGATTATGTTATTGATGTTAGCTTCGTCAGTTAGTGATATTGTATTGGTGAAGGGGACAGTATTGTATCACTCGCTTGTGAGTGCCCTATGATTCTGAGATTTCCTCTTCATGGCGTGTTTGATCATATTATATGTATATGCATGTCGATGTTCTCTTTGGTTGCAGGTTGACAGGTACATGACATCGACTCCACCTGGTTCACAAGTTTGAGCGTGTCTATTAACCAACAGAAATTGATTGGGAGATAGTATCTAGGTTTTGCATGCCAAGTCGTCACCCTAGTTATAGCGTGTTGTCAGGTTAGTTGGTTTATTTGGTCCTTTTCACCTTGAGTATTGATTTAATTGCAAATTATAGAGGTTATTAAATGGCTTGTGTAGTTAAATTGATGTTTAAATTTATTTATTTGCAATGTTGAAACGTCATTTATATTATTGATTGATTTGTTTTAATCAATAAAATCAGATTGAATTTATTGATTAATTAGATTAAGGGTGATATATTAAATGATATAGTTGTTTTGGGAAATTATTGTATATTATGATTTAATTAAAAATCAAAGTAGAAATCATGTGGATAGTTAGAATTAAATTAAAATAAATAAATAAAAGGAGAATGGGTTTTGAATCTCACTTTTGAATATTATTGAGGAAGTAAATTATTTGTAAAGAATGTATTCTTTTATTTTAGGGAATTTTGAAAAGTGCATGAGGTTTGAATTAGAAAATAGAAATTTGTTTTAAATATAAAAATTGGGAATATCTTCCAAATGTTTTTAAAATATATTTAGTGAGTGGGATTTTTAGGGTTTGGCCAAATTTTTTTTGGGAAACTCTATTTTAGCATTTTATTTTCATTTTGGTGGGGAGGGGTTTTCAACTTGGATGGAGAGTTGTTGGCGGCTTTGCTTGGATTTGTGAAAGAGATTGAAACGCTTGCTTGAGTTGGATTCAAAGGAGAAAAAATTAGGTTCCTCTTTGTTCTTGCTTTGTTTCATTTTGAAAATTGATTAAACCCTCATTATGCCATTTGGAAAACTTTGAAATGTTGCTTGAATCCAATGAAACCCATGAGAAATTGATTTGAAAACTTGCAAACTTGTGGAAATGAAAACCAAAACTAGAATCAAACAATAGAAATGAAAGGAACAAAAGAAGATATTGAAAAATTTGTGTGTGAAGTTGGAAAACCTTCATAAATTTGTACATGAAATTGTGAATAAATATTTTCTTCTATTCTGTTTTCTAAAGAAAGAAATTTCTCTATTTGACTATTGATAAACAAAATTACATATATATATATATATATATATATATATATATGAGTATATATGCATATATATATGTGCATTGTATATATATTTATTTTCTTGTTATTGGATATTTTGGAAAAAATGCAGGAAGAGGGGATTTGTTTTTTTTTCATTTTTTCGTTTACGTGTTTTGTATGAAAAACAAAAAAAAAATCATTGAAGTTTTATTGGGGGGGCGGCGGTAGCCATGGCTACCCCAGCCGAACCCCAAGGGGGAGGTCCCTGCTGCGGCAATGCCCCCCACAGTCTGTGGGGAAGGCGCTGCCACAGGTAGCACCGCCTCCAATAGAGGAGGCTGGGCGCGGCCAGAGCTGCGTCCCCTCCCTTGTTAGGGGTTTGCCCTCGGTTCTTTCATTCGATATTTTTTTGTTTGTTTGTTTGTTTTTTTTAATTATATATTTTAAATGTAAATATATATATATATATATTATATATTTTATAATATATATTATATATATATGTTTTTAAAATATATATATTATATGTTATATAAATATATGTATATATATATTTATAATATATTAATTATGTGTATTATATATTATATATTAGATATATATATAATATTTTAAATAATTGGAATATGATTAAAATATTGTTTTGAAATATAAATGTTGGATTTTATTTAATATATATAATTATGTTTAAATATAAATATTTTAAGTTGGGTATTTTGTTATAATGAATGCGGAAATGAATTTTAAATAAATAAATATATCATGGTAGATATGTTGGAAATATACTTTTATGTATAAATATTTAATGTAGATTGCAGTTGGCATAGATGAGTTTTAATTGATTAGTTTAGTTGAATAATAAGGTATTAAAATTTTAATTGATTAGTTTAGTTGAATAATAAGGTATTAAAATTTTAATTGATTGGATTATAATGATAATATTTTCATAATTGAGGCATTTAAATGATGATTATTATTTTAAATAGGAATTGTTTTTAAAATAATTATAGCATTAATATAGTTGAAATGGAATCGTTATTTTAATAAATAATGTTATTTTAAGAGATTATTTTAATCCTTATCCATGATCGAACAAATAGAATTAAAATATTAAATTTAATCCCTTAAGGGTGTCAAGTGAACATTAGGTAATTTAATGATTATTGAAAGAGTTGAATTTATAAACAAATATCTTTACTTGAAATAATGAATGATTTATTGTAATCAAATGAGATTGAGTTGATTTATTTATTACTAAGTCGAAATAAAGAGTAATTTATTTAATCTAAATGTTTTATTAATCAAGTGGATTTATTTACATTATATGATTGTAAGACTTAGAGTTAATGATTGGTTTAATTTTAATTCGATGATGTTATTTATTAAATGTCTTGATTTTGGAATATGGCTGTGAAATTTAGAGTAAATGATCTATTTTTAAATATTTCAATGGCATGAAAGGAAATGGGTTTAATTGATTGGATAAATGCAAGTAATGAAAACTATGATTGACTGGATTTAGTATATATGAACATTAGCTTATTTAACTTCCTGAAATGCTTGTAGTGTTATCATGTTCGTTGTCGATGTTATGGAATTAGAGTTAATGGTTTGGAAGTCTTCGAGATAGGGGTTCATTTATTGGTACAGGTTGTCATTATGATAGTCAACCTTTGATGTGTCGTGGAAAGTGCGTATAGTTACACCATGTTTTTTCACCCAGTTTTCACGAATGGGGATGATTTGTGCCTCCTTGGGAATAGGAGAGGGTTATGTGGTTTGTACCTCTTTTGGAAGGAGTGGAGTTGTATTATGTTTTTCCTCCAGTGTTTGGAGAGGGTCTTGACCTTATTACCTCCAGTGTTTGAATTGAGTTCCTTGATTTGTTACCTCCTTGGATTGGAGAGGTCGTATTATCTAGTTACCTATTGTGGTTTTCACCGTGTGTGTTGTCTTAGAGGAGTGGCTTGCAATGGGGGCCAACACACAAAGTGGTGTAAGGGAAACTCTTTGCAAGTTGGTTAATTCAATGATAACTAAATAAAATTTTAGAAGCTTAGGTTGCATCAAACATTAAACAAGATTATTTATGCCTTGCTCATGGACCCAAGGGCTTGTCTAGACTTGGGATGAGATGGGAAGGCCTAGAATGGCAAGCTCATCTATCTTGTCCTTATGAGAGGTATTTGATTCTGCATGTGTGAGCATGGGTGTCATGATTCAGTAGAGGCCACTAGGACAACCCATAGTGGGGGCCAGAGCCTAGGAAGATTCCCAGAGGACATCCCTTGACGAGCTATGCAATGACACTCTTCCTAAGTCAATTGTTTGTATTTGATCTTTGTGGCACTCTTGATCTATTTTATGCCTGGAAGCAATGTGACCTATATCAGTGATGTGTGAGTCATACTAAATTTTTTGGTTTGACCTTTCAATTCATGTGATGTGGTACTTGTATTTATTTTGTATCAATTTTGTGAAGTCTATGTCTAGTGGTAGAATTTCTTGCTTAGGAATCCTTGTTACTATCTCCTAGCATGGGGTTTGAGCCTTTGGGTATCACATGGTTGGGTGGAACATGCTCCTCAATTCCTTGGGGTTGGCTTCTTGTTCATGTGGACGAGATTTCTAGTTGGAGAGCTTGTGGGATTCAGTTTCTTCTCATGCTTTATTCTTTTAGTATTTATTGTAATTTTATTACCCCTCATGTGTTATCGAGGTGGAATTTGTAATATGTAATCATACTTATTGGAACTACCTCATTCGGGGAATGAGTGTTGTAATCATGTTGTAAGTTATTTTATTGGAATCAAATTGTATCTCCTATTCTTGGATGTAAATTATTATGAATGGAATGTATGTGAACTTTATTTGTTAAGTAATTATATGGTATGGTTTTAATTCATGTTCTATGTTTGGTTTAAGTAACATAGTCTCGCAACCTTAGGGGATTGGTTGGCAATAGTTAGTGAAATTTTATGCTAAATTAGTTCGTTTGTGTAGTAAATTGCAACTTCCCCTAGGGTTGCGTGGCGGGGCGTTACAACATACCTATCTTTAAAAAGTAAAATAAATCAATAGATATTGTTCTCACCAATTCAACTTAATCATAAATCTCACAAAAATAATTTAAGAAATATTAATTATTTAATGAATAAATAGATTTCAAATTTAAGGGGTTTTATTTTAATTTGCACCTATCATTACATGAAAATTCTTGTTCTTGATGTCACTGTAAAAGGAATGATTAATACCTACAAATAAAACTATTAAAATTAACATATACTATTGTAAGATTTACTATTTACCAAAAAAATATCTCTTCAAATATAAATTAGGAGAAAATGACTAATGTGTGTAATAAGGAAACCAATTTGAATAAAATAATTTTTTTTTAAATAAATAAAACAATTTTATGTCCTCATGCACTATCTATGAAACCAAGGGATTGAGGAACTTAAAGAGGAAATAATAGAAGAAAATATCACATATTGGATAGAAATTCAAACTCTACTAAGCAATGATTATGGCAACATTGAAAATTGAATTTTACTAAAGGTGATAGGGTAAGTGCAAAAATATGGGTCCCAAAAAGTGGGCTTAAGTGGCCACCTTTTTTTTAAAAATCAGGAAATACTAACCTTAGACATGAAATTGAGGATAGTTACACTCAAAATTTTGAGATGGAACAAAAACAAGGATCGAAGTGCTCTGAGTCTACTTTCTAAACTACTAATTTATTTTGAAAATGGTTGAGATTAAGGGGTTTAAAAGAGGGACATACAAAAATGGGTGTTGTTTTTGTCAAAAAAACTTAACATAGCATCTATTGTATGCCCCTAGCCTGGTGAACATTTTTTTAGTATTTTTAAAACCTCTCTAGTGAGAAATTAGCTAACAGTATGTAGTTGATGCAGGATTTATTTGATAATTTTTTAATGAATATTTGATTTTTTACTAATTTTATAAGTGGAAACTTCCTAAAACACAAAATTTTGGCCGTGCTACCCCTACAAATTTTGGAAACTAATTGAATTTTATTTATTTATATTTTTAAATTTGTAGAATGGAGTCTAGTTTCTAAAAATCTAATTTATTTGAAATTTTGATGAATGGTTAATTTATAATGAAAAAAACACCAAACACTACTTTTTGTCAAAAAAGAGACACTCAAATAAAATAAATTATGAATGAAAGGCTTAACATTGTCAAAAAGTGAAAAAAATTACATCATTGGATAGCTAAGAGAGAACCTAGCATTACCTAGGTGTTCAAATTTTTTGATATTGAACCACGTTCAATCCTAATGGTCAACACAAACTTGATTATGTGAAATATTGTAGAATTTTCAAAAATATGTCTTTGGTCATTGGGAATTCCCTCCAAGCCTTTGGATTGGTATTCCAAGGAAAATACCAAGCCCAAGGCTTGGGGATTCCCAAAGAAAGATATTACGTGTGTTTGTTATAACATGAACACATTATAACATTAGTGCATTATAACGTGAGTTTGTTATAACACACTCACGTTATAATGTAAGCGTGTTATAATGCACTCGTGTTATAACATGAGCATCTTATAACACACTTGTGTTATATCTTAGTTTTGACATGTTTTTTTGCATTTGTGAGGGACATGTCTAGGAAGACATAACACGAGCATTCTATAACACACTCACATTATGTCTTGCTTTATGTTAAATTCTACTCTATTTATTGTTTGCTTATGTTAGAGTAATAAGCTATTGCACTTAATTAATTACATCATATTGGTTAATTAATCAAGTCACTTATCACATTAGTTACTTAAGCTAAACTTAGGCATATTAATAATTAATTAATTATTAATTATTAAGAGTGCACACTAGGGTTTCCTTTTAGGGTTATGCATACATTACTTTTATAAAGCATATCGTCTCATGTAATTTATTGAGTTCCTAAATAATATTATTTGCACATCTTCATGCAAATCTCTTGATTTTTTCTATTTTTCTCTTCTATGGAAGGATTTTCTGGTTTGCATGTCTGATATTGGTTTCTAACATGGTATCAGAGCCTTGATATGTAGCCCCTTCTCATATTTTTGGAGAAAATCATTGCAGAGCATGTTCAGGATTCCTCAAGGGTTTCATGCCTTGAGTTCATCTATGCAATGTTTTGGATCAAATCAGGCCCCTCCATTAGATTCAGAGCACTAGAAAAAGTCGGGATTAGCTTTTATTTTTCTGCTTTTGGTCATCGTTGAAGGAATTTGTGAGGGTTTCCAACTTGATGATTTTTTTTAAGATCTGGGGGTAGCCTAATTTTATGGGATTTTTTCGACAAAAAAGACCTCGCAATTGAGTCCGTAGTGCCCAAAAACCCCTATTTTCATATAAAATTTGTCTATTTTGGACACTATCAACTAGAGAGGAAAATTATTTTTGACCCAAGGCTGTATGACCCCATGGCACACTTTACGAGGTGGTTTTTTTGAAAAAATATAAAAAATATAAAAATATAATGTTATTTTTTATGCTTCTTGTTCAAACAGGCTTTGCCACTCTCCCGCCACCCGACGACCACCCGTGTGCAACCTGCCACCAGCAGAATCCTCCAGTGTGCCGCTCCCAATTCTCTATCCCCGCAGGCTCTAGCGAAAGTCACGTAGTGAACCGGGTGTCAAGCTTCAACCCCCAGTGCTAGTCACATTGGTGACGGAGGGCTTTGGCCCAACACCCTATAACCAGCCCTCTGGTCACTCATAGGACCAAGGGCTAAACCTTTTTTAGCCCTTGAGGGCTATAGAAGGGCACATTGGGCAGATTCAGAGCACTTTCACGAAAATAGGCATAACTTTGGTAATTTAGCTCCATTTTTCACAAACAAGATATTGTTGGAAAGATGGTTCCAGGAAATATCTAGTGGTGTAGGTTTTATTTTTTTGTTTTTCTTATTTGATGCTTTTTTGAGCTTTGGAATTCTTTTTTTTTCATTCCAGGAGACATATATTTTTACTCGATTATCCTCTTTTTTCCATTCTCATGGAATTGGAACACTGGTTCAATCCTCTACACAGATCTAAGGTCCATTTTATCAGGGAGGTAGTTGTGAACTTTGGTTTATGCATGCACTCATTCTTATTTTCTTGCACTAGGTTTACTTTTTCTCTCTAGTTTATGCATGTTTTGCATTCTCTCCTTTTACAATCATGGGTTACTGTAATAAATGAATTGATATAAAGTTTCATCAAGGGGGTTTCTTGCATAATAATCTGATTAGAGTGTAGTTGCACTTTGATCTTCATCTTGATTTTTATGACAACTCGCATGGGTTGTATCTGGTTTTTGTAGTTTTCTTTTGGCCACATCTTGCTTACAACTTGACACTCTAGGTTAATGATCCACATTAGGTCACATCTCAATTTGAGGTTTGCTAAATGTATGGTTAATGTTCCAAAGTCTTCATGGTACTTGCTCCTATGGATCAATCTTAGTCATAATTTGGCATTGGCATTGAGATACTTTTCACTTCCAGATTATTTCATCATATCATTCCCTCTTATTGGGGCCATCATTTTATCTACTATTGCTTCACAAATTCTAGGGTTGTTCTAGTTTGTGAGTTTTCCAATGTTTCATGGGATGAGGTCTGTTGTTGCATTATTATGATTCCACCTGAGTCCTTCAGTGATTCTCATTTGGTTTCTTGTAAACAAAAGTATGTTTCCTTGCTTTTTGGATTCCAGTTCCAATGTTACTCCACAGTGTTCTTCCAGTGCTTCTTTGTAGTAGGTCATTTCATTATAGGGGGGTTTTGTCCCACTGGGTTTTCCTTCTCTACCTCAGTTATTGCATTTGTACATGGGTACTTGATCTTCCCTTGTTTCCGAGACCCATTCATGCTTTCATGCATCTTTTACTTAGTGTTTTAGCTACTTCCTAAGTTCATCTTAAGGGGGGGTGTTAGAGTAATAAGTTATTACACTTAATTAATTACATCATATTGGTTAATTAATTAAGTCACTTATCACTTTAGTTACTTAAGTTAAACTTAGGTACATTAATAATTAATTATTTATTAATTATTAAGTGTCCACACTAGGGTTTCCATTTAGGGTTTCCTTTAGGGTTATGCATACATTGCTTTTATAAAGAAAATCATCTCATGTAATTTATTGAATTTTTGAATAATATTATTTTCAAATCTTCATGTAAATCTCTTACTTTTTTTTTGTTTTTCTCTTCTGTGGAAGGCTTTTCTGGTTTGCATGTTTGATCTTTTTTTCTAACAATTTATATATTGGATATGTGTAAGATCATGATGGACCAAAAAGTGGTGATATGATGGGTATGTGTAGGGTATGTGGATGATGACTTTTTCTTACCCAAAATTGATGAAACGAAAAGGGTTTCTAAAGGAGATTCTCAACTTTCAACCAATATAAATTATGCTTTACTTTTAACTTAATAAATAATTATTATTCATTTTCTATTTGAATTATGACTAAATTCCTAATTCATAGGTTGATTGAAAAAAATCTATAGCTTTCAAATAGTATCACATTTTTTGAATCTAAAACATGCATCACATTCTATGCTTTGCATACTATAGGATTAAAAATAATTGAATTTCATGAAGTTTTGACCAAGTTAAGGTTCTCAGACATACCAATTTTTATATTTTTTAAAATTTTTAATAAAAAATCATAATTAATTATTTACTTCAAAAAAAACTACAAAAAAATATGTATCACATTGGGAGATGAGTCCTCTACTTATATCTAAAATCTTATAAAAAAATATTATCATTTTACTGTGGTTAGGGTGGTCAGACATACACCTACCTTTTTCCCTAAAATTTAAGTGCTAGTGCATTGAAATTTCAAATTTTCAAAATAGATTTTAAAAAAATAAACCTAGTAGTTTAGAAACTACATTCAATTTTCTAAAGATTCTATTCTTACATATTTTTGAAATAATATAGATAACTTATTCAATATTTTACGTCCAACTCTTATTTTTTTGATTTTTTTTCCATTAAGGGCCTATTTTTTCCATGATGATCTTCTACATACTCTATTTGTATGTTTGTATGTCATGTATGTATGTATGCATTCTTCTATGTATGTATTTATATATGTATGCATGCATGTATCAATGCATGTATATTGTCTGTATGCCTATATGTATGTAAGATTGTATCTACAAATGTAAATGTATGCTTGTATATATGTAGGATTGATGTACATATGTATTATACTTGTATGTATGTAAATATGTATGTATTTATGTATTTCTTTAGAGGGAGCGAGAATTTCAGAGAGGGGTATGATGAGTTTAATAGAGAGATGAGAGGGACTTAGCTGATGGGGTGGGAGGGAGAGAGAGAGATAAAGAGAAGATGGGGGCAGGAGAGAAAGGGGAGATAGATGAATAGATAAAATAGATAGTTATGTGAGTAGGAGGCACCAAGGAAAATTAGAGTGTGAGGGGGTGAGAGAGAGCACTTAAAAGATGGGCGTGAGGAGGAGTGAGGAAATTAGGTGGGAGAGAGATGGGTGTGGTGATGGACTTGAGAGGAGGATGTAGTAAGGAGTGACTTTGAGAGAGGGAGAGATAGAGATGGTGGGTGGGAGGACTTATCTGGGTAGGGTGGAGAGAGAGAGAGAGAGAGAGAGAGAGAGAGAGAGAGAGAGAGAGAGAGAGAGATTTACCTAGGTAGGTTTCTAGAGGGGTAGACTTGAGAGAGAGAGGGGGTGGGAGGGAGCGACTTGAGAGAGAGGGAGAGAGTGGGAGGGAGATTGATAGAGGGAGAAAGATAGGGTGGTAGGGATTGACTGAGCGCGAGGTATGTAGAAAGAGGGAGAGGGTAGATATATAAAATTAGAGAGGGTAGTAGAGAGGGAGGGAGGGAGAGATGAGATGTATAGATAGAGAGAAAGAAATAGGGGTTGAGGGATTAGGGTGGAGGACCTATAAGGTTGATGGTTTCTAGGGTATGAGGGTTTAAGGGTTGAGGGTTGAGGGATTAGGTTTGAGGGTAGAGGGTATTGGGTTGAGGGTATAAGGTAGAAAGTTTAAGGGTTTAGGGTTAAGGGTTAAGGGTTGAGGGTAGAGGGTTTAGGGTAGAGGGTTTAGGGTATAGGTTTGAGGGTATATGGTTGAAGGATTAGGTTGAGGGTCCAATGTAAAGTGTAGAGGGTATAGGGGTTGAGGGTTTAGGGTTTAAGGATTGAGGGTTGAGAGATTAAGGGTTGAGGGTTGAGAATTGAGGGTTGAGGGTTTAATGTATAGGGTAAATGGTAGAGGGTAGAGGGTTTAAGGGTTTAGGGTTGAGGTTTGATGGTTTAAGGATGACAGTAGAGGATTGAGGGTATAGGGTTGAAGGATAGTGTTTCCCCTTATAAAATGATGATTTTATGGTGTGTGGGATTTTGTTCAAGTTGTTGTGCATATCTATATGTGCATCTATATCAAAAAAAAGTAAAAGAAGAAAATTAGATCATGTTGTACTGAAAACTACGAAATAATTTTGCTTGATGACTATGGAAAGAAGATTGTTGTTCATATACCAATAATTAGTGAAGGTACTGATGATCATTTTTAAAATTGTTACTTTGATGGAGTTAGACATGACATTGGTTATTCATTGTGATGAAGTTATGGTGAATTATTTTTTTATTTTATTGATGCATAACCATACTATTGTATCTTGAAGTTCATAGATGTGTCTCATTTAATACATTTAATTAAATTCAAAGGTACGATGCATTCAAATGTTAAATTTTCATGTACTACAATTAGAACTATAATGGGAAAATTTTATCATAAAAAATCTACAACATGTCAGATGATGCTTAAATATAGACATGACATTTCATACTAAGAAATCTATGGTAAAAAAAAATAGAACCCTACATCGAATAAATTTTTTAAATATTGGATTACATATACAAAACCACAAAACAAAAGAATTCACAACAACAAAGACATGCAAGGGGGGAAAAAATCCAATAACATAAACTGTTTAATTTCCTTGAAACAATTGGCACCACATAGAAACCATAGATGAAACAATATTGGTTTCAATAGTGTTATAGATGACAAAAAAATTCACAGTAACAAACCAATGGAAAAAAGCCCCCCCACACCTGAACAAATTCATTTTTAAATAATACCTTATTGAAAATGAGACAATATAGCCAAAGCTATAGAACAACAGTCGACAATGCCTTATGGATAACAACATAAACTCTATAACATTTACTATTGTATTTCATATAAAAAATGAAACAATATAACCAAAGCTAGAGAAAAAAAGTCAAAAATTCCTTATAGAAAACAACATAAACTATATAACATTAACTATTGTATTGTGGTGCAACCATCACCACAAAATGGAGGCCATAATTGAAACAATATTGGTTTTGACAGTAACCTTTTTTTTTAATAGTACGTTATAAAAAATGAAAAAATATAGCCAAAGGTAGAGAAAAATAATCAATAATTCCTTTTGGATAACAACATAAACTCTATAACATTTACTATTTTATTGTGTATTGAAAATGAAACAATATAACCAAAGCTAGAGAACAAAAATTAACAATGTCTTATAAAAAACACATAAATTGTATAGCATTAACTATTTTATTGTGTTGCAACCATCGATTATGTGCAAGATCATGATGGGCCAAAAAGTGGCGATATGATGGGTATATGTAGGGTATGTGGCTGATGACTTTTTTTTACCCAAAATTGATGAAATGAAAAGGCCTTTTAAAGGAGATTTTCAACTTTCCACCAATATAAATTATGCTTTACTTTGAATTTAATAAATAATTATTATTCATTTTCTTTTTGAATTATGACTAAAGTCTTGATTGATAGGTTGATTGAAAAACATCTATAGCTTTCAAATGGTATCATATTTTCTGAATCTGAAACATGCGTGATATTCTATGCTTCACATACTATAGGATTCAAAAACAAAAAATTGAATTTCATGATGTTTTCATCAAGTTAAGGTGGTTAGGCATATGATTTTTTATATTTTTTAAAATTTGTAATAAAAATTTCATAATTAATTATTTAATTGGAAAAAATAAAAATAAAAATGCATCACATCGAGACATGTGTCCTCTACTTATATCTAAAATATTATAAAAAAATATTATCATTTTATTATGGTTAGGGTTGTCAAACAAACACCTACTTCTTATTTTCCCCTAGAATTTAATTACTACTCCATTGAATTTCAAAGTTTCATCAAATAGATTTTTCTTTTTTTTTAAATAAACTTAGTATTTTGGAAACTACATTCAATTTTCTATAGATTCTATTCTTACATATTTTTGAAATGATATAGATAACTTATTCAAATTTTTTCGTCAAATTGTCTAACTCTAACTTTTTTGAATTTTTTGCCACTTAAGGGCATGCTTTTTCCATGATGATCCTACACATACCCCATTACAACAAAACGGATGCCATAAATGAAACACTATTGGTTTCAATAGTGACCCAAATAAAAAAACCCATAAAACAAAAGAAATCACAATAACAAACCCATGTAAAAAAAGAAAAAAACCTCACACATGGACAAATTTATTTCCAAACAGTGCCTTGTTAAAAATAGCATAAACTATTTTATTGTCTTCCAACCATCACCATTATATGAAAACCATAAATGAAACAATATAGCTATTTCCCTACAACCATTGTGACTACACATAAACCAGAAATAAACTAATATTGGTAAAGCCACATAATAACAATCAATAATGCCCTATGGAAAATAACATAAATTGCTAGAGAACAATATTTGTTTCAACAACATCATAGAAGATAGAAAAATTCATAGTAACAAACCCATCAAAAAGAAAAATAAACACCTTATCAAAAATGAAATAATATGGCCAAATCTAGAGAACAATAGTCATCAATTCCTTATGGATAACAACATAAAATATGTGAGCCATAAATGAAACAATATTTGTTTCAATAGTGACCTAAATGAAAAAACCCACAAAACAAAAGAATTCACAATAAAAAACCCATGCAAAAGAACAACATAACCCTACACATGGAAAAATTATTTTTTCAGTAGTACCTTATAAAAAATGAAACAATATAGCCAAACCTAGAGAACAAAAATCAACAATGCCTTGTGGAAAACAACATAAACTATATAACATTAACTATTTTATTGCATTGCAACCATTGCCACAAAAAAAAAGCCATAAATGAAATAATATTGGTTTCAACAGTGACCCAGGTGGAAAAACCCACAAAACAAAAGAATTCACAATAACAAACCCATGCAAAACCATTGCCATAAAATGAAAACCATAAATGAAACAATATTAGTTTCAACAATTGATCCTAATGAAAAAACATACAAAATAGAAGAATTCACAATAACAAAACAATGCAAAAATAGACAATATTTTCTTGCGACCATCACGACTACATGGAAACCATAAATGAAACAATACTAGTAAATCCACAAAAAAAATCAACAATTCCCTATGGAGAATAACATAAACTATTTTTTAAATACTCTACAAAGGATTTTTTCAATATGCACCTCTTCCCAATTTCTTTAAAGTGGTTCACCAAAGGCACCTCTTCCTACTTGCTTCAAATGCACCTCTTCCCAGTTGCTTTCTCTTGGCTCCCTTCTTTCTCTAATGACTCCAAAAAAAGGGGAAAAATTTACCAAAGGCAATATGTAATGCCTGTCATGCAAACCCCAGAGAACACACACAATGCAAATAATTTTTATTTTTTATTTTTTAAAACAATTACATTAAACATGCAATAACATTAACCATAAGCACATAGCATATTACATAGCTTTAACATACTTAGTTCTCTGGGGCATGCGAGGTTGCATTGCAACAACAAAACAGAAATAAAAATAAAGATTACAACAATATCATTTATAATGATAACCAAGGATAAGGATACATCCAAAAGCCATGATGCGAGAATAATAAACATCGCATAATTACATCCATGATACATCTCTTAATAGAGTTACAACTGATCCTAACTATTACATCATTGTTATAATATTACATTACAATTTTCCTTGACATATGAATTACATTGGATTTCCCAACATGGGGATAGATACAAGAATTACAATAAACTCTCAAACATGTGGGATGATACAATTATGATAAAATCTGAAATACAAGGTGAATACTGGTACAACTCCAACTGTGGAAATGCTGAGAAGACAAGATGCTGAAGGGGAACCCAACGGGTGCGGAGCACGTTCCACCCAACCATGTGAATTACAAGTAACTCACCCCCCGTGCTCAGAGGTGACAAGGAAGTGAACCCAACCATGAATGACAAACTGACTCAACCACAACATGATACAAAACAAGTACAACTCAAAGCATACGATGAACAACCATCAACGTTCACAAATCACTTGACAAGTTAAAACTAAGAAACTCATCACAATAACATGAAGTACCACCAATTATCAATCATGAGACAAATTCACAAGAATCAAAACATCATAAAGATAAAATATCCAGAGAACCGCAGCAACATCCAAAATACATTTCCAAATGAATCTGAAACAGTAAAAAGAACATACTTCCATAATCAATCTAAAACAACCATTCAATACACAATTCCATAGGCAACAAGAAACAAGTCAAACGGGTGTCAAGTGGGAAGGATCGTCACATAGCTCTCATGGGATCCCCTGGCACTTCCTCCAATCGAGGCGCCGGCACCCAACTATGGATCCCCTAGCCCTAAAATTAGAAACAACAAGAGATTACAATATCCAGAAGCAACTACAAGCAAAGCACAAGGGTGCCAAGTGGAGAGGGTCATCACATAGCTTTCGTGGGATCCCCTGGCACTTCCTCCTACTGAGGTGCCGACACCCATCTATGGATTCCCTAACCCCCCAAAATAACATAAATATAACCATATCCAGAGGTGACAAAAAACAAGAACAAGGATGTCCAGTGGAGAGTGTCATCGCATAGCTGTCATGGGATCCCCTGGCACTTCCTCCAACTGAGGCGCCGACACCCATCTATGGATCCCCTGGCCCTTCCTCCTAACTGAGGTGCCGACACCATAGGGTAGCTAATGCGGAGCCGATAATCTCTCATGTGGACGAGACTACGACTTTGCCGACCATGGCCTACTCAGTCTATCACTAGTCTCCGCTAGCCCTAATGCATAGACGAGGAATCCAGTTTTAATTATCTTCTATGTTTTACTACCCATCCCCCTAAATTCTATTTTTAGGTTATCACTTGTTTAACTACTCTCACGTGGGTTCCCCTGGCACTTCCTCCAACTGAGGCGCCAGCGCCCACGAAGAGCCACTCTCCCTATGACCCCCAACATGAATCAAAACTAGGCAAGGGTTGAACTAAAAAATATAAAGCATAATACTCAAAACAAGCTCATGCGAGGCATTAACCCTCTCGCGATATCTCATAACCAAAAGTCTTAACAAATCATTCAACCCTTCTTAACATAAATCATCCAGTATCAATTTCCAAAAGTATAACCAAACGAGGATAACATTTAAAGCATAAAACTTAACACAAGAACATACGAGGAAAATCCATCTCACTATAAATCATAATCACAACGACTACAACCATGTACAACCATTCCAAATAATAAAGCTCAAAAGCATGTAATACTCTAATCGCAAAGATACAAGTATAAACATCAAAGATATAAGACATGCCTCTGGAGAAGACCAAGATTCACAATAATTCCATGAGGTTCAAAACACAACAGAGATCCCACATCACAAGATAAAGGTCAATAACAATAAATAGAAGACAATAACAAGATCACACAATTATCTAACTCGAGAAGACGATTCGACCAATCACGTATAAAATATCTATTTTACTCGACATATAGTCGAAAACAAAGAACAATAAAATTATTGACAACTTATCTAATTTACTTTCTTAAATTTCTCAAAGATAATAAATTCCATCAAAACAAACAATCTATTTTTCATCTATTACATGCACTCAGTTTCCACGACCAAATTTACCATAACTATTTTACAATAAAATAATTTTACACTATTATTTAAATTTTATCCCAAATAAGTCATACAACCTAATAGTCTTTTTTTTAAATAAAATAAATATTTAAAATCAAATAAGACAATATATATAAATATATATATCCCTACTGAACAAATATTAATAAAATAATTCATCATTTATATTTAAAATCATTTATAACAACTTAAATTTTATTATACTAAAAATCACTTAATATTTTAATTCTAAAGGACATTTACATTCCTTTATTTTCCATATATACATATTAATCACTAATCTTAATAATGATAATCAAAAATAAAAATATATAAATAAATAAATAAATATATATATATATATATATATATATATATATATATATTATAAACTATACATATAAAAAAAACAAAAACAAAAACAAAAAAAAAAAAACAATAAATTGAAAGGTTCTACCGTACCAAAAAGCGTCGTGCAGCGTCCTTGATGCCGGATGCCGATGCACTCCCATAGATTTGACTTTGCGTTGGCGTTGGCGTTGCGCACTTTTTCTGCCGCATGAAGAGGAGGAGTGGAGGGGGGCGGGTAGAGACATGACGACCCCTTTCCATAAATTCAAACAAATAAATTTTTATTAAATAAAAAATTTCGGTTTCTTTCCTTTTTCTTTTTAAAATCTTATTATATATATATATATATATATATATTTTTTTTTTTAAATGCACGGAAAATTAAAAAACGAATCCCATTCGCATAGTACAGATGCGGAATTCGAAAATTTTAATTTTTTTTTTCTTTAAAATATAAATACTTCAAAACAAAAGATTTCAATAAAAAGGAACACAAGATCTATATATATATATATGAAATCTCTATATATATTTAATATATATGTTTTTCAATGAATATATATAATTACATAAACATAGATAATTTAATCTTCTGTATAAAATACAGAATCATTACACATATAAAATGCATATTAAAGATAATCAAAATAAAATAAAATTTCAAATTTATTTAAACACAAAGATTGACCTTTTTCTCAGTAAATATAAGAGTGAGCAAATGGAATTCAATCGAGTTTCATTTCAGTTTGTTTGCAAAGCATTATTTCAAATCTCTACATGGATTTTCTTTTCAAAGGAAAATCTATTTATTTATTCATTTTTTAATCTCAAGAAAATCATTTAAATATAAATCACATGCAGATTCCTTTTTATTTTAAACAGAGGTTGATTCTAACACACCTTTGTATTCTTTTCTTTACAGATTTAAAAACAAACAAAGAAGAAGGAAGGTGGAACCTGGAGTCCAGCGCTCTCGAAACTCTGATGTTGATTGGCTGAATCTGATGACCTCTACACAAAGCTTCTCGTTTCGGCTTCGAAATCTCTTCTACAAATTTTTTTGTCCTCGAACTCGAATCTAATCCTTTGTTCAGAAGACCTTTCTAAAATTTCAGAATGCCAAACCCCTCTCTTGCACAACTTTTGTAACCAATATCTGTGTGTGTGTGTGTAAACTTACCATTTTTCCTAATTCAATTAAAAATATATTGTTCAACTCTCACAAAATTTCTAAAAATCAATAATAAAATAAAATCATCCTTTAAAAGCAAGCTTTTTAATTAGATTTGTATTCCTATTTGTTCTCACAATCTTTTTCAGTCTTTTTATTTGTTTTATTGTTTTAAATTCTGTTTTTACCACTTTTCTTGCACATCACATTATCTATTTAATTTAAATAATTTATTCTAATAATTATCTTCAACTAGAAAATTAATTAAAATAAATAACACACATTTAATATTTAATTATTATTTAATTGAAACACATGATTTTATAAAAATTAAATAAAACATTTAAATATTTTCATACAAATAAATCAACATGAAAAACACAATTAATATCCACATTTAATTAACTAATTCACAACTTATAAAATATCAACATCAATCAAATAATCATAACTTATAAAATGCCACATTAATCAAAAGACGACAAAATATAAAACACAAACCACAAATGACGACAATTACAAAAATAAACAATACCAAAATTAACGAGACGACCTGACATCATGGAACGGGAGGACTTCATCGTCACCTATGTTTCAACATTTAACCGTTGGGTTATTGGTGCTCGCCCTGTCCTGCCGAAGCAGGTGGAATCGAGACTTATACCTGCAAATCCTGCATACATACGAAGTTGTGTACATGTGCATACATATATACATAATCATCAAAGCATTAAATCAAAGTACTGCATTGTGAGAAGGAATCGCAACATAGCAGGGCACTCACGAAGGAGTGATGCCATATTGTCCTTCATCACACCTATTCTAACAATTATAATATAACCAATAAATCAACATTTCTAACTAACAATCATCTCATAACATATCTAATTAAATCACTGCATCATATCATAATTCTAAAAATCAACTAACATTACCAACCACAATGTCATATAAAATAATCATGTCTACTAATGGAATACAACATCATCAAATGTCTAACTATCCAACTCAACCAATATCATCATCGTCACAAGTAGCAACAACCGCATTGAAAAATACTAAATCCTACCAATAAGAGGAGAGGTATTACATCCTCCCCCTCATAAAATCGGCTTACTCCTAGAAGCCGGTAAATAAAAGGAAATAAGATTCCCTAATACGGGAGGCATCCACCCACACCAAGACGGTGAACTAATCACCAATAGAGAGTAGAATCAAGCTCACACATAAGAGTAAGAAATAATAATACAAGTATTAGTAACATGGGGGTATTACATCCTCCCCCCCAAGGATATGGCTTACTCCAGGAAGCCATTAAATAAATAAGAGTAAGCACACAACAAACATGCAGAGATCACGCCAAAAACCACACACATAACTCACATCACCGGAAATCACATCACACAATGACACAAGGGTTCATAGTGCATTCTTGATAGGAAGGATATCGGTGCATTGCGCACTACACCGAGGGTCCTATCCTTTCCATCAGTTTCCTGCACCATTGCCCTGAGACCGACTAATGGAAGAAACTTAGGTTCACAACAAACACAACAAAACAAATGAAACTCTAGACTCTAGGGACAAAACGCAAGGTTACATAGTGAGCACACATAGTGCCTAGTGTATGAACCTACGCTCTGATATCAAGTTGTAATGCCCGTCGTGCAAACCCCAGAGAACACACACAATGCAAATAATTTTTTATTTTTTATTTTAAAACAATTACATTAAACATGCAATAATATTAACCATAAGCATATAGCATATTACATAGCTTTAACACACTTAGTTCTCTAGGGCACGCGAGGTTACATTGCAACAACAAAACATAAATAAAAATAAAGATTACAACAATATCATCTATAATGATAACCAAGGATAAGGATACATCCAAAAGCCATGATGCGAGAATAATAAACATCGCATAATTACATCCATGATACATCTCTTAATAGAGTTACAATTGATCCTAACTATTACATCATTGTTATAATATTACATTACAATTTTCCTTGACATATGAATTACATTGGATTTCCCAACATGGGGATAGATACAAGAATTACAATAAACTCTCAAACATGTGGGATGATACAATTATGATAAAATCTAAAATACAAGGTGAATACTGGTACAACTCCAACTGTGGAAATGCTGAGAAGACAAGATGCTGAAGGGGAACCCAACGGGTGCGAAGCACGTTCCACCCAACCATGTGAATTACAAGTAACTCACCCCCCGTGCCCAGAAGTGACGAGGAAGTGAACCCGACCACGAATGACAAACTGACTCAACCACAACATGATACAAAACAAGTACAACTCAAAGCATACGATGAACAACCATCAACATTCACAAATCACATGACAAGTTAAAACTAAGAAACTCATCACAATAACATGAAATACCACCAATTATCAATCATGAGACAAATTCACAAGAATCAAAACATCATAAAGATAAAATATCCAGAGAATCGCAGCAACATCCAAAATACATTTCCAAATGAATCTGAAACAATAAAAAGAACATGCTTCCATAATCAATCTAAAACAACCATTCAATACACAATTCCATAGGCAACAAGAAACAAGTCAAACGGGTGTCAAGTGGGAAGGATCGTCACATAGCTCTCATGGGATCCCCTGGCACTTCCTCCAATCGAGGCACCGGCACCCAACTATGGATCCCCTAGCCCTAAAATCAGAAACAACAAGAGATTACAATATCCAGAAGCAACTACAAGCAAAGCACAAGGGTGCCAAGTGGAGAGGGTCATCACATAGCTTTCGTGGGATCCCCTGGCACTTCCTCCTACTGAGGCGCCGACACCCATCTATGGATTCCCTAACCCCCAAAAATAACATAAATATAACCATATCTAGAGGAGACAAAAAACAAGAACAAGGATGTCTAGTGGAGAGTGTCATCGCATAGCTGTCATGGGATCCCCTGGCACTTCGTCCAACTGAGGCGCCGACACCCATCTATGGATCCCCTGGCCCTTCCTCCTAACTGAGGCGCTGACACCATAGGGTAGCTAATACGGAGCCGATAATCTCTCATGTGGACGAGACTACGACTTTGCCAACCACGGCCTACTTAGTCTATCACTAGTCTATGGTAGCCCTAATGCATAGACGAGGAATCTAGTTTTAATTATCTTGTGTGTTTTACTACCCATCCCCCTAAATTTTATTTTTTGGTTATCACTTGTTTAACTACTCTCACGTGGGTTCCCCTGGCACTTCCTCCAACTAAGGCGCCGGCGCCCACGAAGAGCCACTCTCCCTATAACCCCCAAGATGAATCAAAACTAGGCAAGGGTTGAACTAAAACATATAAAGCATAATACTCAAAACAAGCTCATGCGAGGCATTAACCCTCTCGCGATATCTCATAACCAAAAGTCTTAACAAACCATTCAACCCTTCCTAACATAAATCATCCAGTATCAATTTCCAAAAGTATAACCAAACGAGGATAACATTTAAAGTGTAAAACTCAACACAAGAACATATGAGGAAAATCCATCTCACTATAAATCTTAATCACAACGACTACAACCACGTACAACCATTCCAAATAATAAAGCTCAAAAGCATGTAATACTCTAATCGCAAAGATACAAGTATAAACATCAAAGATATAAGACATGCCTCTGGAGAAGACCAAGATTTACAATAATTCCATGAGGTTCAATACACAACAGAGATCCCACATCACAAGATAAAGGTCAATAACAATAAATAGAAGACAATACCAAGATCACACAATTATCTAACTCGAGAAGATGATTCGACCAATCACGTATAAAATCTCTATTTTACTTGACATAGAGTCGAAAACAAAGAACAATAAAATGATTGACAACTTATCTAATTTAATTTCTTAAATTTCTCAAAGATAATAAATTCCATCAAAACAAACAATCTATTTTTCATCTATTACATGCACTCAGTTTCCACGACCAAATTTACCATAACTATTTTACAATAAAATAATTTTACACTATTATTTAAATTTTATCCCAAATAAGTCATACAACCTAATAGTCTTTTTTTTTAAATAAAATAAATATTTAAAATCAAATAAGACAATATATATAAATATATATATCCCTACTGAACAAATATTAATAAAATAATTCATCATTTATATTTAAAATCATTTATAACAACTTAAATTTTATTATACTAAAAATCACTTAATATTTTAATTCTAAAGGACATTTACATTCCTTTATTTTCCATATATACATATTAATCACTAATCTTAATAATGATAATCAATTAGTATAAATAAATAAAAATATATAAATAAATAAATAATAAACAAGATATATATATATAAATATATATTTATATATATATATATATAAATATATTTATAAACTATACATATAAAAATAATAAAAACAAAAACAAAAAAAAATAAATTGAAAGGTTCTGCCGGCGTACCAAGTACGCGCGCAGTCCCAATGCATACAGCAGTCCTTGGGACTCATGGCAGTCCTTGGGACTGCACTGCGGTGGGGACTGACTCGGCAGTCCTTAGGACTGCCACCTGGGGCTGCCACATGAAGAGGGAGGAGTGGGGATGGGTACGGCATAGGTTGACCCACCCCCTTTCCATAAATTCAAACAAATAAATTTTTATTAAATAAAAAATTTTGGTTTCTTTCCTTTTTCTTTTTAAAATCTTATTTTATATATATATATATATATATATATATATTTTAAAAGCACAGAAAATTAAAAAATGAATCCCATTCGCACAGTATAGATGCGGAATTCAAAAATTTTAATTTTTGTTTTTCTTTAAAATATAAATACTTCAAAACAAAAGATTTCAATAAAAAGGAACACAAGATCTATATATATATATATATATATGAAATCTCTATATATATTTAATATATATGTTTTTCAATGAATATATATAATTACATAAACACAGATAATTTAATCTTCTGTATAAAATATAGAATCATTACACATATAAAATGCATATTAAAGATAATCAAAATAAAATAAAATTTCAAATTTATTTAAACACAAAGATTGACCTTTTTCTCAGTAAATATAAGAGTGAGCAAATGGAATTCAACCGAGTTTCATTTCAGTTTGTTTGCAAAGCATTATTTCAAATCTCTACATGGATTTTCTTTTCAAAGGAAAATCTATTCATTTATTCATTTTTTAATCTCAAGAAAATCATTTAAATATAAATCACAGGCAGATTCCTTTTTATTTTAAACAGAGGTTGATTCTAACACACCTTTGTATTCTTTTCTTTACAGATTTAAAAACAAACAAAGAAGAAGGAAGGTGGAACCTGGAGTCCTGCACTCTCGAAACTCTGATGTTGATTGGCTGAATCCGATGACCTCTACACAAATCTTCTCGTTTCAGCTTCGAAATCTCTTCTACAAATTTTTTTGTGCTCGAACTTGAATCTAATCCTTTGTTCATAAGACCTTTCTAAAATTTCAGAATGCCAAACCCCTCTCTTGCACAACTTCTGTAACCAATATCTCTCTCTGTGTGTGTAAACTTACCATTTTTCCTAATTCAATTAAAAATATATTGTTCAACTCTCACAAAAACTCTAAAAATCAATAATAAAATAAAATCATCATTTAAAAGCAAGCTTTTTAATTAGATTTGTATTCCTATTTGTTCTCACAATCTTTTTTAGTCTTTTTATTTGTTTTATTGTTTTAATTTCTGTTTTTACCACTTTTCTTGCACATCAAATTATCTATTTAATTTAAATAATTTATTCTAATAATTATCTTCAACCAGAAAATGAATTAAAATAAATAACACACATTTAATATTTAATTATTATTTAATTGAAACACATGATTTTATAAAAATTAAATAAAACATTTAAATATTTTCATACAAATAAATCAACATGAAAAACAAAATTAATATCCACATTTAATTAACTAATTCACAACTTATAAAATATCAACATCAATTGATCAAATAATCATAACTTATAAAATGCCACATTAATCAAAAGATGACAAAATACAAAACACAAACCACAAATGACGACAATTACAGAAATAAACAATACCAAAATTAACGAGACGACCTGACATCATGGAATGTGAGGACTTCATCGTCACCTCTATTTCAACATTTAACCGTTGGGTTATTGGTGCTCGCCCTGTCCTGCCGAAGCAGGTGGAATTGAGACTTATACCTGCAAATCCTGCATACAGACGAAGTTGTGTACATGTGCATACATATATATAATCATCAAAGCATTAAATCAAAGTACTGCATTGTGAGAAGGAATCGCAACATAGCAGGGCACTCATGAACGAGTGATGCCATATTGTCCTTCATCACACCTATTCTAACAATTATAATATAACCAATAAATCAACATTTCTAACTAACAATCATCTCATAACATATCTAATTAAATCACTGCATCATATCATAATTCTGAAAATCAACTAACATTACCAACCACAATGTCATATAAAATAATCATGTCTACTAATGGAATACAACATCATCAAATGTCTAACTATCCAACTCAACCAATATCATCATCGTCACAAGTAGCAAACAACCGCATTGAAAAATACTAAATCCTAACAATAAGAGGAGAGGTATTACACAATACTTTTGTATTGCTTTTTAAACCATCACCCCATGCAAAACACATAAAATAACCTCGAACCACCTTCACAAAAGTTCAATAGTGGATGATCCAAATTTCACCTTCACAGAAGCTTTATGTCATCGCTCCTAGCTCTGATAGGAGGTAAAGTCATAGAGCAATACCCAACAATGCCTTGTCAAAAATTACACAAAAATTAGCTATAGGTTTTAAATGGCAGGTCTTATTACAACCATCACCACTACATAGAAACCATACAACAATTAATATTGATCCTATAAAACATTTAATTTCACTAGACTTCTCTATCAATGTGCCAATTAATTTAAATATAAAATTAAAATATTCACCACCCTTTTTTTGACTGGGAGCTAGACATTGGAAGGGTTAAAATTGGGAAGGCTGAAATAAATTATGTGCAAAGTGGACACATATAGCCTATTAGCTAATTAATCAACTCCATCCATCCCCTTGTATCCCCCTCTTCCTATGCTTTTTCAACTTCATTATACTTTTCTTGTCCCACTTTAGTGGTTATATGAATACAAATACATCTTATGTTTGTTGTGAGAAAATAACTTTTCAAATTCAATAAAAAATATTTGTTTCCTAGTGTTATAAATTTAATTTTTATCATGTTTCTATCATATGTACTTAATCCAACTTAGTAAAATTATAATAATTTATAAATATTGATAGCATTGTTATGTGAATGTGTAACACCTATATCTCATATCTAAAAGTCAATTTGGATATTGAAGAAATGAATGTGGACTTGGTGTTTTTTTATACCTCTTGTCTCTGGAATTAAGTTAAAAGAGGTCAACGAATTATACACTTGATCCCTACAAACTTGGGCATATTGAAATATTTATTATTCATTTAAGTGTAAAAGCAATCTTATCTTTTTCATTCACTATATATATATATATATATATATATATATATGGAATTTATTAAAAAGGGTTTGATTTTTTGTTTTATTATCACATTGAAGTCAGTTTTATTTAAGAGATTTTTTCAAAAATTAATGTAAATAAGAAATTTGCATATGTTTATTATTTTTTATTTAATTTTTTTTATAATTTGAATGAAAGAATTATTCTATTCATATTTTGATGAATGATGTATTTTTTAGTAAGTTTGTGCTCATTCATGTAGTTTTCATTTATATCCATTACATTTTTATTTTTTTTGGTACCATCATCCTTAAAATTTATTGTTTCCTTATCCTTAATCATTTTTGTTGGTGTAGGATCAATCCCACATCCATGGATTTAACCCTTAAAATTCTCAAATTTGGTCACTTACCTTTTCAGTGGCTATTACAAACTAACCAGATACACATGTGTGAACCATTTTTATGTATATGCATTTAAATGTATTTAATTACATTTATTTTATCATTTCAATAATTATTTTTATTCAATGAGAATTATAAGAAACACTTTGATTTGGTGCAATAAAGTAATCAAATTAGCATTAGCATCTTCATTTAGGATATTTGCATAATTACTTGGTTTCTTTTTGTCATTTTTATGACTTCATTGAATGATAAAAATTGACCAATAGAATTGGGAATAACTCATTTGATCTTTTCATCCTAGTATTCTAAAGGAAGCTTAGGGATCCTAACTTATAAAAATATTTTGTTACAAATTTCCTTAGGAGCATCAAATATTGTGGTCCATTTTTTTTAAAATGATAAAATTTACCAAGAAGCCAAGGACCTCCCAAAAGGATGCCAATATTATCTTCAATGGTTTGGAAAGAGAATAATAATAAAATATTCATCACTATAATCATTTAAATAGTAACTCGCCATTTTGTAGAGATCAACATCAACATTTGAATGAAATCCTAAGAATCTCCCAATGAGAGAATTCCCCATGAAAATAGTAGATCTCCCTACAATAGCATCATTAACCCTCAAAATAATGCATGATCCATTTATGGTTTAAGAAGCTTCATCCTAGATTAAAAAAATATGCATGGTTGAATTCTTAAATGAACCACTTTCCATCAACCCAACATAATAGATCCAAACCTCCACAACATCACTAAGTATGTAACAACATTTTCCTTAGATGATAAAATACGGGAAGAGGATTTACAATATTAGATCAAAAGCCTACAAAAATTAGACAAAAGAGGGGCTTGAAGTAGCTAAATTTTAACGATCTCTATTGTTAATAAGATGGGATATCATCATAACCTTCATAGTGTTATTAAACGCATCAATCTTCTCCCCATTTTTCACTAGACCATTAGAATAAGCTAAAACTAGAGGAAAATCCTCAAATTTGTTTACCAAAATGAACCTAAAATAGATCTAGTTCACAATAGTAGGGATAATGGTAGGGGATATAAGTAAATCCCTATATAGTCCACAAGTAGGAACTCTATTTGAAGCACCCAAGAAAACCTCCATAGACTCGTTCTTGTTGACAACAAGAGAGATAGGCCAGAGAATCTTAAACAAGGCTCAAGTAACAATTATAACAGAAAATCATCATCCTAACATAGCTCATCCTCCTCAATGTCCTAGTAGTCAACCCATTCATCCTCATATAGATCATCCTCAATTTTGTCTCTATCAAAAGGTTTGAAATTTATCCTGCTTCTCTAGTTCGTTATCTTCCCATTCCCACTTTTCTTCAAAATATTTATTATGGTCTCTATTTTTTGTATTTGTAGTCTATCTATATTTGTAGTCTATCATTAATGAAGACCAAGGTACTCAAGTGGCCAATCATTGGAAGAGGCTACTAATATTTTTTATGTTTCTTTGATATCAATTAAATTGTAGAGAGATATATACTCTAGTCTTATTTATGGTTCTTGATAGTTTCTATTTACTCTTCTTTTCTTTAGTATGTATTATTATTGACCTAATAAAATTTCTATGTAAATAGAGTTTTAGTGTAATTTATTAATTGATACAACTAATTATGGTATTTTTTATGACTTCTATTGTGATTTTTTTAATTTCAATATTAATATAATAAATGTTCAAAGGTAGAGTTCATTATACATCACCCTTTACAATATATAAAAATCGCCTCTAAAATATTTTTTTTTTAATAATAAACCTCTTAAAGATAATCTAGAATGTCAAGCTAGGAATGCTATATATATATATATATATATATATATATATATATATATATATATTCTATAGATACTTATAATCTAAATTTAGTACATGGCATTAAACATACATCCAAAATGAATATATTTGATCATATGTTGGTTTAATAATTAATATTGAACTACTATGGTTATTTTTCCTGTCCATTTCTCCTGAATTGGTATGGGAATAAATGACTCCAATTTTATAATACAAGGGTAAGTTTATATTGATTTAAATATCATAATGATAATTGATTATAGATGATTATGATTAGTGCTTGAAGATCTATTAGTCCATATGGGTATGTGCAGGATCATGGTATGCCAAACAAGCCCTTAAGTGGCAATGAAAATTCAGAACAATTAGAGTTAGGCAACTTGATGTAAAAAATTGAATAAGTTATCTATATTATTTCAAAAACATGTAAGAATAGATTCTGTGGGAAATTGAATGTAGTTTCTAAACTACT
>VDFB02379711.1:152803436-153159042 GCA_007258455.2 Sequoia sempervirens | reverse complement strand
CAAGAGGACCCAAGCATATCTGGCAGCACATGGAGCAAGTATGTGGCACACAAATATGTGGACCTGATGATGATGATGCAGCAGCACTCGAGCCATCACCAACATCACCAGAATGTGGTTGAGCTACTATGGAAGC
Organism: Sequoia sempervirens; assembly: GCA_007258455.2. Taxonomy (NCBI): domain Eukaryota; kingdom Viridiplantae; phylum Streptophyta; class Pinopsida; order Cupressales; family Cupressaceae; genus Sequoia; species Sequoia sempervirens. The sequence goes on along the minus strand of VDFB02379711.1, from coordinate 153,158,906 downwards.
ATGCGAAACCAAAAGACCACTCAAAGAGTGAATAGCATCGATAGTCTGTGTGGCCGCATCCTGCATAATATCTGGATGGTATACTAGAGGTGGCGGAGGAAGGGGAGGGAGGGGAACATGTGGGCGGGGTATTACTCTAACTGCCCCTTCTCTATCCTGGGGCATACCTCCACCAACGCCCTGGAAGGGTCTAATGTCAAAGCAATTGACATGATGCCCTAACACAAACTCAGCATATAATTTTTTTATAAAGTAAAATGGTACATCCAAATTGTTGTTCGGTGGTTTCAAAAAAACCATACACCAATCTATCCCAAATTTTTCTACAATGTCTCTATGAGTGCACCATTTTATAGAAAGTTTTGTTTTTATTAACATTAACCTGCAAACCATGGGGTTAACAACAAAGAGGCTATTTGGGCTTGGTTATTCCAAGATCTTTCACATCATCATAGGACAACAACCATGCATAATATGCTCCTCTATGTTTTCTCGCCACCTAATGAAAGGCATTATGGGCATGCAGGAGAGGGTTTCTATATTTCACTCACATTCATTCATTGTGTTTGACATCTAAGATAATCGAGGGACTCTCAGATAAAAATCTCTAAATGCCCTTAATTGTTGCAATTTTTTAGAAATTAATTTTGAATTGATGGCTTTGGAGGTGGTGGAGATGGTGGTGGTGGAGGTGGAGTGGAGGTGGAGGAGGTGGGAGGTGGAGGAGGTGGAGGTGGTGGAATTGGTGCATTTCACGCCAGCAGCCATAATACCCCATTCAATATAAAACAAATCAATCTAATTAGAATTAGACAATATAAAATGAAAATATTATAAAATACTCCCTAGTTTATAACAAAATTTAAAATTTTCAATTTTAAACCAAATACATAAAAACACTACTTTTAAGTCAAACCATTGCAAACATTCAAATCTTTTATCAAAATCCATGCTAAACTCAAATTTTCATAAAAAATCTATCAAAACCACCCAACTATAGGTCCAACCTTTACCGAGAGTTATCAAACCACCATAGGGAAGCCATAACCATCATGAGCTTTTAATCATGCTTGATTGTTCATAATCATCTCACAAGATAAAGTTCATGTATACAATAACTCTTTTTGATCATATTCACTATGTACATGGGATCAATGAATATTCCCCTTTTCGGGTTTCTGCAAACTTGATATAAAGAAGACCATCGAGTGTGGTTATAGAAGAATCAATATATGTAAAAGAAATGTCAAACAAAATATTGGTTTCTCCTTTATGATTTTGAATATTAGTAATGTTTATAAAGATGGAAAAATCATTATCATCTTCTTCATTATCATTGTATTGAACAAAGTTTGTTGAATGAATTGGCAATGGGCTTGTAAATATTTGTAAGTATTGATTAGGTGAAAAACCCAATTTATTTCCTTTGTCATTAATAGGTCATCCAACTTATAAATATGCTTACATCTTTCCATATCATGTCGAGGTGTATGATGATATTGAAAAAATGTTTTTGCATTAAAGTTTGGTGGTAAAGGTTTAATTGTTTGAATATGACTAATTGGAGGAAGTTGAATCATATTCTTGTTTAACAATTACAACATGATCACATGGAGAGAATCAAACAACTATGAAAATTTCCTATCTCATGGCCTAAATTTATATCTAGAGTTATGTTTACAGTAGTTACTTATGTCTCAATATTATGAGCAGTTTGACATGAATGTTTATCAAGTAATGAATATTTTGTTTTTCTTTTTAAATGATTGATAGTTGTTTTGAGGCATGACTTATATGATTGACCAATAGGAGCCTATGAAGGGGTACCTTCATACCAACTAATCGATATTCGATAATCATGAAGGGTTATACAAAAATGTGTTAAGGATGGATATTTCATTAGCAATTTCTTATCTTGAATATTAGGTTGTAAGTTATCTATAAACACCCTTTGAATGTCAACATCTTGAAGACTATAGGAGAATTTCAAATAAAGGGATTAGTATCATTTCATAAAGTTTTTTATTTTCTCTTTAGGTCCTTGATTACAATGAACTAAATTTGTTAATGTAACTTGAGGACTGATGTTCACTTGAAAGTGTTGGAGGAAATCATTAATGAGTTGTGTAAAGGAGGTAATTGATTGTTTGACAATGAACAAAACCAATCCAAGGCCATATCTTTCAATAATCTAGAAAAGAGTTTCACTATGAGTGAATCTTCAAAAATAAAGTCTCTACACAAGGTAGTAAAAACTAACAAATGGTTATTAGGATATTTTTACCATTGTACTTTCCAAAGCGAGGTATTTCAATGTTTTGTAGTATAGGTGTATTTAAAATAGTGAACATTAATGAACTATGTTTAAGGTATTTTGGATGTTTACTATTGGTTTGATTTTGTTTTAAGTTTGAAATTTGTTGTTGTAATCAGTGAAGCATAAATCTGCAAAAAATCCCGATTAATCACGATTTTTAAAAAATCTGTAGGCTGGACAATTTTTTCCCCGATTTTTTGAAAAAATCATTGACTTTTTGGTCAATTATTTTTTTCCGTTTCAAACTACAAATTCGCCAAAAAAACGTGTTTAAAATCTGGAAAAAAATGTGAATAAAATCGAGCTGATTTTCGCACAAGAAAAACCATGAGACCATGGCTTGTTGCTTACTATTATGCTTTGATAGATTTTTTCCAAGCATCCATAGCTTGTTTGAAAGCACCTGTTTTAGGATTTTAGCCATAGCAGCAAGGCAATGAACTATTTGATAAAATGCTTTGGTGGACATGTATGAAAAATGTGGTAGATAGACAAGGCAAGTGCTGCTTAGAAAAAATGTCTCAAAGAAATGTAGTCTCATGGTGATGGAATGACATGACTAATGCCATGACAAGCAAATTGCTATGGATTGTCATGGCATTCCATCAATGTGAGACGCATTTCTTTGAGGCATTTTTTCAAACAATTCACTGCCTTGTCTATGTTATTGCTTACTATTATGCTTTGGTAGATTTTTTCCAAGCATCCATTAGCTTGTTTGAAAGCACTTGTTTTAGGCTTTTACCCATAGCATGAAGGCATTGAAATGTTTGATAAAATGCTTTGGTAGACATGTATGAAGAATGTGGTAGCATAGAAAAGGTAGTGAACTATTTGAAAAAATTAAAGAAATGTGGTCTCATGGTGATGGAATGCCATAACGAATGCCATGACAAGCAAATTGCTATGGATTGTCATGGCATTCCATCACCATGAGACCACATTTCTTTGAGGCATTTTTGAAACAGTTCACTGCCTTGTCTATGCTATTGCTTACCATTATGCTTTGATAGATCTTTTCCAAGCATCCATAACTTGTTCATAAGCACCTATTTTAGGGTTTTAGCCATAGCAGCAAGGCAGTGAACTGTTTGATAAAATGCTTTGGTAGACATGTATGAAAAATGTGGTAGCATCGACAACTGTCACCATTTGATATTTATGCAGTTGTAGTATGTTTTGTGCAATGTAATTAGCGATATGAATATAACCAACAAAAATCTATTTTCTATAATTCATGGATTGAACTCTGTATTTTATTTGCTCTCAATGTCTGTATGCTATGGAAATGCCATTACATTTTAAAAAAAGTAGTTTCTTACTATTTTTCTTCAATTTTTTATGTTTTTTTGTAAATCTACCAAAAAACCCTATTTTGAAAAAAATCAACTAAAAATAAACAAATCTAATTGAAAATTTGATAAAAAATAAAGAACTTTACCTGTTAGAGATGGACTCCAAATCGGATATCGGATTTCGCTTTCCACTGTGCGCCCGCCGCCGTTGAGCCGAAAACAAATGTGAATGAGTTTTGGTCGGCCGATTTTTTTTATATATATACTTCAACAAAATCAGATATCCGATTTGGATCGGATATCCGATTCCTAAAACTAAGTTTTCCCTCTGCCTCGGTAGTCACCCCAGCTCCAAAAAGTCAACTCACCATTTTCGCATTTTTGAGTCGTAGAAACACGTATTTTTTTCTTCCATTGCCACTTTTTGGCATACCATGATCCTGCACATGCCCATATCTCATAACTCTAATATTTATTTTACAACATTAAAATTATATCTAATTTAATAAATTTTAGGAAAATATTAATATGAATATGGGGTATGTGCAGATCATCATGGAAAAAATAAGCCCTTAAGTGGCAAAAAATTTAGAAAAATTAGAGTTAGGAAACTTGACATAAAAATTTGAATAAGTTATCTATATTATTTCAAAAATATGTAAGAATAAAATTTGTAGAAAATTGAATGTAGTTTCTAAACTACAAGGTTTATTTAAGAAAAAAAAATCTATTTGGTGAAAATTTGAAATTTCAATGTAGTAGTACTTAAATTTTAAGGGAAAAAAAAGTAGGTATCTGTCATACCACCCTAACCACAATAAAATGATAAAAAAAATTATAATATTTTAGATATAAGGAGAGGACTTGTGTCCCGATGTGATGCATATTTTTTGTAGTTTTTTTCCAAGTAAATAATTAATTATGATTTTTTTATTACAACTTTTAAAAAATAATAAAAACTTGTATGTCTGACCACCTTAACTTGGTCAAAACTTCATGAAATTCAATTTTTCTTTTTTTAATCTTATACTATACAAAGCATAGAATGTGACGCATGTTTTGCATTCAAAAAATGTGATACTGTTTGAAAGCTGTAGCTTTTTTTCGATCAGCCTATCAATCAGGACTTTAGTCATAATTCAAATAGAAAATGAATAATAATTATTTATTTAATTCAAAGTAAAGAATAATTTATATTGATGGAAAGATGAGAATAATTTTTTAAAAACCATTTCATTTCATCAATTTTGGGTTTAGAAAAGGTTATCAGCCACATACCCTACATATACCCATCATATCGCCACTTTTTGGTCCATCACGATCCTGTACATACCCTATGCTAATTTATGTAGCTTGGACAGGTGTCTCCAAACCCAAGAATATTTAATTAATTTATTAATTGATTCCTCTAGAGACTTCTAGAAACTAGTTAGTTAGGGTTTTTTCAAAATCTTACGAGGGTGCAACACGAGACATAGAAATTTGCACAAAAAATGAGAGAATAATTTTATTATTCAAAAAAATTATTTCTTACATCCAGAGAATCACAAATCCTCAAGCTTTACAATACATGCAAGCTACAAAAAATTATAGTCACTACAAAATCCCCCTTTCGTAGTATGCAAAATGTTTTTTCCCAAAAGGCTATGAAAAATTAGAAAACCCCACCCATGAATAGATCCTTTTTCCATTTTGGCCAAACAACATTTGAATTATCATATTTTGGCAGTTTGGTGCCACAAATTAAAATTTGAAATTCAAAATTTAAAATATCATTAGAAAATTAAAGTGTACCAACTTCTAGTAGCCATAACTTTTGATCTAGGACTTTGTTTTCTGAACTGTTTGAACCGTCAAAAATATCTTGGAGTCAAGAACATGTTCAAAATATGATACTCTAATTTCAAAAAGGTTTTGGGCTGTTTTGGAGCCATTTAGTGCCTCAAACTTGATCTAGAAGGTTTTCAGGTGCATTTCTGGGAGACTGAAATTGCAATATCTTTCAAATCGGGAATGTTTTAGGCCTGATTATTTTTCAATTATTCTTATTTTTCTGTTCTGATTCCTCCCATATAATTTTTTGCCCCAAACACCTTCAAATTCCAATACCTGTTAAAAATAGCAGTCGACCAAAAGAAGTAGAAAAACAAAACTGAAAGTAGGGATTCACATTATGATGAAAAGGGTATCTAGAAATGAAAAGACATCTACAAAAGTCTAACCAAAGGAAACATAAATGGAATGCATATTTTTGGGTGATGCAAGATTCCCCTTACACCACTGGATGCTCCTACATCAGACACTTAGGGTAATTTGAGAAGTGACCCTTCATGTCTAAGATGGTAGAAGAAAACCTAAATGGTCAACCTCTACCCTAGGCAGCCAGGGTGAGTCTTCCACAAGCCTTCCTCTCCACTTCACTAGATATTCTTCATATTGCCTGTTTAATGGCTATCTAGAATTGCTTAAATCTCCTCCTTATCTAAATTAGATACTAGAATGCTACACTATTCTATTGATGGTACTTCCTCTATGCCACCTTCATAATACTCTGTCAAATCTAAAATGTTGAACATAGGGGAAATGTTGACTTCATCCAACAACTCTGCCTCATATGCATTCCCTGAATCATGCATCTTCAAAATTTTACTAGGACTAAACTTCTCCATCTTCAATTTATTATAGGTTCCCACTGGAAACCTTTCCTTAAGTGGACCACCACTTCATCAACTACCTAAAACTCCTTATTCCTCCTCTTTTTATCTACCTTAGCCTTATACTACATATTCATATTATTAATATGTTCTCTTACCTCTTCATGTACATTCTTGATGTGCTCTGTAAACTCTTTAGCTTTAACACTATTCTTCTTCTCTTGGTCCATCTTCCTCAATTTTGGAACATTTCTAGGACTACCTCCATATACAATTTGGAATGGTGATCTTCTTGTACTCCTATTGACATAACTGTTGTAAGAAAATTTTTCCTGGGGTAAGATCAGGTCCCATCCCTTGGTTTTATCTCCTACCAAACATCTCAGTAGGTTACCTAGACTTTTGTTCACAACCTCAATTTTCCCATCAATTTGTGGATGGTGTACAGAACTGAACTTCAACTCTATCTTCAAAGTTTTCCATAAGGCCTTCAAAAAGTATCCCACAAACATGGTATAACAATCTAAGACTATACTATTTGGCATACCATGTAGCCTCACCACTTCTTTGAAAAACAAGTCAATGATGTGGATTGCATCATGGGTCTCCTGGTATGGAATGAAATGTGCCATCTTTGCAAATCTGTCAACTACCACAAACACTAAATCATTCCCTCTTTGCATCCTTGGGAAACCAAGAATAAAGTCCATACGTATATCTTACCAAGGCCTCTCTAGCATAGGTAAGGGTTGATACAACCCTGTATTATGGCTCAGGCCCTTAGCCATTTGACATACCTACAACTCTGCACAAACTTCTTCACATCCTGTGACAATTGAGGCCAATAATAATGCTCACTGATAATGGCAATAGTCTTATCCTAACCATAATGTCCTACCATTCCTCCATTGTGCTTCTCCTTATCAGGTTCTCACTCATGGAACTCCTCTGGATACACAATTGACTTCCTTCAAACAACATGCCATCTTGGATTATGAAATCTAGCCATCTTCTCTTGTCAAATATAATAGGCTCCTTGCAAGCTTTCCAAACCTCTGCAAAATCAACATCCTTAGGGTACAATGTCTTGAGTTCATTGAACCCAACCACTTCAATCTGTATCTCATTCAACATTTTTTTCCTCCTACTTAAGGCATCTACAACCATATTCAACTTCCCACTATTATGTTTTAAAACAAAGGTATAGCTCTATAAAAATTCTACCCATTTCATATGCCTTTGATTTAATTTTCCATGACTATTCAAGTATTGTAATGCCTTATGATTAGTAAACAAAACAAACTCCTTCGACAACAAATAATGTCTCCATTTCTTTAATGTTTGAACTATCACATAAAACTCTTAATCATATAAAAAGTACTCTCTTTGCATCATATAAGTTTTCACTAAAGTAGGCAATGGGATTAACTTCTTGGCTCAACACTACACCAATGGCACAACCACTGGCATCACAATCCACCTAAAACACTTTATTGAAATCTGAAAGGGCTAAAACTAGTTGCTCTACCAATTTAGATTAAAAAAAATCAAAACTCTTTGCTGCTCTAGTGGTCCACTTGAATTATTTTTTATCCCCTCTCATTGTCCCAGTCAGGGGTGCATAAATACTACTGAAGTTTCTAATGAACTTTCTATAAAAACTGGCCAAACCATGGAAATATCTCACCTCATTAGTAGTAAATGGGGTAGGCCATTCCAAAATAACCTTCACCTTCTTTGGGTCCATTTTGAGACCTTCTACGAAGACAACAAATCCCAAGTACACTAACGCCTTCACAAAAATACACTTCTTCAAATTAATCAACAATTTGTCTCCTCTCAAATTTTTAAAGAATCTATGAATATGCATCAAATGCTCTCTGAGGGACTTACTGGATATCAAAATAATATCTAAGTACACAATAAAAAAATTCCACAAAAAATATTTCAATACCGTGTTCATGAGTTGCATGAATGTGCTTGGTGCATTGGTTAGCCCAAAGGGCATGACTAACCACTCATATAGGTCCTCTTTGGTCTTGAAGGTGGTCTTCCATTCATCTCACTCCCAAATCTGGATCTAGTGATATTTTCTCTTGAGGTCAATCTTTGTGAAGTAGTGCACTCCACTCAAACATTCCATCAAGTCATAAATCCTTGGTAGGGGAAATTTGTATTTGATTGTTATCTTGTTTATGGATTAAGAGTATGTCCACATTCTCCACTCCCTACCTTTCTTCGGTACTAGTACTGTAGGTACTACACATGGAATCAAAATCCCTCAAATCAAACCCTTTCTCAACAACTCCTAAACTTGTCTATTCAACTCCTCATTTTCTACAAGAGTCATTCTGTGAGCTGCCTTATTTGGAAAATTGGCTCTAGGGATCAAGTCAATCTGATGACTGATCTTCCTCATTGGTAGTAAACCTTTAGGTACATTATAAAAAAAAATCTCCTGAAACTCACCCAATAACCCAAAAACTTCAACTCGCACATTCTCACTATCCTCTTTATCCATTCTAGGAATCAATGCATAACACATATGCTCATGCTTCATTCCTTCTAAAAAAATCCTTCCATCAACATAACAAACCCTAGCACTACTGCATACCTTTTCTTTGGCCTCCTTCAAGGGTTTTAGCTTATGCAAGAATCCATCCTTCATCAAGGAATAAGTGTTTGCATGATCATCATATATAGATCACCTGTCAAACTGCCATGACCTACCCAACAACATGTGACATGCATCTATTGGGATGATATCATAGAGTACCTCATCATGATAGTTCCCAATTTTGAACTTCACCAAGCACTACTCATTGACCAGAACTTTATGATCTTTCTAGAGCCAAAAAATCTGATAAGGATTTGGATTCCTTTCTCCCTTTAGCTTTAGTTTTGCAGCCATCTCTTCTGATGCCATATTATCGGTGCTCCCACTATCAATAATGACATCACAACATATTCCTTCACATTTGTACCGTGTGCAAAACAAATTCTTCCTTTTTATAGCTCCTTCTCTTCAATCACAAGGGGTTCTCCCCTTTCAACATCATTTGAATGCTCAGATTGAGCCTCCTCATCTGCATGTGCAACCCTTCCATGACCTTCTGGCCTTCTGTCTATCCTTGGTGTTGGGGCATTCATAGGCTTGATTCCATTTTTCACCACAATCGAAACAAGTACCTTTGAAACCACCTCTTCTAGGTCCTTGTCCAAATATACCTCATCCTCTACCTCTTTGGTCACCATTGTTTTGATCACAAGGGTAGTAGAAATTATCAATCCTTTGTCCTCGGCTGGTACCCACATCTCCATTTTTATGCTCATCCTCATTCTAAATTCTAGAAAATCTTCCACCACCCTTTCTGCTTTGGCCTCTTAGTCCTTTTTTATTGTTATCAAATCTTTTGTTCAACTTCTCTTCAACTTTCAGAGAAAACTGGTACACATCTTCAATGGTTGTCATTCTGACCAAGCTTAACTCTTCTTGAATACTAGGTTGTAACCCATTAAGATAATGAGCTACCTTCTCCTTGTTGGCCTCTACATGGCCTATTCTGATGATCATCTTATGAAAATATTTTGTGTATTCTCTAACAGATTTTCTCCCTTGTTTCAACCCTTGCAATTTCTTCAATAGATCTAACTCATAGTCCACTAGTATGAACTACTTCTTTAGTTTCTCCACCATACAATCCCAAATGCTAATCTTTCCTTTTGCTCTTTGATTTCTTTCCAATTGGACCTCTTTCTACTCAATATTTTTATGGCCCTTCAAATTCATTTTTGAAAACTTAACCCAATTTGGGTCCTCTACTTCTTCATACTTGAAATAATCCTCTAGCTCGTTGATCCAATCGACCAACTCTTCTGGGTCTAGACTTCCTAAATAACTAGGGACTTCTAATTTGGGTCTCTTTTCAATCTTCAAAATGGCCGTAATCAGCCACATTTTATCTTGATCAATCGCTTCTTCTTCCTCTTCTACATCCAAATCTTCCACCTCTTCTACATCCTCACTTTTTTCTCTCCTCAGGTTTAACCCTCTTCTCATTTATTCCTGTAACGCATCAATTTGTCTCTAGAGGGCTCTAAAACCCTCAACAAGCAATGGATCTCTTCCACCTCTATCACCATTGTTCCTTCCAGGAATCAATCTTGGATGCATCTTGAATATCTTGAATCCACAACCATGGTCCTAGTGTGAACTGCCTCACAATTGGTGATTTGTCCACACACAAGAAAACCCGCTCTGATACCACCTAATGAGGGTGCAACCTGAGACAGAAAAAATTACTTCTTACATGTAGAGGATCACAAATCCTCAAGCTCTGCAGTACATGCAAGCTATAAAAATTTACAGTCAATATAGAATCCCCCTTTCGTAGTATGCAAACTCTTTTTCCCCAAAAAGCTATGAAAAATTAGAAAACCCTGCCCATAAATAGATTCTTTTACCTTTTGGACTGAAAACTGAAAGAAAATTTTAATTAACATACTTTTGCATTTTGGCACCACAAATTACAATTTGAAATTCAAAATTTAAAACATCATTCGAAAATTAGCACATTTTATAACTATACCAACTTTTGAGAGCCATAACTTTTGATCTGAGACTCCATTTTTTGAACCGTTTGAACAGTTAGAAAGGTATCAGAGTCAAAAACATGTTTGAAATCCAATAAATCAATTTTAGCAAGTTTTTAGGATGTAACAAAGTCATTTAGTTCCTAAAACTTGATCTGGAAGGTTTTCGAGTGCATTTTTGGGAGACTGAAACTGTAATATCTTTCAAACCGGGAATGCTCTTAGCCTGATTCTTTCACCAATATTTTTATATTTCCATTTTGAATCCTCCCATATAATTTTTTTCCCCAAACATATTCAAATTTCAATACCTACTAAAAATAATAGTTGACTAGAAAAAATAAAAAACAAAACTTAAAGTTGGGATTTACATTATGACGAAAGGGGTATGCAAAAATGTAAATACATTTACAAAAGGATAACCAAAGGAAAAATAAATGGAATCCATATTTTTGGGTGATGCATGATTTCACTTACACCATTGGATGTTCCTGCTTCAAAATCTAATTAATCTTGGTCATTGATTGAGATTAAATCATGGCATCAATGGGCATTTGGAGAACGCACACTTGATAAATATTTTCCATGATAGCAAATAAATTTGTAATGATAGGAAATAGTTTTGTAGTGATAGCTAATGGAACACCTAAATTTTTTTTGTTCCATTTCTAAAACTCTAAAAAATTTAGTCAGTTTCAAGTATCTAGACTTAGGGTTTGTCTACTATTATTTCCTTGGGATTTTGTTGTCAAGGTATCTCATAAAAACCCTTGAGTCATAGCCATTTTCAATGTTATGATCCATCATTGACCTCCTATTTCCCATCGTTGATTAGGTTAAACTATCTTGAGCCATTAAACCCTATGAAATTACTGGCCCTTTGTGCCCAGGTGAGAAATATTTTTATTTTTAATGTTGAGCAATTGCCCTTTTTTGGCCTTTACATCCTTTAAAATATTATGGTTTAAGTCCTGTGAGGCCATTTTGTATGTTGTCCTAGGTGGTCCCCTTCCTCAGTACAACTTATGAGCACATGAAAATTATTTGACTTAAGTCTCATCCACCACCTTTGTCCATCGCTCATTGTAGATGGAATTGGGAATGTTTGAATCATATTAGTGATGCACAATGCTTGAGTTTCTATTTATATTTCTAGAGGTTTCAATAATGGCCAATTGCTTTAGAGTTTTGAGTGTTGAAGTAGCAATGAGTGATGACCTCATGGATATTTGTATTTCTTTCGATCGCTCATCACATACAGTTGTGCACTTGTCTTGTTTGAATTGGTGATGAAAAATGTGGTCCCTAATCTTGATGAGATGTCATTATTTTAAAAGGGGTGGATGAGTGATATTTTTTGTGTCTTTGAATTTGAAAGGAAGATGCACATGGTCTAACTTGGTTCCATTGCTACTTTTCATTCATTACTAATGCGGTTTATAATTTGAAACATGCATCAGTGACATGTGATTTAAGGTGAAGATTTCCAAAGATAAGAAGTTATCTAGTGGTTAAATTTTCCATTGTGCTAGTGCTCTCATCGCTTGTTGAATTCTGGAAAGTAAAGGAAAATATATGACAAGTGATGGGATGTTTTAAGGAATATTATCTTCAATGATAGCTCTTTGTACTTTGGTGACATAAATGGAAAACATTGAACAAGATGGTGATACATGAGGATTTTTAGATTAAATATGACTAATAAAACTGAGCGTAAACATTGCAAATTTCTAAGGTGGTATCATCATTTTTAAGGTGCAAGTTGTAAAAGATAGAAACTATGCTTGAAGATCGCCATTGATGGTGTTTTAAATCTAAAAAGACAAAGATCCTAGATTCAAATCTAATCAGTTAATTTGTCATCTCACCCACGTGAAGCTCTTCTTAATCATTAATGGCTACATGCTACTAAATGCCTACTTAATGTGGATTGCCTACCATTTTCTCTTACCATCTGCAATCTTCAAGAGTTGAGAATTTTGAGATAAAGAGAAAGTGTGGAAGTATTAGGATTTTAATTACAGAGGTATGAAATTTTTTATCCTGACTAAGTTGATTTTCATATGAGCTCTATTTGAGTCATGCATTAGTTGGTTTAAGATTTTCATATTTCTAAGATAGTGAAATTTTTTATTGTCTTCTCATAATTAAATATTTTCTAGTTCTTACCTTGTGTCCTATGAGAATGGGTAAGTATGTCATGTCTTTCCAACAAATTAGGAGGTATAGGAGGCTTAGTGTGTTTTAATTTCAAGAGGACATATTTGTAGCTAAACAAGAATTACCCAAAGCATCTACAACACCAAAGGGATGGTGGAGTGCCCATGGTAAAAGAAAAAATGGTGGTGTCAAAAGAACCTACAAATTGAGGATCTAGGTTGTTTCAAAAGAATTGGTCAAATTTAAAAGGAAGGAACCAATTGAGCCTGAGAAGAAAGAAAAGAAGAACAATAAGTATCATAAAGCTGATCTAGGAAGGCACAACTCTCCCATTGAGGTTTTAGACAACCCTTCAAGCGATGGAGGATATGTTGACCTAGAGTATGGCCATTATCTTCTTTCTATAGTTCCATATGAGGATTATGATGAGTGAGGAATAGTAGTTCATCTAGTTTCAGCGTGAACATGGAGCGAGTAGGCATACTCTAATGCTAATGAATCAGAGTAGCGTCTCATCCCTATTTTTGTTTTTGATGACACCATTGCCACTACAAAAAACTCATCCTCTTCAACATGTATATTTTTTTTTCTTTGGTGCTGATGTGGAAATCTTTTGGGCTAGTGTGAAGGAGAGGTGTTAGACTTCATGTCTTCAGTGGAAAATATGCCTTTTATAGTTAGTATATAAATTTTTTCCTTGAGTACTAATGAAGAATATTCTTTGGTCAATGTGGGTAAGAAATTTTTGGAACTTCTACATCAATTAATGACATCTTTTGGAAAGATGGTTAGTTTGTTTCATATGACTGCATGGATTTTTGTATTTTTCTTGACCTCGATTATAAAAAGATTAAATGTAACTCTCTAGGAGGTCTCTAAATTTGAAATGAAATATATGCCAAATGAAATGTAATTGAAATGGTAACTTAGCCTAAAGCTTGTTGCTCCCATTCTTCTATAAATGGGATATCAGGGTCGGTTATTGGGGGTCCAATTTTTGAGTCTCAAACTGGTTGAAGTGGGAAGACTAAGCTCATGAAAGAGTAGATTGTAAATTCAAACAAATATGAATAAGTAAGGATTCTAGGGTATGATATGGTTTGTAGTGATCTCAAATATTTTTACAGTAGCAACAGTTTATAAATGAAAATGCTAGTTTCAAAGCACATTCTCTCCTATGTAATTTTCTTCCTTATTATGAATGAAATTGTTAATGATCTTTTCATTTGTCTTCAATTGTTGTAATTGAATGAGTGATTTATTTATTCTTCTATTCAAGGAATTAATTAAATGTTAAAGTGAGGTCAAATATTTGTAAGGAAAGAGCATAGGATTGATAAGTAGTGTGTTAGGCATAGTGCATTGAATACTATAATGTAGAATATCAATAATCCATTAATTACTAACTCAAATTCCTATGGTATTATGGGTTATTATGAATATCATCCCATCACACCAAGAAAAGTTATTGGTCTTTTCATTTGGTTATTTTGAAGATAAATGAGTTAGTCATGCACTTTACCAAGGGCTTGAAATTAGAATGAAAATCATCTAAAACACCTTCAATTATAATGTACCAATGTGAAGTACCATATTATTCCTTTCAATAGATAGTAATTTGTTTAAAGGTCAGCCAAATATTTAATGATTTTTTTCTATTTGTACTTTATAGGAATTTATCTATGTAGAAATGTTCTTAATCAAATTAATACTCTATGAACATAACAGTGATTAACCTCTTGGGTTTCATAGAGCCTGAAGAGTAGAAGTAAGGGCCTCAAGATCCTTACTTATATGTTGGAAAATCCTTACCCTTGCTAATTATTGGATTCTGACAGATTCATAGGTAAGTGGTAAGACTAATTTTTGTTATAAAAAAATAACAAATAGAAATGACAACTCTACTGGGGAGGTAACTTGAGAAAATTTTGGTAGAAGATCATCTTGCCTTAAAGAGTCAAATATTTTCTAGAGAATTATATTTTCAAGCTTGGCTTTGTATCAATGAGCCAATCCTCTAATATGTTGAAGGAGTTTACTGTGTTTCCCATGAAAAATTGCAAATATTTGTAGAATTTTTCACTAGATGTGGGTGGTGACTCTGAGATATCTTCACCAATATGCATTATTTGAAGAAATCTATTATAATGAAATGAAGGTTTTTTGAGAAAAGTGAAATTAAACTTTGAATGATGCTTCATGTTGTTGAAGCTCATTCCTTTGTAAAAGAAAAGGTGGTGATTATATGTGAAAACATAGAAGGAATTGTGATGATAGCATCAGAGTTACAAAATTTTCCAATCAAAAGTGTAAATTTGTATGAAATTTGTATTGCATCATCTAGAATTTTTTTTGTTCCTTATTAAGTGAATTGAGCACTAGTGAAGGGAAGGGTGGTAGTCATTTTTACAAACTTCTAATGTGAATTTTATAATATATGTACTGGGTTGAAAAAGTATGCTTATTTCTGAAATGTACCTCTTAGAAAGATTTAAATGATGAATGTGTTTAAGCTATGCATTTTAAAATTATGATTAAATTAAGGAATAAGGTAGTATAAAATTTACTATGAAGTTGATATGTAAGGATTGAATAAGGATAGAAGAGAAATGCATCATTCCCTTATATCTCCTTGTGAAACATAAAGTAATAAAATGTAGGTGTGCAACCTTTATTATTCCATCAAAGGAAATTCTCTATTGAGAGATAGAAGTTGTTGAGCTTTAGTGGTATTCAAGGTTTCCCTAATAAGATTCCTAATAATATTTGGAAACATTTGCCTAAATTTATGGGAAAAAGTTTTGAGTCATCTAATAAACATTTGAGTGCATTCATGGATTTGATGGGGGATTATGAGGTAGAGCATGGGGATGTGTCATGAAGCTTTTTGCTTATTCTTTAAAAGAAAATGGTAGAGATTGGTTTTCATATTTACCAATATGTTTTGTAGCTTCATGGAATGACTTCATGATATCATTTGTGGAATGATTTTGGTGAAAGGGTTAGTCCAAATGTGATAAGAATTTTTTTTATGGAAATCCAAAAGGAAAAAGAGGAGTTGGTCCCAAATTTTAACCTCATATTTATCAAAAAAATAAGGAATATTCCAAAAAACATAAGACCAAGTGATGCATAATGTTTAGCTGCATTTCTAGGTACATTGGGTAATGAAATGGGCTATTTGATAAGAGATAAGGAGCCCAAAACATTGTATCAAGAATATCACATTGCTATGGATATTAAAAATACTATGAAATATTCAATGATGAGAGGATACATGACTACAAGTGTTTGTTGTCCTAGTAAACATCATAAAAATGGAATGAATAAGAATGTAGGGGATGATCAAGGTGATGATGCTTTTGATTCCTTATCTTTCTTAGCCTCACAATATGTTAATCATGGATAGATTCAAGGTGGATTTCAACAAACTTTAAATAATGATGATCAAATCTCATTTATTCAAAGACTATCTAGCATGAAGATACATGAAGGGGAATTACCATATGAATTATTAGCAAGGTTCTTGGGCACCTTGTTAGAAATTCCTAAAAGGTTGAGACCTAAAGATTTAGTATGTATTGACCTATTTTATGACATTTATGAGCTAGGGCTTAGTACCTTGCACAAGGAACTGAAACCTCAGGATTTTGATCAAATAATTAGCTAGATGAGGACTATTGAGGAGACTAAGTTTGACTATATACAAAAAATGAGGTCTCAAAATTATAGTGGTGCTCACCCTATTGTCAAAGGTCAAGGGTTTATCCAAGCAATGGATAAGGATGTTTTAGAAGATGAATATATGTCTAGTGGTGTAGATGATGACATTGTTATACTTGAAAGTACTATTGACATACCTTTGAAGGTTGAAAATAAGGAAAATGAAAATGAGAATTCAGATTACTCTCATGAGGAATATCAATCATTTTGTGAGAATGAACTAAAGGTATCCTTCTTGCTTGAAGAATGTAACAATATCAATACCCATGAGGTTTTTCCCTCACCAATGGATGAATAAATTTCATGTGAAGGATACTAGGAATGCAATCTAGTTGTATCAAAACTGAAATGTTCTAAAAGTATGGTTAATGATGAATTTGAAGATAATAATGCCTATATTGAATATCTTGAGCCGAAGCTCAATGATAAAAATGATGGGATTTGTGATGTTAGCTAGTAGGGTCATGTTTTTGAATTCTTAGGTGAAATAGAAGTGTGATGTACCAATTTTGTAGCAAGGATGGAAATGATATTTTTTAACCAATATTTTTTTGAAAAAAGGAGTGAGGAAACTTCCTTGACTACTAATGAGAAATGTTCAAGTTGCATAGAGTCTTGCACCTAAGAGTAAGCAAACCTATCAATCGATGATGTACTTGAATACCATACTACTAATCACATCAATATTGAGTTATTTGATCCATCCTTTGAAACATTTTTTTTCAAGTTGAGCAAGAACTAGTGAACAAAATATTTTATCATTAGAGATGTTATGTCTCTTTTGCTAAATTAGGGTCTTTCACCAAATGAAAAGAGATAGATCCCACACCCAAAATCTAGGTGGTTCACTCAAATAAAGGAATGCATGATGAAACTATGACTGAATTCAATGATCTAGATATATCTAATTGATAAAATTTGATTGATTAAGAATGTAAAACTACTTAAATGCAAATTGCTTGAAAACACATTGTGTAATACAAAAACACCTAGAAACAAATAGTAAACTACAACAAAAATGGAGAAAATTGAATGTGTGCACTTGAGATATTGATGAAGACTAGAAATGAATTTTAGAATGCTATGATGTTGACTTTTAGACCTGTTGGGACTCATTCGCCATTTTAGGCGAATTAGTCCCAATTTTGTGAAATTGTTTTAGAACTTGTTTGAGACAAATGGGTGTCTAAAAATGCAGAAAACCAAAAATAGGCCTAGAAGTGGGACTAATTCAAATCGTTAATGATTCCACTTTTAAATTTTTGAATATTCAAAGATGGAATCAGGGGCTTTCGGTCTACACTTTGTCCTTCTTCAGGTGTCTGGTTCTGAAATGGTCAAATTCAGGTCTAAAAGTTCCTTTTTGTTGATATTTTTCCTTATCCAATGAAGAGATGGATTGAACAACTTTGCAGTGCAATATTCAATGATTTATAAGTCTCCAAAATGCTTAAATATACAAACAGACAATACAAAAGAGATAAATGTTGGATGTTAAGGTATGGGGGTTTGCCTTGGTCAAACCCCTTTAAGGTACTTAAACCAAAATGATGAAAGAATGTAATGAAGCATGCAATAATGGAGTTATTACCTTTCCATGATTATTGATATTGAATTTCTCTAGTAAAACATGAATAATCTGCCCTTGAATTTTTGAGAATTTTTATCTCAATGACTTGAAATGATGAAACCCCAACTTTCTTTACTTGAGATGGAAGAATGATAGATGAATAATGAATAATGGTTTGTGAATTAGTTAAGATATTATGAATTAGGTATTAGAAGGTTTATTTTATAGGAAATCTTCCTTATTAGCCCATAAATTGGATGCCTAAGGCTGACATGTAAAAATAATAAACTTAAATTTAAGTTTTTGTTGCCCAAAGGTAAAAAATGGGTCAAATTGGATTCACTCACCACCCATGGTGAATGGGTCCCACTTGGATGGGACTAATATTCCATGGATGGAGAATTGCTCTGACATGGGCCATTTTGCTAGCTTAGATGGAAAGAAATTAGTAAATAAGGTTTATATTGTGAGTTTGTCAAGTATTTCAATAAATTATGCTTTGGGATGCAAAATATGTGTTAATAGGGGCCTATTAATGATGATGTGAAGGTAAATTAGGGATTTAGACACAAAATTCAATGTGAAAGTGTGATCAAATACACTTTACAACACTAAAATGAGGTCCACATAGCCTAGGAAGGCACAAGAACCAATGCGAATGTTTAAGACACATTAAAAAACTAGTTTTACATTAAGTTTATTTTACAAGCCTTCTAGATTGGTGTGATAATATTATTAAACACATTTTATAATGTTGAATTAAGGGAAAGTGGGTTTATTAAGTCTAGAGAAACATGAAATTTTTTTACAAAACTTTACAACACTTTTCCAAGACATCATTAAATGCATTTGAAAGGGTCCAAGACCTAGCATGGATGTGAAAAACACCTCAGAACAACAAATAAAGGCCTTTTTAAGTCCAGTTTATCATCAAATATTCCCAATATCAAGCAAGTTTCCTTTTTTCTATGGTACATTTAGCCCACACTTTAGTGAGAGGATGAATTTGCTTCAAAATCACACTAAAGTAGACATTCAAGAGATATTTGAGTGTATAGATGTAGATGAAAAATAATGACAAGGATCAAGAAGGCAGTCAAGCCCCTGGGATCCAAGATCCTAAGTCAAACCATTAAGATACATAATCATGCAATGGGAAGAACTAGGAAGAGAAAGATGAAAATGAAAAGGTGGATCAAGTTTGATCGTTTCTCAAGCTAGTTGTGGATCAAATATAATCTATTTATCTAAAAAGAAAATGCATACTCACTCTGGGGTGAAAAAACTCTTGGTTGTCCATCAGGTGAGAAACATACACTAGTTGGTATGCACTCACAAAACACATAGGTGTCCATATGGGGAAATTTGTGCCTTAGAATTGTCTTCCCACTCAACCATACCAAAGTTATACCTCTCGAATACTTTAATAAGGTGCCACAAGGGAAAATGTTTTTAGACCTCTATGAAGTAAGAAAAACTTTGTATGCTTGACACTCATAAACATTGTAGATGTAGAATAGGGAAAGGAATTTTCAAAGGGATTTTGCTTAATTTGTGCAATGTCAAATCTTAGGGTACATTGTGCTTAATGCTTCCAAGAGAGGAAAAGTTCAAACGGTCTCATCTTGTTTCCAAGAAAGGACAAGTGCAAGGTCTCATCCTAGGGAACATTGTTCCAAATGTGTCCAAGAGAGGAAATCAGAAGAAAAATAAAATCACACAATGAAATGTGAGAGGTGATGTATTCCTCCCACTTTAAAGTGGTTGTGAACACCAATACTATGAGCAGTCACTTTAAAGTAGAAGACATGAGAGCTTACTCAGAAAGCCCTATGTCAATTGATATGTTTCCAATAAGCTACATCATGAAAAGGGGAGTATGTCACATTTGATCCAACTTAAGGCATGTCATCTAGATCCCAAGCTTGTTCTTATATGTTCATGAAAGGTTAATGGATAGTCAGAGGAGGAAACAAGTGAGATACGAGGACAAGGCTACCTAACCCCTTGGCCCCACCTAGTGCAAGACAAGGGTGAGCTGAAACGATTGTTGTAATGTGTGAAAGAGTGAAAATATATATCAATTAGAGGAATTAGGTGCCCCCATAGAAGGAAGAATACCAAACTCCTAAAAATGTTGGATTTTATGACTTAAATCCTTACATTCATTAGTGGAGTGTCCATGAAATATATGATAGGCACAAAATGAATTCTTGTATTAGCATTTCTTATGAGTTTTGGGAGGTGGGGTGATCAAGTGATCTTGGAGGAGTCTCCAAAAGATACCCTATTGATCAATGGTAGAAGGTGGTCCTATGGCTTGCTTGAAAGAAACATATTGCTTAGTATGAACTTTCATATCTTCATAAGGCCCTTTAGATGACGAGATTTTGTTCTCTCCTTTATAGGAGGGTGTAAAATCTAACAAATTCAAATTACTAGTGTCTTGTGAGAATAAATTGACATTAAGTAAAGATGTATTTAGTTGTTGAATGATTTGTAAATGAGAAAAATCAAGACCCCTAGTGTCTATCGATTCAGGATGCTTGATAGTTAAGGTTGGCTTAGAAGAATGTTGTGTGAGAGTGTTGATGTTGAGGGAAGGTTTGATTACTTCTATCAAAGGACAATAATCAAGATCATGAGTTGTTCCTTGTGTGTTAGGATCGATGGGGACATACATACCTTGCTCTCTAGCACCACATCCTTTTCCACTATATCCAAGTTGTTTCATAAGTACATAACCTATTCCATAGAGCTTTTTCATTGCTTTTTAATCGGGTGGTTGTTCGTTGTTGTTTTCAAAAAGGTTGTTGTGTAGTTTGGTTATTTTTCTAAAGTGGTTGAGGTGGATTCTTTCAAAGGATCATATAATTTTTTATTTTCCATATTTGAATCTTTGTGTATGATCTTGTACTCGCCCACGATGTCATGTCCAAAATCCAAGGAACCCCAATAATCATTTAATAGCTTTGTGTGTTGTTTAAGTACAAGTTCATTGTCATTTTGGTGTACAAGTTCCATTTGTGTATTTGATATTGATGTTTTTAATGAATTTTCTTTGTTTTTCTTAAGTTGTAAGACAATATCAGGTTCAAGATCAGTGTCAAGTGTGTGGACTATGTTGTTGTAGAGGTATTTTAGTTTACAATGAAGAGTGAAAGGAACACCTTTCATTGAATGAATCCAATATCTACACCTAAGATAAGATTGCATGAAATTTCATAAGGCATAACATGGATTAGTGTATTTAAGGTGGCCAATCCAATGGTAAGGGGCATAATGATTACCCCTAGCAATTTATTTTCAACATTGTCAAATCCCTTAATAGAGAAATATTAGGGACAAATGTTTGATTGATTAAGTCCAATCCTATCCAAAAGGGTCACACTACACACATTAAGGGTAGAACTGGTATCTACAAGAGTTCTGTTTATCCCTTTTTGTTTGTATTATGCTATGATCATGAAAGGTTCATTTTTTTTTTTGTATATCCAAAGAGGGGAGTTCACTTTGGTGGAAAATAATGTTAGCATTTAGTCCTTGAATCATGGCTACTATATTAGTTGGTGGTACATTAGAAGGGATAGGAAATTATTGTAAGGCTGTTTGGATCATGTTGTGATAGTGAGGGAAGGCTTAAATAAGCTCCCAAAATGATATCTTAGTAGGAGTATTCTTAAGGTACTCGACAAGATCATATTCCTTGTGACCTGGCAAGAAAGGGTTAGGTGGGATAGGATTAGGAAATGATAATGGTGTCAATGTTGGTTGTGGTTATATATTATTTGTAGTGTTATATGTATTAGCAATGGGATTATGAATCGATTGCTGCAATATATTATTCTGAGGTGGATAGAGGGTGAATTCAAGTTTGTGTTGAGTTTGTTTGTGTGAAGGGGGATAAAGGATGAGTTGGGGTTGAATAGTATTAACATCCCTTGGAAAATGAGATTCTACATTATCTTCGAAGGGCATAAGGTTATTATTTTCAATGTTATATTTTTCTTGGATCATAAGATGCTCGCTAGAAGAAGAGTTCTTAGGAGAACAACAAACCACATGTTGATGAAAATTAATGTTTCATTCATCCAAAATAACTTCATCGCAACTAAGGGAGTTATTAATGGCTAAATGTGTTTAATTATTGATAATGGGGAGATTAGGGAAATAATCTATTTGATTTTCATTGTTTTTAAGGTCTCATTCTCTTGTTCCATATTATCCACCCTACTAGGATAACTTGTAATATGTTCATTTGCATTTTAAATTTGTAAAGTAGCTTCATCACAAGTGGGAGAGGCATCAAGAGAAGGACCATTATGATTTTCAAATAAATCTTCCCATAGAATAGGGGCATTATGGAAGGTAGGGGAAATGTTCTCATGATCTTGAATAGGTACATCTTCTAACACCAACCTATCCTCTTTGCATTGAGGAGGGATAATAGGAGAAGAACAAGTTTGATTATGATGATTATGGAGACTAGGTAAGGTAATGTCTAGAAATTTGTCTATTATTTCATCTTCATGTTGTGTTGTGTGATTTCCATGATTACATAGTGTGATGTCCTCTTCTTTAGTAATTTTATGTCTAATAGGAGAGGTGCTAGGAAAGAAACAACTCAAATTGTCAAAACTCTCATCAATGGGTTCATATAGCACTAGAATATCTACTTCACAAGTGTGAGAGATAATAGGAGAAGAAAAAATGTGATCATTGTGTTTATCCAAGGTTTCTTTAACTAGAATAGCCTCATCCACAAAACGGAAACTAGGAGAAGGATCTATGATGAACAAAAAGAGAGGGGAAATGATCTCTTATTGATATGCATTTAACAAAATTCTCTTACAACATGCAATAAGATCTAAAAATAGAACATGAAAGATGATAAATATAGAAATTACTAATGAAAACATGATGGAATAATTATTCTACAAAAATGAAATGTAACTATCCTAAAGCAAAGGGGCAAAAGAGGAATGCAATTTTTTCAATTTTTAAAGATGACAATTGACTGATTATGATATGTAACAAGATGAGAATGAAAACTTAAAAAATAAACTATGAATGAAATAAGATAATGCATGTTACAGAAACTCAACCAACTAATATAGTTAGATAATAGCACCAATCAAAAGCTAAAAAATAGGGTTTTTTTCAGTTTTGTAAAGGGAAACTTTAGGAGTGAAAAGGGACTGATTCGCCCAAGGTAGCGAATGAGTCCTAGCATGGAATTTTTTTAGAATTTTTAGAAAATTTTGAGGCATTTTCCTATTTTTTGAGTGATATGATGCATACCTAAGTTAAAAAAAAAAAAAAAAATTAGAAAATTTACATGAATTTAGATGCCAAAAATACAACCTAAATGCACTTTTTTTATGAATGCAAAATTTGAAACCTAGCATGCCAAGTAACTAATGCAAACCCAAATGAAAAGTAAATTCAAGGATAGAGCTATTATTACGGAATCCAAATTAGAAAAGATAAGTATTCAAAAAGAAGGTTCACCAAAATGAACAAAAGATTTTATGACTAGGGATGCTATGTCTTTTCTGCTTAATTAGGGTCTTTCACCTAATGAAAATAGATAGATCCCACACCCAAAATATAGGTGGTTCACTTAAATAAAGGAATGGATGATGGAAATATGACTAAATGAAATGACCTAGATGCAGATAATTGATAAAATTGATTTATTAAGAATGTACAACTAATTAAATGCAACTTGTTTCAAAACACATTGTGTAATACAAAAATACCTAGAAACGAATAGTAAACATAACAGAAATGGATAAAATTGAAAGTGTGCGCCTGAGATATTGATGAAGACTGGAAATGACTTTTGGAATGCTGATGATGATGAATTTTATTCCTAGTGGGACTCATTTGCCATTCTGGGTGAATTAGTCCCAGTTCTGTGAAGTTGTTCTAAATCCCATTTTAGACAAATGGGTGTCTAAAAATGTAGAAAACCAAAAAAATTCCTAGAATTGGGAATTAGTCACCAAACATGGTGAATGAGTCCACTTTTGACTTTCTAAATATTCAAAGGTGGAATGAGGAGCTTTACATTGGCACTTTTTGTTTCTTTAGGTGTCTGGTTCTGAAATTGTCAAATTTAGGTCTAAAAGTGCCTTTTTGTTGATAATTTTCCTTATCTAATGAAGAGATGGATTGAACAACTTTGCAGTACAATCTTCAATGATTTCTAAGTCTCCAAAATGCTTAAATATACAAACAGACAAGAAAAAAGAGAGAAATTTTGGATGTTAAGGCATGGGGGTTTTCCTTGGTCAAACCCCTTTAAGGTAGTTAAACCACAATGATTAAAGAATGTAATGAAGCATGAAATAATGGAGTTATTACCTTTCAATGATGATTTATATTGAATGTCTATAGTAAAACATGAATAATATGTCCTTGAATATCTGAGAATTGTTATCTCAATGACTTTAAATGATGAAACCCTAACTTTTGACTTGAGATGGAAAAATGATGGATGAATAATGAATAATGGTTTGTGAATGAGTTAAGAGATTGTGAATTAGGGGTTAGAATATTGATTTTATAGGAAATTAACCCTATTATCTTGTAAATTGCATCCCTAAGGCCGACATGTAAAAGTAATAAACTTAAATTTTAATTTTTCCCACTCAAAGGTAAAAAATGGGCCAAATTGGACTCATTCACCATCCATAGTGAATGGGTACCACTTGGATGGGACTGATTCACCATGGATGGTGAATGCGTCCAATAGGATCCATTTTTCCTTCTAAGATGCTAGGAAATAAGGAAATAAGGTTTATATTGTGACTTTGATGAGTATTTCATCAAATTATGCCTCATGATGCACAATATGGGTTAATAGGGGCCTATTAATGACGATGTGAAGGTAAGTTAGGGCCTAGGACACAAAATTCAATGTGAAAGTGTGATCAAATACACTTTACAACACTAAAATGAGGTTCACACAACCTAGGAAGGCACAATAACCAATGTGTTTGTAAGACACATTACAATACTAGTTTAACATTAAGTTTATTTTACAATACTTATAGATTAGTTTGATAATGTTATTAAACACATTTTATAATGTTGAATTAAGGGAAAATGGGTTCATTAAGTTTAGAGATCCATGAAATTCTTTGACAACACTTTACAATATACCTTTACAAGACATTGGTAAATGAATTTGAAAGGGTCAAAGAATTAGTGTAGATGTCAAAAAAACCTCACAACATCAAATCAAGGCCTTATTAAGTCTAGTTTATCATCAATTATTCCCCAAGTCAAACAAGTTGCCTTTTTTCTATGGCACAATTGAAAAGGAGAATTGGAATATGAACCTAAAACAAAAGTACTTTTTGATGCTTGGGATGGTGTGGATAATTTTTTTCTTGGAAATGAACCTAATGTAAATGGAAGTAGGAATTCTATAGGGTCTGATGAATCAATTTCCAATGGAAGTGGAGCATATGGCCAAATAATTGGTTTATACTACTTTGATGAATGTGAATGCTAATTTGAAAAGAAGTTTGTATATGAACATTTCTTGTTCATCACACAAAGCGAATGTGTGTTTGGTATAGGATAGAGGCTAGATAATAATTATCCTGGAAGAAAAATAATATAATTGCAATATCACTCTAAAATGTTCGAATATATGCCCCTAGATAGGAATCTTGAAAGGAGTGTGTATGAGGGTTTCTAGTTTAATGAGAAAAAAATAATTTGATAACAAATAATATGATGAAGGTGATCAAATGGATTATGATTATTTCACTTTCCTTGTCTAGTTGTACGGGAACTTGGTGGAATATGGTTGTGAACTGAGCTAGATGAAATTTCACACTGATCATGTGTTTCAGTTAATGATTGATTATAGTTCTCAATTGGAGATGAATGAAAATAATAATAATAATTTTGGACACATGTCCATAGTGGTTGATTCCAGTGGCCACAACATGATTAGAAAGTGGGAAATTCATGAAAATATTTTTAGCCTTAGCATGGTACAAACAAAAGAAAATAAGGTTTTTGATAGGGGTAAGTACTAACCCCAAGATTGGTGGCCTAGGCTCACCAAGTAAAGTTGAAGCCTAGTAAAGTTGAAGAATGCACGTTGAAAATTTTCACATCAGAAGAGACTTCAAATAAAATGGAAGATTGGATCTCTTGGTATATTCTAGTATGGTATATTTTGGTTACTCATGTGAATTGCACATATGTTGTTCACTTTGGTTTTGTTTTCTTGCCTAGTCTAGGTAGGTCCTTGGTCTTTGGTTCTCTGTGCTTGGTTTGCTTCACCTAATATTATATAATCTCACTCTATTCTAAAGGAATATATGTCCCCAATGGGAGCAACTTATGGAACCCCTAAAAATTTTTCGTTCCATTTCTAAAACTGTATAAAATTCAACCAATTTTAGGTATATGGACTTTGGGTTTGTCCATTGTTATTGCCTTAGTATTTTGTTGCCAAGGTCTCATAAAAACCCTTGAGTCTTGGCCCTTTTCAATGCTATGAGCCATCATTGATCTCCTATTTCCTATCCTTGGTTAGGCTAAAACATCTTGAGCCATTAAACCCTATAAAATTATCATCCCTTTGTGCTTAGGTGAGAAATACTTTTATTTTAAAGGTTGAGCAGTTGACCTTGTTTGGCCTTTACAACCTTTAAAATATTATGGTTTAATTCATGTGAGGCCATTTTATACACTTTCCTAAGTATTCCCCTTCCTTGGTACAACTTATGAGCATGGGAAAATTATTTCACTTAAGTCCCATTGAGCACCTTTTCCCGTCACTCATTATGGATGGCTTTGGGAACATTTGATTCATATCAGCGATGTATGATGCTTGAGTTTCACTTTGTATCACTAGATTTTTTAGCTATCACCAATTGATTTTGATTTTTTAGTGTTGAAGTAGCAATGGGAATGTTGGCAACTTCAAAGTTTGTAAATTTGAAGTGCCTATGTTAAAAAATTTGGCTTTACATAGTAAGAACTGCCCCTAAAAGATCTGCCACAATGACCTACTTTGGAGGGTTATAATTCAAAGCCAATTAAATTTCATTCCAAATCACTTGGTGAGTATATTCATTTGTCATATGTGAACATTCTTGCCTAGTTTTAGCCTCTTGTGATGAGTTTTGATAGATTTTTGAAAAGCAAAGTTGGAGGGTTCTGGGACTATTTTGTTGTTTGCAAACTCTCAGGCCTACAAAGTGGCCTCCTCTTCAAACAAATATTTCCCAACTATATGATTTTCATGGAAATGGATTGTTACTCTACATTCCCCTCATGTCCATATCCTCCCTAGTCTGGTTATAGAGCATTTGGATCTAATTTGATATTTTTACCAAGTGGATTGAAGGAAAGCCCTCTTGCACATATACTCAAAGGACCTAAATGATCTAGTGTTTCCTATGGAAATTTCCTAGGAGAGGATTTGGTATTTTTTTGAGATGGTGACTTTGTGAACCTGAATTGGTTTTTGACAGGTTCAGTTGTAGGAACTTATAAGTGAGCCACTTTGGCATTGAATATCTTGCACCTTGAAATCTCTTTTGTTGAACTGTTTGTTGCATTGAGTTCTTAGATCAAATTTTTGCATGCATGTGAATTTTCATGACTTGAAGAGGTTGTTTGACTAGTTTTCCAGGGTGATTCCATAGGCCACTTGACCTTTTTTTGACTATTGTGTAAAATGCCAAAAATAAAATTTTAAAGGCAACCCACTTCAATTTTTAATTCCAAATGCATTCAAAGGTGGCCTCAAATCAATTTAAGGTACAACTTGTATCAAAATGATTTTTTTTAGTTGGGATCATAAGGGGACCTGACATGTGTCACACAATTTGAGGATATATGTTAAGATATGCAAGTTATTCAAGTTACTATCTCAATGATAAAGCATCTCATGGAATGTTGTAATGGTTGGATATGCATAAAATATTTGTTGTTAAGATTTTAGGAAACTTTCAAACATTTATAGTTTCTTATGATAACCTAAAACACTAATTTTCTATGGCCACTTAGAAGCTAATAGCTTTCTTTGAGGATTCCATTTGAGATGAGATGTGGGTGGCTAATATTTGCATTCAGAGAACATATAATCCTAAGAAAATCTTTCTTTTTCTTACTAGGAAAGTAGAAGGTAGTAACTTAAGTTACCATGCGATAAAGCCACAACACTTTTTAATATTTGTTGGTTGTTTGAATAACATATCCTATCTCCAAGATATGAAATTTTTTGAATTTATTCTATCCTACCAACCATTTCATCCTAATTAGGAATGTTAGAAAAATAAAATTCTTGAAGGAAAAAATGGAGAGTCAGGTATGACTAATCCAGATCTTCTAAGTGGAAATTACACAAAGAAAAATGAGAAAAATAGGAAAAGAGTACATTGCAAATAAATTTAAAGAATACTCATTGTAAGAAAATAGATCACCTCACATGATGGTCCAAGGTTTTGTCAAAATACAACTCTTGAATCATAAGGCAATCACAATTTCTATGTGATCAGCTAGAAAAAGATCAAAACCCCTTTCAAATTTGAAAAGAGGTGGTTGATAGATTCCAAAAGTGAGAAATTTTTTATATGGAACCAAGATACAAACCTCAAGGCCATGTCATGTTCAAAATCACAAGAAGACTAGGATTCACACAAAACAAAAAAAAATATCAAATGGAAAAAAGAGGAATTTCAACAACATAATTGAAGTAATTAGCAGTTGTATTGTCAAATTTCATGGCCTTTGTCATTATCCTCCCTACTTACTCCATGCACATTCATCAAAATAATTTAGTAAAAATGGCTTTAGAAACCCTTGTACAAATATAGCCATCAAGTGTAAGCTTGTAAAATAGAGTACAAAATGGCAGGCGCAATGCTAAAAATGGGGTGAAAAAATGCTTCAACATAAACATTAGTTGATGGTTTGCATTGAGCTAGGAGAGTTGGAGTACAGTATGGACATCCATCAAAGCATAGAGGATAGAGGAATTATGTCAGAATTGTTTTCATAGCAAGTGATGGATCCACATCATGTGGAATGATCCAAATAATGTTGGAGCCAATCTTGAAGGGGCTCAAGAATGTTGTTAAACTATTAACTAATTAGGAAATGTCCTTGTTGTGAATGGAGTAGCGATTCCGCTATCTAAAAAGAGGGAAAATTAATATTGCAAAGGGTATTTTTACACTATTACAAGAAGTTTTTGTAGGGACATCCTTTTTCAGAATGCTCAATGTATAGGAAAATCTGTCATATGTTTACTTTGCACTGGGAAATTTGCACCTGTAATGAAAATGCATCACAATTGTTTGATGATTATTTTGTATTGGTTCTTGAGTTTGTTTCATTTTTCTCAAAATAATTATGAGTAGGATAGTGGTGTGGGTTGTAAAAAAGAATATTAAGAGTAGTACAATGGTTCCCTCACATTACAAACTATGTTTTGTAAGGTGTTGCAATATAGAGCCTTACCAATTTGATATTTCAAAGATAAAAATGTATTGCTAATAGGGTTTTCCAAGAATTGATTGAATCATTGAATGTATTATTTGAAAATCCTATATTCATAGGGCGATGAGAGGATAAGATATAGTTGCATGTTGCTATTGTAAATATTTGGATGCCACCAAGGTAAGAGTGAAGCTGCAAAATAAGAATCAAGTTTTCTTGGCAACCTGTGAAAGCCAGGGTTGATATCAACATGAGCACCTGGGGGCATGGGAAGCAGTATTTGTAAACAATATTTTACTTTTTAAAAATATTTTATTGAATTATTAAAAGGTTCTCCCAGCAAACCCAAGTGATTAATGTTTTTGTTAGGCAAGAGAAACGAGAGAGCGAGGATTTGTAGGAAGGTTTGTGGTGGGCCCTGTGAGAAATTTTAAAAGTCACTGATAATGTTTTATAGTGCCTGGTCAAAAAAGTAAAATACTCACCATTGGAAAAGTATAAAGTTTAAATATAAAAAGAATTAAAACATAAAGTGGGGTGTGGGAATTTAAAGTGAAATATTTGAAGGATGCATAGGTAAATAGTATTACATATCTTGGGAAAAATGATTAAAATATTCACCATTTAAAATGTAAGATTTTAAAATGTAAAATGCATAATAAAGCGTGGACCATCAAAATGAAATTTATATTTCATGGGTAAAATGTAAAGTGTAGCAAAGTCAAAGGTAGAGGAATAAAAAGGCTTGTAACTAAGGAAAAAAGTTAGGTTAGCATGAAATCTAATGCATAATCAAAACCCTAGCTAAAAAATGACGTACAATGGACCAAAAATACATAAAATAAAGAACAATCTCACCAAAAGTCTTCAAGACCTCCATGATTGACCTTCATTTCCCTTCTCCATTTTGTGCAAAATGTTGTTTTGCCTCAAATTTTTCATGAGCAACAATGACTATGACTAAGCCCTAAGCAAATATTGCAGGATTCTATTCAAAAACTACAAAATGCAAGTATTCAAGTATGAAGAAAGCCTAGAGTATGCAGAAAATGTTAAGCCAACATGAAGTTAAGAGATATGAAGTGTGTCAAATGAGGTTGAAATGGCCTTTTTATGGAAAATCCATTTTTAGATGAGTGGAAAAGATTAGAAGTTGAGAGATTCCCTAAGATCAAAGGTTGAAATTAAATGTTACAACAAACAATTAGGGTTAGGGAAACATTAGGTTAATATTTGAAATGAAGGGTTGAGATTTGATTTTAGAAAAATCAAATCAATGGAGAAGAATGCATGTGGCAAGGATATATTGGGCACGAAAAAAGGGGTTGCTAGAAAATCAAATAATAATTTAAAACTATTTGATTTAAAAGGTTGAGTTGACATTTTGAATTAAAAATTAATTAAATTCAAAAGTGGTGGGGTCATTTCACAACAAATAATGGTTTTAAATTATTCACCTGGTGTGAAAATAGAAAGTTGACAATTTCAAATAAGTTATTTTATTTAAAATTAGAAAAAGCCAAGATGGATAATAATTAAATAAATTATAGAAATTCATTTATTTAAATAACTAGGAAGAAATAGTGGAAAAATAATAATTAAATAAATTTAAGAATTTATTTAATTATAGAGGGACATAAGAAATTAGTGACGAATTTAAATAAAATAAATTTTATTTATTTATTTAAATAGTCGAGAGGAATAAAAGACCTGAATTAATTAAATAATTGAGAATTATTTAATTAATAGTTGAATTTGGACTATAGGACATAATTAAGTATTTGAATTATGTTAAGAAGAAATATGGAGAAAAAGCATTTTGCGGGCTTAAGTTAATTTTATGTGTGTACATTTTGCCCCTCTTTGTCATAATGTAGTTTATCAAATTGTGACAGAAAATTCAATTCAGAATATGCCCCAACGAAGGTATGGAGTATCTATGCCCCCTTGGGAAAATTTGCAAATTTTCCCCTAACATTGGAAAAATTTGGAAAGTGTCCTCATAAGTCAATTTGATGACTAGAAAAATAATGGCACAATCAGTTTTGAATTTTGATGAGTTTAAGGTGGTCAAAAGGGTGGCCAAAAATGGTCAAATGTGTGTCCAGTAATAACCCTTCAAGAAAACCCTACTTTTCACCATATAAATAGGCTTGATTTGGGTAAAAAGGTAATTCATTTTCACATTTTCCTTTTGGAGATTCAGAGCTCAGAGAGAGAGGACATTGCACAAAGATGTTGATTCTAGTAACATATCATCATAGATATTGAGTACGGACCTATTGATGGCTAGAGGGTGCATAACCATTAATAAGTACCCTACACCCATTTTGTCATTTCATCATTTTATGTGTTGTTTGAAAAAATGGGTCCATGGGTCCAATAAATGGGGTCTCCTAGTGATTTACATCACTGAGAGACTGCATTTCTTGGACCCATTTTTCAAACAAGCCAAGCTAAGATGCCAATTTCACCTACTAGTGGCCTTTTTGAAAAAATGGGTGCAAGAAATGGGGTCTCTTGGTGATGTACAAGCCAAGTTAGGTTGCCAATTTTACCCACTAGCCTGCCAACTTGATGAAATTGGAAATGTAGTGGCTTGGAAATGTAGTGTCCTGTTTGAAAAAATGGGTCCAAGAAATGGGGTCTCCTGATGATTTACATCACTGGGAGACCCCATTTCTTGGACCCATTTTTTTCAAACAGGCCACTACATTGCCAATTTCACAGAAATTACAAGCTAGTGGGCCCACTAGCTTACCAATTCGGTGAAATTGGAAACTTAACATGAGAGGGATAGAAGTGAGTGAGTGATAGAGAGATAATTGAGAGACAGAGAAGGGGTAGGAGGGAGAGAATTGAGGGAGAGAGAGAGAGGGTGTGGAAGAGAGATAAAGGGTATAAGGGTTAAGGGTAGAGGGGAGAGAGATATGATTGAGTAAGCGAGAGAGAGAGAGAGGGAGGTAGTGGGGGAGGCATAGAGGGTAGAGGATAGAGGGTTTAAGGATTAAGGGTAGAGGGTAGAGGGGAGAGATATAGAATTAGGGTATAATGGTTGAGGGTATAGGGTTGAGGACCTATAGGGTTTAGGGTTTAGGACTTACATATGGTTGAATAATTAGGGTTGATGGTACATACAGTTGAAGTATTAGAGTTGAGGGTCCAATGTATAGGGTAGAGGGTATCAGGGTTGAGGATAGAGGGTAGAAGGTTTAAGGGTTTAGGGTTGAGGGTGTAGGGTTTAGGGTTTGAGGGTATAGGTTTTAGGGTTTAGGGTTGAAGGTTTAAGGGTAGAGGGATTAAGGGTTTTGGGTTGAGGGTAGAGGGTAGAGACAAAAAAAGAGGAAAGAAATCAATAAAAAAAATCAACTTTTTTCTCATTTAATGTGAGTACATTTTGAAGTAGTAGAGATATGGCTTTTTTTTTTAGCAATAAATAACACACTCACATTATAATGCGAGCATGTTATAATACAAGTGCATTTTGTTTTTCTCTAAAAATGGTAAAAAAAATAATATACCCATGATCTCAAGGCCCACATTTTTCATATTCTTCTGGTTCTACGTGTGGTCTAACAAAAAGTAGAATTTTGATGATGTTGTGAATTATGCATGTATTTTTTTCACATTCCACTACCTTTGTCATGATCTTTCCACCCCCTTTGCATGAAATAACAAATTTTTCATGTTAGAGTAATATCATATCAATTCATGTTTGAATTCCATTCAAAAGTGATATACAATTGAAGGCTGGAGGGGAACAATCTTTTGAAAAATTCAAATTGTTGAGGAGTTTGAAGAAAGAAGAAGCAAAGGATACATAATCGGGTAGAACTCCTCCATTTGAAAATCTGGTTTTTTAGGTATGTGAAGTTGAAACATAGATTTTATGACCCAATGGACTCTCTAACTCTTATAAGGTTTCTCACCCAAAAGGAGACAGATTATATCGTAAAATGCTTATGTGACATTCAAATTAGGACATATGTGATGTGATATTATGTAAACTAACTAAACTAAATGCAATTGACTGATTAAAATGATCTAAAATGAATGCAAGGATGTAATTTATGTTATGTTTGAAAACATAGTGTGATATGCAAACAACTATGAAATATGAAGAAATAGAAAGAAATATGCAAAATATAAAGTGTAGGGTCAAATATCAGTGCACCTATATGATGAGTGAGCTTTCTAGAATGTTTGGAATGCTAATGAAATTTTCTATTTTTTCACAATGGTACTCATTCAGAAAAGGTGGAAAATCAGTCCTCCTACCATTCAAAAAGTGTTGGACACTGATTTCTAATAGCTGGGAGTTGATTTCTAACAAAATGTAGATTTCCATATTTCAAGTGGGACTCATTCACCAAGGTTGGTGAATTAGTCCTCCCCATGATTTTTGAAAATTCAAAGGTCAACACTACTACTCCAGATCTGGTAATGACTGAATGTATGGTTGTTGAGGTCAATTCTGCAAAAAATGGGCTGAAAGTCACTCAAATTTCTTGAATAGATGATGAATTGACTTGAAGAGACTAGTTGACTTGAATTACACTTTCCAAAACCTTTAAATGTATTATTTACACATTTTCTTTCATTCTATTATTGCTTGCTTTCATTTTTTTTTATTTTGCATATTCCATGTTGATCATTGTTTATTTGTCATTATAAACTTAGCTTGCCAATGCGCATTTTAAATTACATAATTCTATGCACTTTCCTATTACATTTTTAAACCACATCTCTTTGAGTCATTTTTTTATTTAACAATTTACTTACCTTGTGTATGATTCAACATTTTGTATACACATATATATGACATAATATATAAGGAAGTAATGAAAAACATCATTTCTCAATCCTTTATTATGGATGTGCATACCACTCTCCAAAGCTTTCATTTTGGTATAGGCATGGGGGATGTTGGAAAATATAGTTGAATTTGGATTTACACCTACAAATTGCATATGCTTGAAATTTTCTAAAGTGTTTTCAATAAATCTATTTTTTGCATATCCTACAATCATTATAGTCCATGAAGACATATCTCATTGAGGTATTTTGTCAAAAATTTATACTAAGAAGTTGATTGCCTTGTCTATGCTACCAAAATTTACATACATGTCTATAAAAAATTGGAATATACTCCTCCCACATGGATAGATCTTTGAAACTGTTTTGGTTTTCATCTCTATTTCTAAATTTACCTCATCACTAAACCTACCTCATCACTTATGTTGTGTTATATTTAAAATGTTTCCTTGATTAGTCTACCTACAAGGGATTCTAACCCTTCTCTCCACTATTTTAAGACTCTTTATTCAAGGCTGAGTTAGCAACATGGGGAAAGGTTCTTCCTATCTTGCAATCATGGATGA
Source organism: Sequoia sempervirens (assembly GCA_007258455.2). Lineage (NCBI taxonomy): Eukaryota > Viridiplantae > Streptophyta > Pinopsida > Cupressales > Cupressaceae > Sequoia > Sequoia sempervirens. The sequence continues at coordinate 153,123,732 of VDFB02379711.1, read as the reverse complement.
AAATGGAAGCATGGACAAGGAATTTTATTTTTTTAACAATAATGTTTTCTTATAAATGAGTTTAAAATGTGGTAGCATTGACAAGCTAGTGAGTTTCGCAAGATAGTTAACTCACTCATTTGCTTTCCAATGCATTAGGGTTGAGAAGGTATGGGCAGCATATGCCTCATAGAAATGGGATCTCAAGGTGATATACATCACCATGAGTCCTCAATTATATGAGGCATACATTTCTCCCACCTTCTCAACCCTATTGCATTGGTAGGTTAGTGAGTGATCTAGCTTACCAATGCTCCACTAGCTTTCCATTGCAATAGGGTTGAGAAGGTAGGAGAAATTCATTCCTCATAGAGATGGGGTCTCACAGTGACCATGAGACCCCATTTCTATCAGGCATATGCTACCCCTACTTTCTAAACCCTACCACATTGGTAGGCTAGTGAGTGAGCTCACTAACCTACCAATGTGGTAGGGTTAGAATGTAGGTGCAACATATGCCTCATAGAAATGGGGTATCATGGTATTATACATCACCATGAGCTCACTAGCCTACCAATGTGGTAGGGTTGAGAATGTAGGTGCAGCATATGCCTCATAGAAATGGGGTATCATGGTATTATACATCACCATGAGTTCCCAATCCTATAAGGCATGCGCTACCCCTACCTTGTCAACCCTACAACATTTGAAAGCTAGTGAGTGAGCTAGCTTGCTAATGCTCCACTAGCTTGCCAATGCAGTAGGGTTGAAAAGGTAGGGGAAATGTATGCCTCATAGTATATCACTGTGAGACCCCATTTCTATGAGGTATATGCTTCCCCTACCTTCTCAACCCTACCACATTGGTAGGCTAGTGAGTGAGCTCACTAGCTTGCCAATGCAGTAGGGTTGAGAAGGTAGGGGTAGTGCATGCCTCATAGAAATGGGGTCTCATCGTGATATACATCATCATGAGTCCCCAATCCTTAGAGGTATAAACTGCTCCTACCTTCTCAACCCTACCATATTGACAACACCATGAGACCCCATTTTTATGAGGCATGCGCTACCCCTACCTTCTAAACCCTACCACATTGACAAGCTAGTGAGTGAGCTAGTTTACCAATGCTACACTACCTTGCCAAGGAATTTGAATTCACATGTGTTGTTTATGCTTCCATTTTGAGCCTATCTCGCAACAATGGTGTACCATAAAAAAATTCTCCCTTGGACATTTTCATCATCTTTTAGGTATTTCTTCATGATGCTTGATCCATTTTTCTTTGATTTAATGTTGTCATGTGGCTTAAACATTCACATTAGGTCTTTAAAAATCAAATTGTGATGTCTTATGAAGGTGTTGTGAAGTGTTGTAAAATATTTCTACACTTTTCAAGACTATTCATTACAATTCACCTAAAAATCACCTTTTCATTACTTATCAAGTCCTATTTTGAAGTATTGTAAAGTCTTGTAACAAGATTTCATGCTTTTTTAGGTTTAATTTTACTATGTACACCTTTCATATGCTTTATTTGACCCCTTTATGCCCATATAAGGCTTAATTAAGTATATTTTTTAATGTAAACTTGACAAACAACATTAAATACAATAAAATTCACAACACCCACTTTCAAGTCCAAGGTGGGACCCAATCACCATGGGTGGTGAATGAGTCCCTCTTGGCCCCAAATTTAAAATATTTAAAATTTTCTTTTGGGTTTTTTGTTCAAAATCACCTTATCTCAGCCTATGATGAAGTATCATTGGATTAATAAGGAACAATTGTGTATAAATAAGTGTTTTTCTTCTCATTTCAACCCCCATTCCCCTAATTTCATTCAAGAATATTCACATTCATCAATTTCACTAGCATTCGCTTTGTATCATTCAATCAAGCATCAATCAAGTATTTTGGAGCATCCATTGACATATCTTCATATTTATTCAACAAGGTTGTGACTTTTGAATGCAAATTTGTCAAGCAATTATGTGTTGAAAGGTGGTCAAGAATTCAACAAAAAATTTCAAGTCAAATCAACCCTATTTCAAGCTTGGAGACAACCTACAGTTTGTTTTTTGTAGAGTGAACTCCATGAACCTAACCAAAAAAAAAAACTTAGATCTGGTGCTACAAAATTGGTCCTTGACTTCATTAAATTATGGGAGATGACTGATTCTCCATCAGTGGTGAATGAGTCCTATCTTAAGGTTGGAAATCTATATTTTTGTCAAATTCTAGATCTCGACACACATAAACCTGTTTCTATAAGGTTTCATGAGAAGTAGGACTGATTCGCCATCAGTGGAAAATGAGTCCCACTCATGATTTTTAGTATTTTTGTTAGCATTCAAGACAGTCCAGATTCTTCATAAAACTCCTAGGTGCACTATGATTTAGCCTTCCTCATTTCTGTTTTGCATTCATTTATGTTCCAGTTCATGCTTGCATATCACATTGTGTTTTCAAACATTACATATTTTCTAGGTTTTTCATTCATTATCAGTCAATTATTTATCTTAGTTGTATTTTAATCATCTCATTTAGCCTTAGTAACATCATACTATTCCTAATTTGGGTGAACCACATTGATTTTTTGTGAGGTTTATCTCTTTCCTTTTAGGTGAAACATTCTAAGAGTGCAAGAGCGTATAAATCTCATGCCACAAAAACATATGGTGCATTTTGGTGAACCTACATATTGAGCACCTTATCTTTTTTATTTCAATTAAATCTTGTGTCCTAGGTTTCATTTGCATCAACATTCAATTAGGGCATTGTTTTTGTTTTTGCATCCTAGGGTTTCTCAAATTGCATTAGTGAAAGACTCATTTAGATTTATTTTTTCATATCATATCATTCATAAACTGAAAATATGCATTTACATCCTTATTTTTCATCTAAAAATCATTAAAATCACTTTAATTTTTTTGAAAAACACAAAAAAAAATTCATACCTAGACTCATTCACCACCCTAGGCAAATCAGTCCACCTGCACATTTTATATTTTATTTTTAGGCATTTTCTGGGTATTTATTGCATTACAATTTTTTGTAGTTGCTTTTTCTTTTTCTTTCAAAATTCTTTATTTTTTGGTATTTCTTGCATATTATTTTACTTTCATTCATTTTCATCATGTCATTCTCTTTTAACAAGTTTTGGAATTCATTGAAATCCTTAGTAGACATGTACAATTGTGCCTTTGGTTGTGACCTTAATAACCTTGAGCTTCCACATGCTCCTTCAACTCCTTATGGTTGTCATGCTTGTGATGTAGACATCATTGGAGAAGATGATGGTATCATGAACAAGTTCTTAAAAAATTGTCTTGATAACCTTGAGGCCAATGTATCCTTTTACCCATCCATGCAAACACCAAATCTTCCTACTATTGAACCTTCTAATCACTCTGGATACCTACATCCCGAAACTTAAGTAGGACCCAAGATCCCTCCATTCAAGTAGACCTAGTTCCTCTCAACAAACACATCCTCACCCATTTTATGATCACAAAGTCACAAAAACTCCCATTAACCTTGAAGAAACATATGGAAAATGATTTACTATCCTAAGTAAACAAGGTTGTGACACAACCCATGAGCATAATATTCACTAATTTCTTAAACAAAAACCAACAGAAGAAAGCACATTAGGATTGGGATATCGAGATCCTCCTTATATTGATAAACCTCCTTTTGAATATTGGAGACTTTGAGATTATGGTATAGTGGTCTTTGATTCTACTCATGACTTAAAATTTCTCCATCCACGGGAACAACCATTACCTAATTCTAATGACAATGATGCTAGGATCCCCATGGGTCCTCTTCCTCCTGCCATTCACAAAAAGGTAGAATCTAGTAAATGAAAACAACCTTACAAATTTAAAAAACTCAAGTTTCCTACTCATCTTCCACTTGAATGTGAAAGGAGACTTCAACTGCTTTTAAACAAAGGCCTTATACTCTTACCACCTTCAAATAGGTTGGTCATCCATCCTAAAGATTCTAATATACCATATCGCAAATATCACCATGTTCTTGGACACCAAACCAATGAATGTGAGACATTGAATGACATACTAATCAAGTATCACTTCACTGACACTGATTGATTTCCCATTATCCCTTAAAACAAAATCATTTTCTCATGCCATAGTTGTATAATTTTTCATTCTCACTATGACATGATCCCTCCCATCACCATTCTTGGCTAATTCTTTCCTTACACTTAGTACGAGGGCAATAAGTTGTTAGCCTTGTCCTTGTAATGCATTTGTCTTTGTCTTTTAACTACATTATTCATCTTCCACTTATATTACTTAATATTGCAAAGTCAATAACTCGGTTAATGGTTGAATTACATTTGCATTACAAGCCTCTTTTGTATTTTCATTTTGGTGTGCTTTCATGTGCGTATTGTGTTCCCTCGTAACGTGCATTTGATGTTCTCTCTCTTTTTGTACACTTCCTCTATTTGTACATCTATTATTCTATATTTCATACATTTCCTTTTTCTTTTGGGGATGATGCAAAGCATAGAGACACCCAATGTCTCTTCCATGTTGACCCAATCAATCCCTTTTCCTTTTTCATTTATCTTTTTCTTGTTTTTTTCCTTTTAGGGATGACATAATGCATTGAGACCAAAATGTTTCCTTCATGTTGACCCAAAAGCTTTTTCCTTTTCATTTACCTTTTTGTTTTCTTTTTTATTGTGTTTTCCTTTTGGGGATGATGCAAAGCATTGATACCAAAATGTCTCTACCATGTTGACCCAAAATAAACTTTATTTTTCTTTTGTTTCCACTCTGTTTGTGTCATTCTTCTAGTTCTATGTGCTTTGGGGAATGATGATAGTTCTAAGCTCTTTAATTAAACACATTACAGCAATGAACATACTAACCCCAAATCCATAGATCTCTTATGTGTTTGGTGTGTTCTTTTCTAGGGTGCAACTCTCTTTCTTTTGTCTTCTTTTCCATTTACATGAACTAGCCTTACTCGAAAAACATATGAATTGTCATAGGGATTTCCAAGTTGGCTCTCATATCTTATTTTTCCTTTTGGTATGTTTCCTTCGCTACTTTAAATTAATTTCTCACAGACTAGTGTGTAACAATTACTTTAAAGTGGGGGCCATACATTGGCATCATTTCATTTACATTCTTAGTTGTTAGTACAACCTTGTCACTTCATACGATGCCCTTGTCACTTTGTGGATGAAATTGGGTGTGATGTCCTTCATAAGTATGATCTATCTTAGCATATTACATTTCTCTTTGCGGCTTGATGCAACACATTGCATCCCCTAAGTTTTGAATATTATATTCTTTAATTGGTTCTCTCTTAGAGACTTTAGACGCAATGTTCCCTAAGTGATAGACTTGTATGAACTTAACAAGACTCCTTTGAATATCTTTTCACTTTTACATTTTTGCCTCTTACACCTTTGCCACCTTGAATAATGCAATTTGCATGCCTATGGTACCTTGCTCTTTGTTCATGAGTTCTAATCATACAAATATTTTCTTGTCTCATGAAGTATGAACCAACATTTACCCCTATGGTTCCTTGTTAAAGTTATCAGGAGGTATAACTTTGATATGGTTGAGTGGGAAGCCCATTTAGTGGCAAGACTTTCCCCATGGCCACCTATGTGTTTGTGAGTGCATACCAACTAGTGTATGTGCTTCACCTTTTTGGTCCTTATCACCCCTAATACTAGAATGAGTTATTTTGTCCTAGAGTGAGTATGCATTCTCTTTTTCACAACCTAGATCTAATCCATAACATGTTGGATAGACGATCGAAGCTCAATCCAATTCTCCCTATTCTTATTTCAACACATGTGTGTTCCTTTGTTCTTATGTGTAGTTTACCATGTGATCTTCATCCCTAGGGTTTGATCATCCCTCTTGATTGTTTCCATTCCATCTTGCTAACATAAGTGCATTGGGATCCCTCTCGATATGCATGGCTACTTTAGTGTGAGTTTGAAGCAACTTCATCATCTCACTAAAGTGGGGGATAAATGTACCATATAAAAATGGCCCCTTGGACTTTTTCATGGTATTTTAGGTCTTTCTTCATGATTCTTGGTCCATTTTTCTTTGATTTAATGTTGTAATGTGGCTTCAAAATTCACATTAGGTCTTTAACATTCAAATTATGACATCTTGTGAAGGTGATGTGAAGTGTTGTAAAACATTTCTAAAATTTTCTAGATTCTATTAATTACAATTCACCTTAAAATCACCTTTTTATCATTTATCATATCTTATTTTGAAGTGTTGTAAAGTATTGTAACAAGATTTCACACTTTTCTAGGCTTAATTTCACTATTTATACCTTTCTTATGCTTAATTTGACTCCTTTATGCCTTTATAAGGCTTAATTAAGTATATTTTTGAATGTAGAACTGACAAACAACATTAAATTCAAGAAAATTTCTGACACCCACTTTCAATTCCAAGGTGGGATCCATTCACCATGGGTGGAAAATGAGTCCCTCTTAGCTCCAAATTCAAAATATTTCAAATTTTCTTTCAATTTTTTATTTAAAATTACCTTATGTCGGCCTATGATGAGGTATCATTGGGTTACTAAGGCACAATTGTGTATAAATAAGTGTTTTTCTTCTCATTTCAACCCCCATTCACCTAATTTCATTCAAGGCTCTTCACATTCATCAAGTTCACTAGCATTCAATTTGCATCATTCAATCAAGCATCAATAAAGTATCTTGGAGCAACCATTGACATATATTAATATTTCTTCAACAAGGTTGTGACTTTTTTATGCATATTTGTCAGGAAATTAGGTTTTTGAAGTCAAATCAACCCTATTTAAGGCTTGGAGACAACCTACAATCCATTTTCTATATATTTAACTCCAGCAACTCGAAAAAAAGACAAACTCAGATCTAGTGCTACAAAATCGGTCCTTGATTTAGTAGAATTTTTGGATAGGGTTGATTCGCCATCAGTGGTGAATGAGTCCCACCTTAAGGGTAAAAATATAGATTTTGTTAGATTTTGGATCTTGACACTCAGAAACTTGTTTCCAGAAGTTTTCATCAGAACTAGGACTGATTCTCCATCAGTGGCAAATGAGTCCCATTGGTGATTTACTGGTGATTTTCAATGATTTCTGTCAGCTGTTAGGACACTCCAGATTCTTCATCAAACTCCTATGTGCACTTTGATTCAACCTTCCTCATTTCTGTTTTGTATTCATTTATGCTCTAGTTCATGCTTGCATATCATATTTTGTTTTCAAACATTACATATTTCCTAGGTTTTGCATTCATAACCAATCAATTACTTAGCTTAGTTGTATTTGAATCATCCCATTTAACCTTACTAACATCATACATTTCCTAATTTGAGTCAACAACATTGATGTTTCGTGAGGTTTATCTCTCTCTTTTTAGGTGAAACATCCTAAGAGTGCAAGACTAGCCTATAAACCTCATTCCATAAAAATATATGGTCCACATGGCATGCCACATTATCACATTTCTTTAAGGAATTCCATTAAAAAATTCATGCGACCTTTGTCTATGCTAGAAATACTCTTCTACAGGATGATTCTAATTATTTGTTATGAATCCATGAATGACATTGAACCATAGATTTTTGGGTAGGGCTTATAGGCTACTCTTACACTCTTAGGATGTTTCGCTTAAAAGGAGAGAGATAAACCCCACGCAAAGGATCTACAATAGGTTCACTCAAATTATGAAATGTATGATATTATTTAGACTAAATGGAAGATCTAAGTGAAATTGTATGATATATTTGACTGATTATGAATGCAAAACTAATGAAATGCATGTTGTTTGAAACACATTGTTAAATGCAAAAGGATGATATAAATATAATAAATGAAAAATGAGAACTATGCACCCAAAAAAGGTTGTCTTCAACAAGTTTGCAGCCTATTCTTTAATGATTTCCAAGCCTTCAAAGTACCTAAATCTATAAACACAGAAAGAAAGAAAGAGAAATGTTGAATGTTATGGGATAGGGGTTTTCCTTGGTCAAACCCCTTTTAGGTAATTAAACCAAATGAAGAAATAAGATGAAGCATGAACATGAAATAATGTAATTAGTACCTTTCCATGATGATGGATCTTGAATTGCTACAACAATGGATGAAAATTCTCTCTTAAATGCTTTAGAATTGAGCTTGAGTGCTACCTTGAATGCTTGATTCTTGCTTGCTTGACTTGATGATATAAATGAATGATGAATGAATTGCTTAGATAATGGATGGAGAAAAGGTCTCCTTTTATAGAGGGGATTTAAGAATAAGGATCATGATCAAGGGCCAAGATTAAATTAGAAAATAACTTAATCACGGGTGGAGGTTAATTGAGAGAAGAAAGACATGGATAGATAAAAAACTTGAGGTGGAAGATAAAATTGGCACAAAAAAAAGGAGGTTGTTGGAGAAAATTATTGAATAAAAATTATTTAATTTAGGTGGTTGACATAGAAGAAATAAATAAATATTAATTTTATTTATTTCAAAAGAAAGCTAGGAAAAAATAATTGTTTAATGGAGAGGGAAGGAATAATTAAAATAATTAAAATAATTATTTAATTGGGGAGATAAAGAATGGATAAATAATTAAATAAATACAACATTATTTAATTGTAGAGAGAAAAGGCTAATGAATAATTAAATAATTAAAATAATTATTTAATTATAGAAGAAGAGGAAAAACAAACTTTTGAATTAAAATAATATTTAATTCAAAAGTGGGGAAAGGGAAAAAATATTAAATAATTAAAAATAATTATTTAATATTGGAGGGAAAGTGGGGAATAATTAAATAAATAATATTTATTTATAGAAGAAAGTGTAATGAATAATTAAATAATTTAAAACAATTATTTAATTATAGAAGAAGAGGAAAAGCTAACTTTTGAATTAAAATAATATTTAATTCAAACGTGGGAGTATATAAATAATTAAAAATAATTATTTAATATTGGAGGGAAAGTGGGGAATAATTAAATAAATAATATTTATTTAATTGTAGAAGAAAATGGTAATGAATAATTAAATAATTATAGAAGAAGGGGAAAAGCTAACTTTTGAATTAAAATAATATTTAATTCATAAGTGGGGGAAAAGGAAAAAAATATTATATAATTGAAAATAATTATTTAATATTGGAGGGAAAGTGGGGAATAATTAAATAAATAATATTTATTTAATTATAGAAGAAAAGGGTAATGAATAATTAAATAATTATAGAAGAAGGGGAAAAGCTAACTTTTGAATTAAAATAATATTTAATTCAAAAGTGGTGGAAAAGGAAAAAGTTATTAAATAATTGAAAATAATTATTTAATATTGGAGGGAAATTCGGGAATAATTAAATAAATAATATTTATTTAGTTATAGAAGAAAAGGGTAATGAATAATTAAATAATTTAAAATAATTAGCTAAGAGGCTCTACAATGAAAGCATGAACATGCATTTTATTCAATTTGTCGGGGTCCAAGACCTAATGTGGATGTCTAAAACACCTCACAACACTAGATAAAGGTCACATTAAGTCCAATTCATCATGAGTTATTCCCATGTCAAGCAAGCAACCCCTTTTTCTACGACACATTTAGCCCCCACTTTAGTGAGAGGATTAATTGCTTCAAACTCACACTAAAGTAAACATTCAAGAGAGATTCGAGTGTACACATTTAGATGACAAAGAATCAAAAAGATTAAACAAATTTGCACAAGACCCCAAGATCCAAAATCCTAAGTCAAACCAACAATATACACTATCATGCAATGGCAAGAAAGGAAAACAGGGTGAAAAAGATCTACTCACTCTGGGGCCACAAAACATAAGTTCGTCCACAGGGTGAGATGTCCCAAATAAGTGGTTTAGTGAGAAAGTCATGCCAGTGTGTTGGCTTCCCATCATACTAACCATACCAAAGTTATCCTCCTAAGAATTTTTATAAGGAACCACAATGAAAATTCTTTCTGTAAATGTTTTTGAATGTAAAAATTTTGTTAAAGGGGATTTTTCTTTGTTGATGTAAGGTCTTTTTCTTAAGGAGCATTGTGCCTAATTTCTCCAAGAGAGGAAAATTCAGGTTGTTAGATCATTATCCATGGGATGCCTTATTCACATTAGGCCACTTCAGTTGATTGTACACTCTTGGAAGGCATCAAACCCAATGACACCACCAAGAAGAGGGCACATTACAAGAAAAAGTAAATCATGCCATAAAATTTGCAGAAAGATGTTGTCTATGTATTCCCCCACTTTAAAGAGGTTGTTAACACCATTACTGTGAGAAATTTCTTTAAATTAGAAGGAGACATGAGAGCTTATTCCAAAATCCCTGTGCCAAGTCATATGTTTTTGATAAGCTATGTCATGAAAAAGGTAATATGTCACATTCAAGTCAATCTTAAGACATTTCATCCACAACTCAAGCTTGCTCTTATAGGTTCATGAAATGTTAACGATTAGTCAAAAGAGACAACAAGTGACATACGAGGATAAGCCTTTCTAACTCTTTTCCCCCATTTAATGAGCAACAACTAATGTTATTTATGTTAATAAGTAAACAAATTTTTCTTGATACATATTTAATGAGATATCTATTAGTTTCAGATGTACCAAGGTTAGAGTTTTCGTGGAAGAATTGTTTGTTATAATGTTGAAATTGGATGAAGGTTTGTTTAATGGTTTGATTTCTATGAAAGGAGAATCATGATTTGTCTCGTGTTTTAGGCTGTATAGGGGCATGGATACATTTTTCTTTAGAATCACATTATTTCCCACTTTTTGTTTCTATTGTTGGGTTGGGTGGTTGTTTAATTTCCTCAAATTTTGTTGTTTTTAGTTTTAAGTTGGTTGAAGTGGATGCTTTTGAATTTTGTATTGTCATTACTAGTTTTTGGTTTCTCATTTTAGATTCTTTTGTTTTGATCTTGTATTCTCACATGGATAGAGGTATGAATTCAAAGGTTTGTGAAGCCTCTTCCAACAACCTAGTTTCTTCTTCATTTTCCTTTTGTCTTTCTATATCATTTTGCTTGGTAGTGATGATAGCACATGCAACCTTATTGTTTGGAGGAGTAGACTGTGACTTATCATGAACTCCTAAGATTGGCATCAAGGCTTGCTCCATATCAAGTAGTTCAAGATGCTTCAAAGTGAGATTGAATTTTGGTTTGCACTTGATAAGGTTGATGTTTGTGTGTACCATGATACCTTCCCTATTAGCAGATTTTGTAGGAGAGAAGCAATCAAGATGTTGATCACATTCCATTAATGGGTTTTGTAGAGTAACTTCAACACAAGAAGGGGAATTAAGAGAAGAAAAAGCATCAAATTCATGATTTTCAATGATTGGATACTTTTTGCTCAATTGTGTATTCTTGGATGGGGGGAACATTAGGAAAGGGAGAAAGAAGATTCTCATGATTTTCAAAGAATAGTTCATCTAATCCCAAAATATCTTCTTCACAAGTAGGAGAGATATTAGGAGAAAAAAAATATGAATATCATGATTATCTATGATTACATCCCTTTTTCCAATAATGTTTTCCAAAATATGAGAAGAAAAATAATCCTTAAAGGTTTGATTATGTAATGCCAACATATCCTCCTCACAAATAATGTGATTGTCATGATTGGGCATAAAAATATTATCACAAATAGGGGAGGAGTGAGAAGATGAATGTAGACTGGGTAGAGTGATGTTAAGAGATGTGTTTATGATCTCATTCTCTTGTTCCATAATATCTTCCAAAGTAGGATAAGTTATAGAAGAGGAGTTTTCAAAATTTTCATGATGCTCAATGGGTGTATCTTCTAACTCCAAAATACCTTTGTCACATGTAGGAGAGATATTGGGAGAAGAGAAACTATGCTTATCATAATTTTCTATGCTTTCACATTCCTCTATCACTTCATTCCCACAAATAGAAGAGATATTATAGGGTGTGGAATTATGGAATGTGTCAACATTGGTATAATTCTCTTGCACTAAGTAACTCTCATAGCTAGGAAAGAGATGGGAAGGATGACTAGGAGTCTCATGGTTACCAATGATGAAGTTTTTTTTTTCAAATAAGTCATCCCAAATGGTACAGGCATCAGGAAAGGGGGGAATAAGATTCTCATAAGTCTCAATGAGGATACCTTCTAACACATGACTATCTTCTTCATGTCTAGAGAAGATAGTAGGAGAATAAAGGTTTGATTGTCATGATTATCTACACTTACATCTTCATGTCCTATAATTCCTTATTGAATAGGGGAGGTAGGATTTTCATAGCTCTCAATCATATCCTCCACACAAATGTGTTTCTCATGATCATTCACTAAAAAAATTTCACAATTAGGGGAGGTGTTGGGAGTAGTGGCCACGATCTTATTTTTTTCTTTCCAAGGGGGGGTAGGAGGAAGACAAGCAATACTTTCATGATATTCAATGATTGTATCTTCTCGAGCACTAAGATACCTTCATCACCAATGGGAGAGATATTAGGAGAAGAAAAAGTATGATTATCATGAGTATCGATGCTTTCATCCTCTTGTGTCAAAAATTTGGTGGATGATCTAGGAGAGATGAAGTCTTTAAGGGATTCATCTAACATGTCCATGTCATCACTACTAAAGGGCTTGGATGTTATGGTTTTCCTAAATTGAATCATTTTTTGAATTGGATTGTTTGATTTTTTTTGTTTTTTGTTTTCATTTTCTAATGAATTTGATCTAAATGAACTAAGAACTAATGATGATTTTTTTTTTTGCAAGACTCTAATGCTATCCATAATCACCATTAAAGAAAATGATGGTTATGCTAATTATTTAAATGGAATAGAAAATAACTATACTAAAAAAGGAAATTAATTGATGCAAATAGAAATTGAAAAATCGGAAATTGAATGCTGAAAATAATGAAGCAAAATGTGTACTGGGACTGATTTTCCAAGGGTGGAAAATGAGTCCCAATAAGTGTATTTTGGAAAATTTTATATATTTTTTTGGATGTTTTCTATGTTTTGAGGTCTATAAAATTCAAATAAGTAATGTAAATGCAGAAATTTGTGATGATATGATGAAATTAAATACAATAATGAAATTTATATGATATTTTTACTAATGCAATTTTGTAAACCCTAGGATGCAAAAATGAGACAAATTCTAATGTAATTATGTTGATGCAAGTTAAACCAAGGATGCAATATGCAATGAAAATTATAAATGAAATCAATAATGCAGGTTCACAAAAATGAACCATAGATTTTTGGGTAGGGCTTATAGGCTACTCTTAAACTCTTAGGATGTTTCATCTAAAAGAAGAGAGATAAACCCCACACAAAGGATCTATGCTAGGTTCACTCAAATTATGAAATGCATGATGTTATTTAGACTAAATAGAATAGTCTAAGTGTAATTGGATGATCTATTTGATTAATTATGAGTGCAAAACTAATGAAATGCATGTTGTTTTAAAAGTACATTGTGATCTTCAAAAAGATGAAATAAATATAATAAATGAAAAATAGGAACTATGCACATGAAAGAGGTTTTCTTCAACAAGTTTGCAACCTATTCTTCAATGATTTACAAGCCTTCAAAGTCCCTAAATTTGTAAACAAAGAAAGAAAGAAAGAGAAATGTTGAATGTTACATGGGATAGGGGTTTGCCTTGGTGAAACCTCTTATAGGTAATTAAACCAAATGAAGAAATAAGATGAAGCATGAACATGAAATAATGGAATTAGTATATTGCCATGATGATGGATCTTGAATTTCTGCAACAATGGATGAAAATTCTTGCTCTTGAATGCTTTAGAATTGAGCTTGAATGCTATCTTGAATGTTTGATTCTTGCTTGCTTGACTTGACTTGATGATATGAATGAAGGATGAATGAATTGCTTGGATAATGGATGGATGGAAGATCTTATTTTATAGAGGAGAGTTAAGAATAAGGATCATGATCAAGGGCCAAGATTAAATTAGAAAATAACTTAATAAAGGGTGGAGGTTAATTGAGAGAAGAAATACATGGATAGATAAGAGGTGGAAGATAAAATTTGTAGAGAAAAAGAGGTTATTGGAGAAAATTACTGAATAAAATTTATTTAATTTAGGTGTCCGACATAGAAGAAATAAATAAATATTTATTTTATTTATTTTAAAAGAAAGATAGGAACAAATAATTATTTAATTATAGAGGGAAGAAATAATTTAAATAATTAAATTGGGGAGATAAAGAAAAGATAAATAATTAAATAAATATAACATTTATTTAATTATAGAGAGAAAAGGCTAATAAATAATTGAATATTTAAAATAGTTATTTAATTATAGAAGAAGAGGGAAAAACAAACTTTTGAATTAAAATAATATTTAATTCAAAAGTGGGGGAAATGGACAAAATATTAAATAATTTAAAATAATTATTTAATTATAAAAGAAGAGGGAAAAGCTAAATTTTGAATTAAAATAAAATTTAATTCAAAAGTGGGGGGGGGGGAAGGACCATTAGATTTAAATACTTAATAAAAGTATAGAAAAATTGTGAAAGTTATTTACAATTATTTACAACACCTTTACAAGACATGCATTTTATTCAATTTGCAAGGGTCCAAGACCTAATGTGGATGTGTAAAACACCTCACAACACTAAATCAAGGCCTCATGAAGTCCAATTTATCATGAATTATTCCCATGTCAAGCAAGAGACCCTTTTTTCTATGACACAAACATATATTTCATTTATTTGAATGGATACATTTTTTAGGAACTAATATTCATCTAATTACCATGCTATAGGTAAAACTATACGCCATGCCAAGGAAACGAATAAGGAATAAACTAATAGACAAAGAGTATGAAACCAAAAAATAAAAGGAGAGAGAATAGGTTGTGGCATATTGTGAAAAGAAGAAATTGGATACAATTGGAAAAAACAAACCAATTGAAGAGGAACCTGAACCATCAAAAAGAGAACATGCATTGGCAACTCAAAGGGCATGAATACGAAACCATCGTGGTAAGACAAATTTGGATATCGTAGTTGGAGACACACCATCTGTCACAATTCAATACAAAGGGACATCATTAAGTACAAGCCAATATGGAAGGACACCATCTACTACAAGTGAATATGGAGGGACACCATCTAACACAAGTGAATATGGTTGGACACCATCCACCACATTTCAAGTTAAGAGTATATCATTACTTCGATTTGATAAAGAAGGAATGCCATCATCTCCATGTGAACCTCAAGGTATGTCTTCTACTCCACCCTCAATCGAAGGTATGCAATCAATCCCACGTCAATTAAATATTGATGAAATTCCTAATGTTGAGATGTATGTACCTAGGAGAACACTTCCTAGAATTTTGTGTAGAAAGCCAAAGTATTTGATTAATATTGATGAGGATATTTTGTAGCACATGGAAGGTAAGATTTGAGCACTCACTTGTAGAAGATATGCTGATAGCATTTGGAAATTCTTCCTTGAAAGACTAAACGAGATTGCAAGATGTCAACTATTTGTTGAAATGATGCAGGGTATAAAGTATAGAAACATCATGAAGACTCTTGGGTTGAGAACATCAAATGTGTGAAAACACTATTGTAAATAATGTAATGGATGCTTATGAGAGTGTGGGTAAGACGTCACTCTCAAAGGATAGTAATGTCACTCGACATGTCATTACATCAACTTTGGTAAGTAGTCAAACAAAGAGAGCTCGTCTGATAAGAAAGATGAGTGAAAAAATGAGAATTAGTAGAAAAATTTTATCAAGAGTCATTCAATGGCAGCAAAGAATTGAAGACACCAATCCAAATGAATTATGGAAATTCTCAACGAGACTACCACAAAAAGATAGCAAAGTTGTCGAAGCATTGAGAACACTCATTGAAGACTATTGGAAGAATAAAACAAGGCCATTTCCAAATCAAAGGGATGTGGTAAGAAGGAGAATAGGTAGTCAAAACTATGAGCCACATCCAAAGAATTTTTTGGATACGACTCAAATCCAATTTTTTCATAAATTTCAACAAGATTATCCTCAAATTAGTATTATCAAAGATATTTTGAAATGTTTAAACCTTTTTATGTCAAGATAAATCACACAAACACTACTTGTTGTTGTAGACTACATGTTGAATTCTCTAACCATTATGATGTTTATCATTCTATATATTTAGATTTGCATTTTAATGATGTTTTGTAGGATTGTGGCATAGAAGCCCCACCAACATCTTCAAGAGAGTTCTTATAAAAAAAATATGTGAAATAGAGGATGGCCAAATATTCTATAGGACAACATGCTTGGATGGTTCATGCAAGTGTTGTAGTGGCTTACAACATATGCCAGTATGTCAACATATGGAAAGCACTAATGAGGTTGGACAAAAACTGGTAGAGTTCAAGAAGTATAAAATAGTGGAATAAGTTACAAAAGATGGTAATCAAGGAAAAAGGTTTGATTTGGTTATTCAGAAGATTCTAGTGTATCAGTTTATGTCAATGTTTCATGAAAATATAGTATATGAGTAAACAAGGCATACCCATAGAGCCCAATGGCTAGACACACAATTCAAGCTATGCAAGGACACCTTTCTAGTTGGCAGCATAGTATACATGGTTAACTTTACAAAGAACTACATTCTATAGCCACAATGTGAGGTGTAGTCACAATATTACAACTCCACATAGGTTTTGATATTTGTACACATAGAATTCATTCATGTAGCTAATAGTACAAAGGACCAAAGGAGGGTATTGAGGGAGTATCACTTTTATATTAATAATGATCTCACACATTCTCCAAATTTCATGCAAGGTTGCTTCCAAATGTTATATAGTGATTTCGCTTAGAGGGGCATAACATATGGTCGACATATAATATGGTTGGATAACTGTGCAACACAATTCAAGAACTCACGCATGTTCTACTAGTTGAGTAGGATGCATGTCATTATAGTTGTTCAACATATGTGTAACTTTTGTGAGGCTAGGCATGGAAAGGGGGAGCATGTGTGAAAAGAGCATTAGCACAAGACGAGTTAAAGTATAAAGACAATGCAAAGTTCACAAATGAAAAATCAATCGTCGATTGGTGTAATGCTTTGATGGGTATAGATAATGAAGGTACATCTTTAGTTCATAGATTTTTTTAGTTGATGGATGATACTAACATTGTACCATATGTAGATTGTTGTACACTAATAGAATTGAATGAGCTACACTCTTTCCTTAGCTTAGATGCAGGTTCATGGAGTATTAATACAGAGAAGATGGCATGCTTTTGTTCATCTACAATTCAAGCCTAGAATGATTGTGAGTTAGAGGAATGGGTTGACAAATGGTTGACAAGTTATCTTACCCTACTTCACACATATCACCCTTTTATGGTATTGGAACTAACAAAGATGGAATCATTAGTTGACTTTGACCACGTATCAAATCTAGTTCAACTAGGTAATATGTCTACTTGCTTAGTTTTTGATATTCCTATTGTTATCTTACTTTGTAGTCTATTAATAATTTTGAATAATTTCAAGATATTTGTTGCACATATCAATGCAAGGCATGATTATGCAGTTATTGTAGATGAACAAAATGAAGAGGGAACAAACTATTACTTATGTAGTTATGTTGAGGCTAAAAATAAAATGGAGGCCCCAATTATAGTTGGAAAAAACATCAAATACCCTACAAGCTTAATTTTTATTACTAGAATGTGGCTTAGAAGGTACCCACATAAGAGTGTTAAATATTGGCTATTTCAAGACTTTGACATGTACCATAAGGTTCTCCATTACTCAAACCTTGTCATAAAATTCAACCTAGATTCTTCATTACAACAACTTGTACATTTTGGCACGGTCTGGAAGTGCTCATATGTGCATTAGAATTGATGGAGGAATGAACTACCTTTCATTTTCATCTTATCTCATTTGATTTCATTAGTATTTGAGTGAGTTATAGTGTTTTGATACCCTAACCTACATCAACCTACAAGTGTAAGCAATTGGGTTTCAGAATGGTGTATGAAGCATATTAGACAATTGTAGCACAAACAAAAGAATTAGGACAACCAACTAAATCTCATTTTATTGTAAACATCATATTATTAATAGATTCAATGTAATAATGTTTGATGGTTACTAATCATTATTTTTCTTCTTTTATTCTCTGCCTATTATAACTTGCACGAATTGACTAACTTAATATAGAACGTTCATTTATTAAAAAAAAACTAATGATCAAATATCAATATCAATATAGCATACAACCTATTGAAATAAAAACTTGTAATGAGATTTACTCAAATATTGAAATTTATTATTGCCCTCAAACATTTGTTATTCAAGCAACATAGTCCCTTAATAGTCCAAATTGCAAAAGGGAAACAATCTTTGATGGCCTGTTACCCAGATATCATGTTAGTTATGATAATTTTGTCTAAGGAATCGAGATCATGTAGGGAACCTATACAATAACCTCTCTCGGTTCTTGTTATCTTAGAGTCATTTTTCTGTGGTGTCCAATTTTGACTTGATGGAAAAAGTGTCAATTGCAAGCAATGTAAAGTTGTAAGGTGGTGCAACTTTCATTCTGTAACTCTTGCGACCAAATAGATTGTTCCAAT
Source organism: Sequoia sempervirens (assembly GCA_007258455.2). NCBI lineage: Eukaryota > Viridiplantae > Streptophyta > Pinopsida > Cupressales > Cupressaceae > Sequoia > Sequoia sempervirens. Next base: position 153,105,076 of record VDFB02379711.1, on the reverse strand, counting down.
GCATGTCAATGGGTACATTTACACTAGGAATTGTCCTCTTGTTCACCCAAACATGTGGAATCACTCTGAGCTACATTCAATTGAATCAATCCCTAAAGAGTCCAAAGTGCAAAAGGGTATCAATCTTTGATGGGCTATTACTCAAAAGTTGTGGTACTTAATAACTCTTTGTCTGCTCCTATGGGATCGCATTGGACCCCTCTATAATAATACCTCTCAGTTTTTGTTATCTCAGAGTCATTTTCCCATGGTGTCCAGTTTCCACTTGATGGAAAAAGTGTCAAATGCAAGCAGTGTAAAGTTGCAAGTGGTGCAACTTTCATTTTGCAATTCATGTGACCAAACAAACTACTCCAATGCATCCTAATAGGTATGTTTATGCTAGGCATGGTGATCTTTCACATTCAAACATGTGGAATTTCTTTGAGTTACATTCAATAAGCTTGACCCTTATGTTGGCATCCAAAACAATCAAAAATAGGAACATACATATGACAGTTGAGAAGTCTATGTTTTCCACACAAAAAGCATATGATCATCCTCAAGTATAGAAAGTGAAAGGTATTTTTTAATTATCCTCCTTTCCCTTACAACAATATACAACCAATTGTAAATGTAGACAATGGTGGAACTTCAAAACATTTTATTTTTCCTCAATTAACAACTTTGGTTGTGAAGTATTTTGTCATTTTCATTTGAAATTTCTATGCTTGAAAATTGGATTCTAAGAGAAACAAGTGCTGCTCTCACGTACATTTATTGTTTGGTGTGATAAATAAATTTTCTACCATTGAATCCATTTCTTATTTGTATTATAAATTATAACTTTCTTTCTCCCGAGTCCATTTTCTATACAAGAAATAATATTGCAAAAATTTGACATATACATCTTTCGACATGTTTATATGGTAATGGATCAAGAATATAACAATTCATTCTACACTATGAGGATTATGTTGTGAAAATATTTAAAGAATTCAAGATAAATTTTTATATGATAATGTGTCAAAAAGTTAACCAATCATCATCTACTATGAATATTATGCTTTGAAAGTGTTGTGAAGACTATGCATCCTTTTCTTAATTGAGTTGTTCCAATCAAAAGATTAAATATATCAAGGAATCTTTTTATGAAACATTTCATGGAATACTAATTGAAAACATGTTTTTTACTTTTAGATAAAGCATTTCATGAAACTCTTTGTATTAAAATGAATGTATATATGTAAGAAAAATGGAGGATTAGGAAATACATTGCTCAAGGATCTTAAATAATCCTTCTCTCTCATTTAAATTTTGGGTGTGTTAGAGCTTCTAAAATCCTGATGGATTTTCATTTCCATGGATCTGATTAGCCTTTGATAAACCCTTGTCTTCATAATTGAGTAGGTTTTTTAGTCAAGAAAATGTGCCAAGGTTATATTTTCATGTTAACCTATTCAGTTAGTCATCAATTTCTTAAGTAATCATTTGAGCCATTTGGCATGTTTTCCTACCAACCCCATTTACCTGTGCAACTAGTCATCCTTTTCGAACCATGTCAAATCTTTTCTAAAGTTGGGTTTTGAATTTTAACTAAGTGACTTAAGGATTAATTCATTAACCCTATGGTCATATCACCATTAATTGGGTTGAGTCTTGTCCATTGAATGCTAATGTCACATATTGTGTAGTTTACAAGATTCAGAGATCAAGGATCAAATCTAAACCATACCTCGCTAGCCCGCAGAAGTTAAGTGAGCATGAGATAAATGCAGCAAGGTCAGCAAGGTAAAATGTGGGACCTACCTCCGACTACCACCCCCATGGCCGAACATGTTTGATGAGCGGTCGAGATCAACTAGGCGAAATGATCCTCACTGTTCCCCATTGGCTCACTGAATGAAAGTGAATGATGATTAAATCCAATGAGATTAGTGAGATCTTGACACCTGTCCCTCACTAGCTTAGACAATGGAGCCCACACATGGCAACAATGTCATTCGACATGGATAGGAATGATTAACTGCAACTAGTTTAGTGAAGCACCACTAGAAATCAAAGGAGGTCAGACACAAGCTATCAGTTCGATCATCCATGAAGATAGGAGATCAATAGATTAAATTCAAACCTAGAAAGTGACACCTGATGGTCATTTTTACTTTGTACGAATCATTTACATTAATGGCTATCACTCTAGAGAGCGATTGAGTTTATCTCAACTCATGCAGATATGCAAATGTAAATAATCATGAAGAATAATCAATAGATTTCCATGTAAATGGGAATTAAATGGTGCCGATACATCTGCCAATGTGATGCCAAAATTACGCATGTGTGATAAATAATAAGTGTGAATGCCATTGTTTCACCTGATAAATACAGTGGAGGTGGTTGTTATTTGTATCATTATCACTCAGTAGTTAAAATTTTTCTTGTGTGAGCAATTATCAAGAGAGAAAGATGAGCGGACCAGTAAGAAATTTAATTTGTCTAAATTCATAGAGGTCCAAACTGGACTCATAGAAAGCTCCTCCTACTATGGAGGTGGGTACTTCTTCTAATCCTGTATTGGCACCAAGTAGATGTAGTCGCCAACTACAATTCTAGGGTGGTGCTACCAAAGAAGTGGGCAACAAAGGAAAATTTCCAATGAAATCTCTGATTGGGTCAAAGCAGAAAGTGAGGTATGGGCATGGCTCCTATGAATCTTATGAGCACCTCTTCTAGCGATGACGATTTTAAGATTTATTTTGCTTATGCTTAGTACTTGGCACTGATGAATGAGAGCTTTCCATTAGATGAGGAGGTGATCTTTGTGTTGCCACTGGCAATCAAAACCCCAAGTGGTCATACTGGGAGCGTGTCTAGAAAAGAAAAGAGGGAAGAGGAAGCTGAGGTTTCTTCTCTTCCTCTTGCAATGACAAGAAGTGGTCGGGTGTATCGTGGTCATGAATTTGGTCATGATGGTGTGAGTGATAAATGAATTTTCTATGTTTGAAATGTTCTTTTTGATGGTGTTTATGAATTTTGTTGTGGTGGCCTTTTGTTTTGCATTCATGGAATTTTTTTTGATGATTTGACATTAGTCGTGTGTCTTCATGGCATTTTGTTTACTTGGTTCGTGAGGCTTAGATGATGACAAGGGAGGTTTTGGTAGTACTTTTCATTCTCTTCCTCGGTGGTGGTTATATTTTAGGCTCCCTCTTGTTGTACTAGTTTTTGCAATTTTAGCATGTGGGATTTTTGAAATTCAAATCAAATTTAGCTGAAATTTTTATGAAATGATCATTTTACAATCTAACTACATTTGAGTCTGAAGCCTATTGCTACCTATTGGTATAAAGGGAATTCAAGAATCGAATGGAAAGAGAGAGAAGACAACATTCAAGAGGTAGGATTTTGGTTAAATACATATAGATAGATAGAAATAGGATAGTTAGTCATCTTTGGGTTTTTATGAATGAACTATGGCCAATACCTTAAATAGTTTTTCATATTTGATTCAAGTATAAGTGAATATAAATAATTTTGATACGTTTCTCTCCTTGTGCAAATTTTAGATGAATTTGGGATGAAATATTAATAATATTTCTATTCTTCTTTGAATTATTTGTTCAAATTCATGTCCCATTTCTTTGTCTTGATTCAAGTAATCAATTAAATACTTAGATGGGGATATTAATTTACTTTTATTTGCAGAGGATTTGATAAGTAGTTGTGTATCAAAAAATTTGAGCTCCATAGTGAAAAGTATTATGAGGGTAGTCTATTTCATTGTTGAATCATTTTTGCTTTACTGACTCTTGCTTATGTGACTCCATTTTTCCCAATAAATAGGACACTAATTTGTTCCTTAGTGATTTTCCTAAGGGGTTTATCAAATAATCGTTTAACTGACCAAGTTGCACCTAGGGTGAAAATTCATTTTAAAATTCATCAATTCCATTGTTCATTTGTGATAATTCCTACTTGGGACATCATAATTTTTATGAATGGATAGCACATTACTTACAAACAAGCCAATTTCCTCGTAAATGTTGTAGCATTATCCTTTATCATTATCAATCTGTGTAATGATGTGTTCAACATAGGTAAATCGTAAGTGAATACATTAGGAATACCCTCCTTGGTCCCATAGAACCTAAAGCATAGAAGATCCCAACCCTTGGCTAGATCTTGTTAGTTGGCCATTCTTTTCAAGAGTCTTGAGTATAGGAACTGACTATTCCTCAGAGATGTCTTGGGTGTACTAGAAAAAGCACCAACAGAATTGTGACTCTATTGGGGATTTCTTATTCTCCAAAGGTGCAGATATGAAGTGAAAAGTCAAATGATGATTTATTTTGAATGTCCTCAAATTTTTGGACCTGGTTTTTAGTTTATATATAGTTGGAATCAAAGGATTTGAATGTGACTCTATTGTGGGAGATAACCTAGAACTTGGCTTACTTTTTCAAAAGAAGTTTCATCTTATTTGAAGCTTTATCCTCTCAAGAGAGCTGGTGACTTTGATTCAAAGAACCTATTGAAGTATATATCAATTGTTCAGATCATATTTCCCACTAATGAGAAACACTTCATAGGGGCCAACACTCAGGTATTCTTGTGAGACTTGAAACAATTTTAAGCATTTTTCACATACCATCATAAATTTCCAATACTCAACATAAAGTGATTCCCTAATAGGTGATTTGGCACTAGATTAGGGAATATTCAAATAATTTAAAAGTTCTTCTTATATATAAGTTTAAATTGTTTTAATAAACAAAAGAATCATGTCATATTGTAGATCCTAGATAGCTATGTAAGGAATATTTGTGCTAAGATCTTGGGATCATATTTGTAAAAGGAATTCAAGAATGTTGAATAAATTGTATCAATATTTTAGAATTCCTTTTTAAGAATTAGGGGTGAGTTGTCAATTTATGCCATCTAGTACAAATATGGACATAAATACACAAGAAAAATAGTCTGGGGCCCATCAAGATGGCTTCCGTATTGATAGGTACAAAGCTATCAGCTTTGAAAACATTTTTGGCTACCTAAATGTTCTGCCATCCAAGATCAGAGATAAGATAACAAAGTTTAGTTGTGAAATTTTTGAATAATTAAATCAACATCTGCAAGAGTTTGTAGATGTAGTGGGTGAATATGAAATTGACTTTGAATATGTAGTGATGAGATTTTTGTTTGTTCATTGAAAGGAGATGCAAGAGATTGGTTCTCTTTCCTACCTGTTGCCTTAATATAATCTTGGAATGAACTTAAGGATACTTTCCTTGAGAAATTTGGTAATAAAATCAATCCAAGTGTGGTAAGAAAGAGCTTTATGAAAATCCATATAGGTAAAGATGAGTTGGTCCCTTCATTCAATATTTTATTTGCAAAGGCAATAAGAGATATCCCTGAATACATAAGACCACATGATATAGAGTGCTTGGTTGTATAATTAGGAGAATTTGATAAGAAGATGAGATTCCTATTGAGAGACAAAGAACCAATTACATTACACTAAGCCTACTAGGAAGCTATGAATATTGAGAATAAATTTAAGTATTCAATTATCAAAAAATCTACAATAACCAGTCCTACATGTTCTAGTAGTGTCCAAAAAGTCCAATTGGGTCAATTAGAAAATAAAGGTGTTTAACATGATGAGGATACTCTAGAAATTGTGCTTACATCCTCTGTATAAATTTCAGAGCAAGCATCAACCTCTAGCCAGCTTGGTCAGGGAGGGATGGATTTGATGTTATCGATTGGTAAGTTATATGAAATAAAGAGGCATACATATGAGTCAACATATGACTTATTTTCAAGGTTTTTGGACACTTTGGTGGAAATTCCAAAAAAATTTAGGCCAAGTGAGAACATTTGTATAAATCTGTTTTGTGAAGCCTACACATCAGGATCAAGCCAATGGTCTGAAGATATGAATTCCCAAAGCATTAGTCAAGTGGTAGATTGGATAAGTATAGTTGAAGAGGTCAAGCATGGTTATGTGTCTCCCACTACTTCTCACAATTTAGATAGTGATTGTTATAGTGAGGAGGGACAAGGATTAACACTGCAAAATCCACAAGGATCCTCGGTATCAGGACAATTAGCCATTTAGTCTTGTCATTTCATAGGCAGTCTAAGTATAGATACACTTGGCAGTGATGAAGACAAGGAAATAAAGTGTGAATTCAAAGAGATCATATATGGTTACTTCCCTCTAGATGCCTCAAGCCATGAACCTAAATAGGAGTTGCATGAATTTACACATATGGAATATGTTGGACTTAATCCTATGTCACCTGATAGTGAGGATGCTTTTGATGTCCATGGAAAATCACAATTAATGAGTTAGAGAGGTGAAGTTGAATTTGCACAATCTTCAAATGAGTATGATTCTCCTTATGAATTAGATACTAAATCCTTAGCTTCTAGTAATGGTTATGTTAATAGCCTTGAAGGGATCTATTTTCTAGGAGGTGAACAATTATCTTTATGTGAATAATTTTTAGAGCATGATCAATTTTTAAAGGCATAAGTGATGAAGAAGTAGGTGAATATGCTTCTCTCTATTCCTCAAGTGACTACACTGATTTTGATTACTGGGAGGTCCAAGGTCAAGGGATTTTCCATTATGAATATGATGAGATACATCTAATTATGTCCAAGATATGGAAGAACTATTTATTTGATGAGCCTACGCCTAATATTGAGGATGAAAAGAAAGATGTTTATCGGTGTAGAAATAATCCTCTATTTGAAGATAGTTTTACTAAACTTTTTCCTAATATTACTAGTACATATGCTGCAAAATATATGCATAGATACCAAGGTGATAATGCATTTGAAAATGTTGGCCGTAATTTTATAATCTTTCACATGAAAGAAAAATCTAGTGGCATAGATATGGTGAAGATTATCTGTCAAAAAGGGACAAAACAAGTGGCCCATGAATATTATATTGGAGAGGTTTCATATTTATTGGAAATCCATAATGCTTAGGTCTCATGCATTAAGGAAGATTATGATGATAATGGATATGTGGATGCTTCCGATTTTTCTCCTGCAACCACTCATATTGTGCTAAAGAAGGGGGTTGAATTGTTACCAACATGTGATTTATAGTACATTAAGGAGAAGGATAAGGAAGAGAGTATTCTCTTTGCTGATCAAAGGACTAGTCAGGTCGAGTACATTAGTGTTCCAATGAAAGGGTATTTTGCTAGTCAGAATGATGTTGTAGTCGAGTTTTTTGTAAATAATCCTTACCTTTTGGATATGATTATGGATTTCCTTTCACCCACCAAAGATAATGTCGATGAAAGGCACATGAAAGGGGTATATGGTTCTTTTTCCCCTTTTCTTGATTTTATCTAAGAATTCTCAAATGTAAGCCAAAGTGCTTATGAAGTTTTCAAATTTGAGGAACACTTTGAGGGTGACATCACACCTCATTATGATGTTGAATATGAGTTTTGTATTTTCAAAACAATTTGATGAATCCATGATGAGAAAGGGTGACTTTAGTAGTGCTACCACAAATGTTATGGTCAATACTAATTGCAATGAGGTTGGACACCTAGAATTGTATAACATTCTTGAGAATTTGGTGATGGTGAGATAGGCTAAAGTGTTTGATAGAGGTAAAAAGTGGCCCTAATTTTTTGGGGCCCTTTGAATTTGAGGATCGAAGCCAATGGTTACTATGACGCTTTGTGGTAAATTGTATTTTATGCTTTGTAAATTTTATGTATATATGGTTTGATGTGTTTTCTTTTCCTAGTTGTGTCTGCTTTCCTTGTCATGGTAAGCCCCTCTTTTGGCCCTCTACCTTGGTCTGCTTCAATTGAAGATTCCTTTTCTCACCATACCCACTAGGGGTATGCATCCCCGAGCATGAGCCACTATTAAGACTTCTAGAATCCTAATGGATTTTCATCTCCATGGATCTGGTTAGCCTTTGATAAACCCTTGACTTCATAAGTGAGTAGGGTTTTTAATCAAGAAAATGTGCCAATGTTATATTTTCATGTTGACCTGTTCAGTTAGTCATTAGTTTCTTAAGTGATCCTTTGAGCCATCTGGCATGTTTGCTTACTGACCCCATTTATTTGAGCAACTGGTCATCCTTTTCCCACCATGTCAAATCTTTTCTAAAGTTGGGTTTTGAATTTTAACTTGGTGATGTAAGGATTAATTCATTAACCCTATGGTCATATCATCATTGGTTGGGTTGAGTCTTGTCCATTTAATGCTAACATAATGTATTGTGCATTTTTCAAAATTCAAAGATCAAGGATCAAATATGAACCGTACCCCGCTAGCTCGTGGGAGTTAAGTGCATGTGAGATAAATGCAACAAGGTCAACGAGAGGCTAACATGTGTCCAAGGTACACCATGGGACCCAGCTCCCACTACTGTCCCCATGGCTCGACATGTTTGATGAGTGGCTGAGATGAACCAGGTGGAATGATCCTCATCGTTCCTTGTTAGCTCACTGAATGAAGGTGAACGATGATTAAATCTAGCGAGATCCATGAGCTGTTGACACATGTTCCTCACTCACTTAGATAGTGGAGCCCACACATGGTCACAATGTGACCTAACATGGATTGGAATGATTGATTGAAAATAGTTCAATGAACACTACTGGAAATCATAGGATGTTAGACACAAGCTATTCATTCGACTGTCCATCAAGACAATAGATCAATGGATCACATTCAAAGTTGGCAAGTGACACTTGATGGTTGTTTCTACTTTGTACGACTGGCTTGCATTAATGGCTATCATTATGTAGAGTGATCAAGTTCATCTCAACTCATGTGGATATGCAAATGTAGATAATCATGAAGAATAATCAAAATATTTCCATGCAAATGGGAATTAAATGTCACTGGTACATCTGCCAACGAGATACCAAAATTACACATGTATGATTAATACTAAGTGTGAATTCCATTGTTTCACTCGATAAATACAGCAAAGGTGGTTGTTTTTTGCATCATTATCACTCAACAGTTAAACATTTTTTGGTGTGAGTAGTTATCAAGAGAGAAAGATGAGAGGACCAATAAGAAAGTTGGTTCATTTGAATTCATGGAGGTTTGGCCCAAACTCACAGAAAGCTCCTCCTACTATGGAGATGGGTACTTCTATTCTCAAATTGGTGCCAAGTAGATGTAGTCACTGACTGTAATTCCAGGGTGGTGTTGTCAAAGAGGTGGGTGACAAAGGAAAATTTCCAGTGCACTCTTTAATTGGGTCAAAGTGGAAAGTGAGGTATGGGTGTGGCTCCTATGGATGCTAGCACTCTCCCATAAACCTTACGAGCACCTCTTCTAACAGTGACAATTCAAAGATTGATTTTGCTTATGCTCGGTACTTGGCACTGCTGAATGAGGGATTGCCCTCAGATGAGGAGGTGATCTTTGTGTTGCTACTGGAAGTCAAAACCCCAAATGGTCATACTAGGAGTGTATCTAGAAAATAAAAGAGGGAAAAGGAAGTTGAGGTTTCTTCTCTTCCTCTTGTAGCGACAAGAAGTGGTTAGGTGTACCGTGGTCATGATGGTGTGAGTGGTAAATGAATTTGTTGCGATTGAAATATTCTTTTTGATGGTGTTTTTGAATTTCACTATGGTGGCCTTTTGTTTTGCATTCGTAGAAAAATTTTTGATGATTCAACATTGGTTGTGTGCCTTTGTGGTAGTTTTTTCACTTGGTTCGTGAAGCTTGGATGGTGACAATGGAGGTTTTGGCAGTACTTTGCAAATTCTCTTCCTAGAAAATGGTTATATTTTAGGATCCCTCTTGTTGTACTGGTTTTTGCAATTTCAACATGTGGGATTTTTGAAATTCAAATCAAATCTAGCTAAAATTTTGATGAAATGATCATTTTACAATGTAATTGCATTCGTGTCTGAGGCTTGTTGCTCCCTATTGATATAAAGGGAATTAAAGACTCGAATGAAAATCAAGAGAAGACAAAATTTAGGGTCTAGGTTTTTGGTTAAATACATATAGATAGATAGAAATGGGATAGTTAGTCATCTTTGAGTTTTTATGAATGAACTATGGCAAGTACCTTAAATGGTTTTTTAGATTTTATTCAAGTATAACTGAATATACAGAATTCTGATACATTTCTCTCCTTGTGCAAATTTGAGATGAATTTGGGATGAAATATTAATGATATTTTTTTTCTACTTTTAATTATTTGTTCAAATGCATGTCTCATTTATTTTTCTGGAGTCAAGTAATCGATTAAATACTTAGATGTGGATATGAATTTACTTTTATTTGCATAGGATTTGATAAGTAGTTGTGAATCAAAAAAATTGTGCTCCATAGTGCAAAGTATAATGAGGGTAGTCTATTTCATTGTTGAATCATTTTTGTTTTATTGACTCTTGCTTATGTGACTACATTTTACCCAATAAATATGACACTAATATGTTCCTTAGTGTTTTTCCTAAGGGGTTTATCAAATAATTGTTTAACTAACCAAACTGTAGCTAAGGTGAAAATTCATTTTAAAATTCATCAATTCCATTATTTATTTGTGATAATTCCTACTTGGGATGTCATAATTTTGATGTACAGATAACACATTACTTAGAAACAAGCCAACATCCTAGTAAATGTTGTTGTGTTATCCTTTATCATTATCAATCTATGTAATGATGTGTTCAAGATAGCTAAATATTAAGTGAATACATTATTAATACCCTCCTTGGTCCCATAGTGCCTAAAGCATAGAAGATCCCAGCCTTTGGCTAGATCTTGTTTGTTGGCCATTCATTTCAAGAGTCTTGAGTATAGGAACTAGTTATTCTTTAGAGATGTCTTTGGTGTACTAGAGAAAACACCAACAGGGTGGATTATTACTTTCAAAGTATTGGGAATGCTTTGCCTATTTTCTAGTTGGTAGTTGCCATTCTAGAAGGCTCATATCTTGATATATTTTATACTCATTATTAATCAATTATCAAGTTAATAATTAGTGCATTTAATTACAATTAATATTTTCTTTTCATTTTGCACAATTATGGAATTTGTAACTCTACTACTATTTCTACAAATATTGAAGTTGTTTAGGATCAACTAATAAATTTGTTTAGCATCAATCAATTAATATTCAAGACAAACCATGAAGGAAATCAATGATCAATGCTAGGGCTAACCAATTAATAAGTATACACATGAATAATTCAATCATGTACATGTGAATAATAGAAGCATAAGTAGTCAAAAACATGTAAGCCTTGAAGTATACACATGAATATATAGTATATATATAAATTAATACAAAGTATATGCATGAATACAAGATATACACATGAAAACATGTAAGTTACAAAGTATACATTGGAATACACATAATTCACAACGTATACATGTAAGTTGTAAAGTATACACTTCAATATACGTAACTCATATCTATTGAACCATGAATTTATAATGCAAATATGGACACCATCGATAAAGAATATTTGTATTAACCAAATAGCCATGTAGGCATACATCAATATATGTCGATATAAGTATAAAATCTAGGTAAAAAATAACCATATAGGCTTAAGAGAATGCCATATAGGCATACAAGGTCAAATATATATAATACAAAATATGTACAAAAATGCCATATAGGCATACAACAAAGGGCTTTGGAATCAAAAGTCATCGCTCTCCATGCTCTTCAAATAAAAGCTTTCCCTTTTCTTTTCGATCGGATGGTGATACATCTATCACTCATTTATGCTATAGTAGAGGAGTGCTCCTGATGCTACTCCTAGGGTTTAATTCTTGTTCAAATCTTATATGTTACAATAAGAAGTAAAGACATTAATATATAGAAATTATATTATAAAAAAATGATATATTTAACAAAATAATCACTTACCACCATCTAATGATCACTCTCCATCAGGGAAATATTGAAATTCCCATGTTGAGGTATGTTAAAGCCCTGTATAAATGAGCCAAATAGAAATTAAACTATGAATCAATAATGGTTTGATTTTTCACTAACTAACATCTATAACAATGAATATAAATTGAAATTTAGTAATTTTCCTTATAGCTCCCTTGTCAAAGCCATCAAGGAGTCTATAGTAGATGAAACACCGATCTCCATTGCCCTTTGAACATTTGGAACCTGTGCATTTGGGTATGTGCAAGATCATCATGGAAAAAATAGCCTTTAAGTGGCAAAAAAATTATAAAAATTAGAGTAGGAAACTTGATGTAAAAAATTGAATAAGTTATCTATATTATTTCAAAAATATGTAAAAATAGATTTTTTATCAAATTGAATTTAGTTTCTAAACTACTAGGTTTATTTTAGAAAAAAATAAAAAATCTATTTGGTGAAAATTTGAAATTTCAATGTAGTAGTACTTAAATTTTGGGGAAAAAAAAGAAGTAGGTGTCTGTCTGACCACCATAACCACAATAAAATTATAATATTTTGTTATAATATTTTAGATATAAGTAGAGGATTCATGTCCTGATGTGATGCATATTTTTCTGTAATTTTTTCCAAGTAAATAATTAATTATTATTTTTATTACAAATTTTAAAAAATATAAAAAACTCGTATGTCTAACCACCTTAACTTGGTAAAAAATTCATGAAATTCATTTTTTGTTTTTAAATCTTATAGTATGTGAAGCATAGAATGTGACACATTTTTTGGATTCAAAAAATTTGATATTGTTTGAAATCTATAAATTGTTTTCAATCATCCTATCAATCATGACTTTAGTCAGAATTCAAATAGAAAATAAATAATAATTATTTGATAAATTCAAAGTAAAGCATAATTTGTATAGGTGGAAAGCTAAGAATCTCCTTTAAAAACCCTTTTCATTTCATCAATTTTGGGTAAAAAAAAAGTCGTCAACCACATACCCTACACATATCCATCATATCACCACTTTCTGGTCCGTCATGATCTTGCACATACCCATCTACTTGCAACATCTTAAAATAAACAAAAAATAAAATAAAAATCATTTGATCACAAAAAATTACAATAGTGATCTATGTCATGACTTATAATGTATGAGATAATGAATAAATTTTTGAGTACTTATATTAAACTATATATTTTTTACTATCATGCTTATTATTTTCCCTATCCATATCTTGTTCGAAAGCACATGATTTTAGGCTTCTACCCATAACAGCAAGTTGGTAAACCATTTGATAAAATTATTTCATAGACATGTACGATAACTATGGTGACATAGAGAAGGCAATAAATTATTTCAAAAAATTCCTCAAAGAACTAGGCTCTCATAGTGATGGAATCACATCACCATAAGATCACATTTCTTTCATGCATTTTTTCAAGCAGTTCATCACCTTCTTTATGAAAATTATGGTGGGATAGGGTGAAAAGTAAAGTCCTTGGTAGGAGATGAAAGCTAAGGGTCTCAAAAACCCTTTTCATTTCATCAATTTTGGGTAAAAAAAAAGTCGTCAACCACATACCCTACACATATCCATCATATCACCACTTTCTGGTCCGTCATGATCTTGCACATACCCATCTACTTGCAACATCTTAAAATAAACAAAAAATAAAATAAAAATCATTTGATCACAAAAAATTACAATAGTGATCTATGTCATGACTTATAATGTATGAGATAATGAATAAATTTTTGAGTACTTATATTAAACTATATATTTTTTACTATCATGCTTATTATTTTCCCTATCCATATCTTGTTCGAAAGCACATGATTTTAGGCTTCTACCCATAACAGCAAGTTGGTAAACCATTTGATAAAATTATTTCATAGACATGTACGATAACTATGGTGACATAGAGAAGGCAATAAATTATTTCAAAAAATTCCTCAAAGAACTAGGCTCTCATAGTGATGGAATCACATCACCATAAGATCACATTTCTTTCATGCATTTTTTCAAGCAGTTCATCACCTTCTTTATGGTATTATGGTGGGATAGGGTGAATGGTATAGTCTGTCCTTGGTTATGAGATGGAGGGTGATCAAGACATGAAGAGGGAGGAGTGGGGAAATGAAAAAGTGGAATAAAAGGTGGAAGGTTCCATGGATTGGTAAATTGAGGATGAGGACCTTAAAAATAATTTAGAGGGGAATTTTGGCTAATGGGTTGGTTTCTATTCTTGAAGTAGTGAGTTGTTTGAAAAAATTTCTTAGAGAAATGTGGTCTCGTGGTGATGGAATGGCATTCCATCACCATGTGACCACATTTCTTCAAGGAATTTTTTCATACTACTCATTGCCTTAACTATGATATTGCTTACTATTATGCTTCAATAGAAATTTTTCCAAGCATCCATAGTTTTTTTTGAAAACACCTATTTTAGGCTTTTAGCCATAGCAGCAAGGAAGTGATTAGTTTGATAAAATGATTTTGTACACATGTATGAAGAATGCAGTAGCATAGAAAAGGTGGTGAGTTGTTTGAAGAAATGCCTCAAAGAAATGTGGTCTCATGGTGATGGAATGGCATTCCATCACCATGAGATTGTATTTATTTGAGGCATTTTTTCAAACTACTCATTACCTTGTCTATGCTATTGCTTACTATTATGGTCTAAAATATTTTTTCCAAGCATCCATAGTTTGTTGGAAAGCACCTATTTTAAGCTTTTAGCCATAGAATGTGGTAGTATAGAAAAGGTGGTGAGTTGTTTGAAGAAATTCCTCAAAGAAATGTGGTCTTATCATTATGGAATGGCATTCCATCATCATGAGACTGCATTTCTTTGAGGTAGTTTTTCAAACTACTCACTCCCATATCTATGTTATTACTTACTATTATGCTCTGATATATTATTTCCAATCATCCATAGTTTTTTGGAAAGCACCTTTTTTAAGCTTTTAGTCATAGAATGTGGTAGCATAGAAAAGGTGGTGAGTTGTTTGAAGAAATGCCTTGAAGAAATGTGGTCTCATGGTGATGGAATGGCATTCCATCACCATGGGACCGCATTTCTTTGAGGCATTTTTTCAAACTACTCATTTCCTTGTCTATGTTATTGCTTACTATTATGGTTTGATATATTTTTTCAAAGCATCCATAGTTTGTTGGAAAGAACCTTTTTTAAGCTTTTAGCCATAGCAGCAAGGAAATGAATTGTTTGATAAAATGCTTTGGTTCTAGACATGTATGAAAAATGTGGTAGCATAGAAAAGGAAGTGATATGTTTGAAAACATGACTCAAAGAAATTGGGTCTCATGGTGATGTCCATCACCATGAGACCGCATTTATTTGAGGCATTTTTCCAAACAACTCATGTCCTTGTCTATTTTATTGCTTACTATTATTCTTTCATATATTTCTTCCAAGCATCCATAGCATAGACAAGACAGTGAACTCTTTTAAAAGATGCCTCAGTAAAAAGTGGTCTCATGGAATGCCATGAAAAACAATGCAATTGGAATTTGCTCCTACTTATTACTTATGCTATGTGAAGTAATTGCATCACAGCTTATGTTGACTTTCTAAACAACTATATTGTAGCTAAAATTTTGTCATCTATCAACATCTAGTTATTAGTTATAGAATGTGAATTAATGCTTTGAGTTTGAAAGATGTGCAATGCAACATAATAAAAAATATGAATATAAACTACACAAATATATTAAGTACAATTCATCAGTTAAACTCTTTATTCTATTACCTATGTGCAGGTTTTTCCAAATCCATTGCCACTAGGAGGTGTCACCTCGAAACCTCCAATATTAGCCTATTCAACATCCAAAATCACATATTAAAATACCATTCATAAAACAATGTTATTAACATGTAATAAATGTATAATTGTTTACTAGTTACATACCTCAATAGTAGGTGTAGTGGATAAATAAGTGGGTGTAGGGCCAGTGTATCCAATATCAACATTGTGACCCTAAAATTTTATTAAAATCATACAACTAAATTAGTTAATATTTCATTTCAATGAACATGCTAACATTTACCTAAGTATCAATGCCACATGCCTCATTCAAAATGTTAGCTACCCTCACCATCTCCATAGTTGCAAATGTATCTTGTGCATCAGCCTCCTAAGTGTTTGTGGGGTAATATTAACAAGTCACCCTGCAAGACTGACACAAATGGGATCGAAGCCCCCCACTTGAAGACTCCCCTGGATGGAATTGTAGTATAGGGTTGGCATGTTGGATGACACTATAGATCAAAGAGCTAATGGCCTGCAAAGTATCTACCTCGGAAATATCCTTTATGATAGAAGGGATAACGATGTTCTCATGAGGTGGCCTAGCGAGAGTTCATCTCCCTTTCTGCGTAGGATCCTACTGCGCACTAGGTCTATCTTGAGCTGACTCCCCACCTCTCCCCTAGAAGTCTCTCATATCAAAATAATTCATAATTTTTTTTAAGATGAACTCACAATATAGTTTCCTAAGGAAATATTGTGGGACTTCACAATTTTTGCATGGTGGGTAATCAAAAACCATGTACCACCTATTCCAAAAAAAATTCCTAATCTGTTTGTGGTGGCACCAATTGATAGGAAACCTCTTCATATTGAGGGTAAGATTTGTATTTGTGCATGGGTCATTGAATAATGAGCACAAATAAAATTTTGTAATTTTTAGATCTTTTACATCTTTATATGATAATTTATCCCAGTGATAAGCCCTAACCACCTATCTCGTATCTTGCCAACCAGTTAATAGTTTTTTTATTGAATCTACACATGTTTTAACATATCTTCAAGTGATGTTTCTAGGGTCATTATTTCCATGATTGAACCATATGGATCATTCAACCTCTTGATTAAATCCTCAATTTGTTTTTTATTGTTTTCAATTTCACTCATTAAGTTTTGACAAGTGCCAGGAGGATGTTGAGGGATTGGTCGAGGAATTTGTTGTTGTGGTTGTTCAACTTGAGGATTTTTTTTTTGGTTCTTGCTATCCTTGTTGATGATTTTGTTCCTCTTGTATTTTTGTGCTTGTTAAGGATTTTGAGGAGGATTTGTAGGTTCATTAACATCCTATACAAATTCAAAAAATAAATATAAAAAATACCCTAAAACTAACAAATTCACAACAAAAAATAAACAATCCTTACCTATCAGACCTCCTCATCGATGTGGTGGCCTCCTAACAATGAAACAACAATTTTACAAAACATATTGCAAAATGGTAGTAAAAAAATATAGTCACAATGAAAATGATTTTGAATTCCTTTTTAATCTTTGAATACCACATAATGTAAGTGTGTTACAATGCGCTTGTGTTACAACATGCTCACGTTATGGGCTCATTGTAGCTAAGCCTTAGGCTCAACACACCAAGGAATAACGTGAGTGCGTTATAACATGCTCATGTTATAATGTGCTCATGTTATGAGGTTTCAAAATTTTAAAAAAAATTGGCCACAAATTGGCTACCCATCTTTTTGCACCTACCTGATAGTCGAAATTGATTCATGATTAATTGATGTGAGAGTAATTTTCCTTTATCATTTCTTATGAGGGTTTTATCATAGGATGATAATTCTCTCAAAACACCCAGCTTTGAATCTATGTATCTTGCTTTTCTATATCTTGTTAGTATGGAGCCAACTTTTTAATTTAGTGATGGCACCTTAAGGTAGATAAAATTTCAAGGAGAGATAATTGCATGTTGAAAGACGAAAGTATTTTTCTACCAAGAGGAGGAGGTATTTGAGGTCATCATGAAAATCTCGAGGGATTTTGTGGAGGGTGAATCAAGGTATAAGGTGAACTCAAAAATATCTTGAATGCTTTTTGAGAATCTACTAGTCGTAACAAGGGATAAAGAGTTAACTAGGATTTACAAAGGTATATTGTGTGGGATAAATTCATAGTAGGCTTATATGAGGTGATTGATAGCTCAAATATTGAATGATTCTCCTCTCTTGTAGGAGCAAGGTTTGAGTTTAGATGGCTATCTTTGGTTAGCACAATGGAGAGTGTTGAGAATTGACTAGATGAATTAATCAAGGAGGTGGTTGTTATCTAGAAACATCTTCTTTTATAAGGTTGGAAGGCCTTCATATCATATTTAAGATTTTCTCTTTAAAAAATAATCACCATTGCAATAATTCTTCAACATAGAAAAAGTGAAGAAATCTGCCAACTTTTTAGGAAGGAGGGTTGTATTGGTAAAGATGGAGGATGGGTCATACATGTTCCATACTACAATAGGTTTCTTTAGTCTCTCTAGTGTATTTGATATTTTTTCCATTGAAATATATTTTTATTATTAATTATATAAGGTTTATGGGCTTTCATAATACATAACATCTATATGAGTATATCTATTTTCTCAAAGAATGTCTATAGATGGGTGAAATATAGCTTGTATGCAACATTTTGTTACCAATGTGACTTGAATATGTATAGGTATATAACACTAGTTAATAATGATGTAAACATGAATATGCTCTTATTATGTATCTTTTAAAAAGATACAATGCATCATCCCCATTGCTTAAATGGATATCAAATATAATGATTTTGATATTTTGAAATGAATATAAAGAGATAAGATCCTAACTCTCACTTAATTGATCTATAAAAATTATATTCTTTCTATTTTGTATTTGAATTATAAATTAATATAAATATACTCAATATATCTATTAAGAATATTAAAAATATCAATTTCTAAAATTGACTTTGAAATTATACCTAGCATCTTATATATATTAATTATTACATGTATGAATGAATTTATTTATATCCCTTCATTGATAGATTTGGGGATATAAAGTTTATTATTTATATCATGGGTGGGAGACTAATTTTAATTGAAAATATCATAATTGGGAGATTGTTGTTGAATAAAAATTTAATAAGTTTCACATAGTGATGACTACTTTGCTTTTTAGTATTGTAAAAGTATTATAGAGTAGCTTATAGTTGAATTGTACTATGTTCCTTATAAATAATAAACATATTATAGTTAATTATAACCATAATCTAGACATTTATTTTTTAGATATAAAGATGTCATGCCCAATAATTTTATCTTGATGTTACTATGCAAAAATATGTCTAACTTTTTTTCTTTCCTCTAGACAACTAAGAGCTACTTTTCTCACCTTGAGCGCAAGTGGAATTAATAACCTCACAATGCTAGAATAAATAGTACTACATGAGAAGAAAATCAATATAGATATTTTACATATGGAGACCAAAGGATCTATACCTAGTGTAGGATCATAAATTGTCACCCTTGACAATTTCACACTATGTTTAGCCCCTAAGTGCCCAGACCCAATTATGTTCCTAAATTGCTTATTTTATGATCATCTTCAGAAAATCAAAATTAAATTGGGAATTTATGATTAAATATTTATTTAATGACACTTAAAGACTCAAAATAGGACTAGACTAGGGTGCTAGTGCCACAATCTAGTCTATTTTAGCCCCAATTTAAATATTTTTGTGTTGACATTTTAACATTTACAAATATAGGAAAACAAATTATTTCATATAAATACATGCCTTTTTCACTATAATTTGTAATACTAAGAAATCCTAGAATTTTTGGAATCACAACTTAGCATCCTCAAAATCAATCAAGAAACCAATTATTAGAGTTTATAACACTTATCATCGATCAAGATTCATGTTACCAATGCATCAAGTTTATATGTGAGTTTATTTATGTTTCATGTTCATTTGTTTTATGAGTATTAACACTTATAGGACCTTCAATCAAGGATTCAATTCTCATTGTATGAAATGAGTACAATGACTTCAGTCAATCAAGAAAGGCATATTTGAGTGGTAAATTGTAACACTTGTTAATTTATCATTCCCTTTTATCAATTTTTCATTTTTCTTGATCATTACCCTCTTTACATCAACATAGTTGTTATGGAAGTGGAAAAACCAAAATGGGGTTTGACCTAGGAAAGCCCCTATATGACACAAAAGTTTCTCTCCTCTCTTATGTGTAGGTGATAAATCTGAAGTAGATTATAGAAAGGATTACAAACCTAATTTCAAGACCAAGCATTCAATCCTTACATGTCAAAAAATTAGGGAAAATGGAATTAATCATTGATATATGAAGTTTTAAATTTGAGTCTATGAAAAAAGAATCTACAAATGGTGAGCATCTGAGGTCTAATTTCTAATTCTTGATATCTACATTTCTAGGACTAAGGCATTAGTGCCCTTTTCCAACTAGTTTGAGCTAAAATTCATATGCCAAGTTTTTTTTATCTCCACACTCTATTGTTTTGTAACTAGTTTTTGTGTTTTAGTTTTGTGCTTCACTATATTTATGATAGCTCATTTCAATTTAATAATTTTATTAGATACACATTTGCATTATCAAATAAATTTCATTCACAATCATCAACCCCCAACTCAAGAAGAATGAAAACCGTGATCCACCATTTTTTCTCTTCCATGGTGGTTAGTAGCCAAGTGGGTGTTTGTGATCATTTTTTGTTCCTCCCAATATGATATAGGAGAAAGTGTGATTTAGACGTGAGATCCCTTTTTCCCACATCACATTTTGGTGAACCTAAAGCATGTTGTTTTTACAAACCTTTTTGAATCTTGAATTCTTTATTTTAAATTCAAAAGAGAATCCTATATTGTTTGAATTTATAATTTATGCATCCATATCTCATTGCAAAGTATTAAAAAAGTAAATATTTTCATAGTGTTTGTCATTTCAAAAGATAACGAAGTGATAATGTTTAGCTTTTCCAAAGTAGGTTCAACCATTTCTTGTATTTTACAATCTAGAAGTTATTTTTTGACCATATTGAATTATTACAAAAACATAAAATTCTATGCATGATTGTGTATTTCACATAGAAAAATTAGGATTTTATGCATTTCAAAAAAATCTATTTGTTGCAAGATTTGAACCTCTACAAATTTGGATCACAAAATGTTGTAGGTCATTTCTAAATTTTGAAATTAGAAAAAGTTTACATCTGTAGTTTAGGGTGCCAACGCCTTTGTCCAACTAATTTTGGGTCAAATTTGGATCACAAATTTTTCTCTATGATTTCTCTACAGATTTGTGTTTAGTTTCTTAAACTTGTTTTATTTTGTCATTCTCAACTACTTTTCTCTTCATTATATGAGCACTTAATTGTTTCCAATCTTGTAACAAATTTATGAGCTTCGTGACTTGTTGTCTCATATCTGATGCCTTCGTGAGATGTAAATTTAGACTTATGGCTTCCTACATTGCAATTGATGAAAAGGAAAATGGATAACATGAAAGATATCACACTATTCTATCCAACCATTCACTATTGTCCTAAGGGTGTGTAATAACCCTCCTAGTTGCTAGTTGGACTCATTAGTTTATGCTTTGATTTGATACATTGATACTATGATGATACTGTTTTGTGTGATTGGTTAGTTGGACATTTGATGATGTTGTTACTCCTTTTGTGGACATGATTATTTCATATGACATTGTGGTTGGTGATGTTAGCTGATTCTCACATTTATATTATGATGTAGTGATTTAATAGATTATGTCATGAGATGAATTGTTAGTATTAGAAATGTTATTTTTATCAATCATATTATAATTGTTAGGATAGATGTGATGAAGGACAGTGTAGCATCACTCATTGTGAGTGCTCTGTTATGCTGCGATTCCTTCTCACAATACAATGCTTTAATTTTATATATATATATGCACATGTACACGACTTCGTTTGTATGCAGGAATTGTAGGTACATAGTCTCGATTCCACCTGCTTTGGCAGGACAGGGCGAGCACAAATAACCCAATGGTATAAAGTTGAAACAGAGGTGACAATGAAGTTTTCCCATTCCATGATGTCAGACCGCCTTGTTTTATGGTATTGTATGTTCTGTAGTTGTCATGATTTGTGGTTGAGTTTGTGTTATGTTGTATATAATTAATGTTGGTATTTTATATGTTGTGGTGTTTTTAATTTAAAAATTGTTGATTAAAATATTAGATTAAATGGTACTTAAATATTTAAATGTTTATTTATTGAAAAGTCATGTATTTTATTAAATACTAAATGGTGTATTGTCAATGTAAATAAATTACCGAGTTGAAGATAATAATAAAATAATTAAATTTAAATTTGGTGCATGAGCAAGTAAGGCTGGCAAAATGGAGTTTTAAAAAAGAGGGAAATAATGACAAATGGGAAATCATGTGTGGGCAGAACGTGCTCCACACCCATTGGGTTCCCCATCAGCATCCTTTGTTCACAGCATTTCCACAGTTGGAGTTGTACCAGTGCTCATTTTGATATTCAAAATTCATTGTAATTTGTACCATTCCACTTGTTTGGGAAATTCATTGTAATTCTTATATCAAAAGATTGTAATGTAACATTATAACAATGATGTAATAGTAGGATTCTATGTAACTTTATTTGATGAGATTCATATGATTGCATTATGTGGTATCTTAATATACTTGCTCTTGGTTCATGGATGTACAATTATTCATGGTTATTATATTATATTTGGTTACATGGTTTATCATTAGCTTTTATTTCCGCTTTGTGGTTGCCATGTAACCTCGCGTGCCCCAGAGAACTAAGTGTGATAATGTAATGTAATATGATTATGTGATTTTGACTAATGTATTGTATGTTTAACTTAATTAAAAAAAATAAAATTATTTGCTTTTGTGTGTTCTCTGGGGTTTGCACGATGGGCGTTACAACTTGGTATAAGAGCCAAGGTTTGCAAACGCTGGGGTCTCTGGGTAGTTAGGTCCATTAAGCAACCTCACGTTTGAACTCTTGAGCTTATTTGTACCTTTATCTTGTTGTGCAAAAATATGCCTCGAGGTAGAGGACGTGGCCGAGCAAGAGGCCGTGGTGCCGGTCATGGAGCAAGCCGGCAAAGTCCCTCAGTTCCCAGTTCTCATGGTTCTGAGCATGAGGAACAGCCGAGTCTTCACAATAATCTGTCAGGTGGTCAGAACCCAGGGCAACCTGGATTAGACGGTTCCTTATAGCATATTCTTGGAGAAATTTTGGCTTGTTTGGGACCCAGGCTAGAGGAGGAGCCACAGATTGAAAGAGAAAGAGAAAGGTCACCGAGGCGGAGGGAAATAACTTATGATCGGGATGCAGTCTTAGCAGGCCATATGAGGGATTTGATGAGAGCTCACCCACCGACATTTGATGGTTCAGGAGGTGGACTAGAAGCTGAAACTTGGCTAATTGACTTAGATCGCTGCTTCACCATGCACCCTTACGGTAGCAATAGCAAGGCTCGGTGCGCGGTTATGCATTTGCGAGGCTTTGCATCTACTTGGTGGCATCTTGAGGAACATAAATTGCACCTTGATATTAGTATGGTAACCTAGGAATTATTATTGGACAGGTTCAGGGCTCGTTTTCTCTCAAACCATTGGAGGCAGCGCAGGGCTGACGAGTTTCATGATCTCAAGCAGTTGTCTATGTCAGTGGAACAATATGAGTGGCACTTCTATGAGTTGAAGCAGTATGCAGGGATTAGCCACGATGAAGGCATGTTGGTTTAGCACTTTTTTTGGGGCCTTAATGCCCGCATCAGTGGTGGAGTGCGAGTCTTCGAGCTGAAGACGATGGAAATGGCAGTTGAGAAGGCTCGTTTGGTGGAGGAGAATTTGGCCATGGCCTTGGGTGGCCACATTGGAGTGCAGATTGGCAGTGCACCTACTCAGGGTTTTAGCACTCATGGGGGTCAGTCTCAGGGAGCAGGATCTTCCAGAAACAGGTTTCAACCCTCGAAAGGGGGTCATCAACAGCAGCAGCCTCAGCAGCACCAGTCAAAACAGAAGAACTTTCAATCTCCTCAGAGTGGCAATTCGCAGTTTCACAAGGATCGAAACAGGAACATAAACCAAGTTCGACAAGAACGTTTTGCATAGCCTGCACCTAGTATCCAGTAAGCACCGAGTCATGGGAGCTTTCAGCAGTCAAATGCTCCATCAAGGGGCAGAGGTTTTGGCAGGGGTACTGGGTGTTACTCTTGTGGGCAGCAGGGGTACATTGCCAGATTATGTCCTCAGAAGAGCACTTCAGGTTTTAATCAGAGGCCAGCTGGTTCAGAGCCGACAGTAGGTGATGCAGGGAGATCTCATCATGTATTTGCTGCAGTGGATAATCGGTAGGCAGACCACCAGAGTATCGTCATTGAGACTTCAGGTGTGTTACATGATTCTAACATTTCTATACTTTTTGATTCTGGTGCATCTGATTCCTTTATATCTCCTTTAGTGGTTGAGCGATGTGGACTGGTGGCAACTAGTCAAGGTGAGAAATGGCAAGTTGAATTGGCTTTAGGGTCAAAGCTTGTTGTAGAGAAGCTTGTGCAGGATTGTATCTTGAGTATAGGGGCTTTGTCAACTAAAGTAAATCTCAGAATCCTACCACTCAGCTCATATGATGTCATCTTGGCATGGACTGGTTGAGTGCACATCGTGCTATAATTGATTATCGCCGTAAAGCGGTGCAATGCTTTGATGATTCCGGAAAGGAGGTGGCAATCGTGGGTGTTCAAAAACCTGTTTCTTTGCTAATGATCTCTGCCATGCAGCTCAAAAGGTACTTTTGACAAGGTTGTCAATGCTTTGTTGTATCTTTGAGTGACTTGGAGTCAGAGGATAGCCAAGGGGTGTCGTTGGAATAGTACCCTCTCCTTAAGGAGTTTTTTGATGTGTTTCCAAAAGAGATACCTGGTATGCCACCTAAGCGAGATATAGACTTCAGGATTGATCTGGTACCTGGAGCTGAGCTAATATCTTGAGCTCCATATCGGATGACAACGTAAGAACTTCAGGAACTCCATTTGCAGCTGGAAGAGTTATTGGCTAAGGGCTTTATCCACCCAAGTGTTTCTCCTTGGGGAGCACTTGTGATTTTTGTGAAGAAGGATGGTTCTCTTCTCTTGTGTATTGACTACAGGTAGTTGAACAAGGTAACAGTGAAGAACCGATATCCATTACCCAGAATTGATGATCTTTTTGATTAGATAAAAGGGGGAAAGGTGTTCTCTAAGATTGATCTCAAATCAGGATATCATCAGTTGAGGATAGCTGATCCAGACATTCATAAAATAGCATTTCATACTCGATACAGACATTACGAGTTCACCGTGGTGCCATTCGGGTTGACAAATGCACCTTCAGTCTTTATGAGCCTAATGAATGGAGTGTTCAAAACATTCTTGGATAGATTCATCCTTGTGTTTCTTGATGGCATTCTGATTTATTCTAGGTCTATGGAGGAACATGAGGAGCATCTAAGGTAGGTGTTGCAGTGCTTAAGGAGTAATCGGTTGTTTGCCAATCTCAAGAAATGTGAATTCTATAAGACTGAAGTTCAGTATTTGGGCCATGTGATTTTTGGTGAGGGAATTTTGATTGATCCTGCAAAGATCCAGGCTATTGTGGATTGGCCCGCACCCACAAATGTCTCATAAATTCATAGTTTCATGGGACTTGCAGGATACTATAGGCGTTTTGTCCAAGGTTTTTCTAGGTTGGCTCATCCTATCACCTCCTTGCAGAGGAAGGGAAAGAAGTTTGTTTGGTCCGAACAGTGTCAGTTAGCTTTCTAGACTTTGAAGGACAAGCTGACTAGTGCTCCAATCTTAGTAGTTCCTGATTTGTCAGGTGATTTTGTTGTGTGTACTGATGCTTCTTTGGAAGGCTTAGGGGCTATGTTAATGCAGGAGGGGTGAGTGATTGCTTATGAATCATGAAATCTTTAGGATCATGAACTCAATTACTCCACTCATGACTTGGAGTTAGCCACAGTTGTGCATGCCTTAGTAAGGTGGCGACACTTTCTCCTTGGTCATCAGTTTGAGTTGCATACAGATCATCATAGTCTGCAATACATCTTTACACAGCCGAACCTAAATGCAAGGCAGAGAAGGTGGATGGAATTCTTGTGCGAATATGATTTTGAGGTGAAGTATATTCAGGGCAAAGAAAATGTGGTGGCAGATGCATTGAGTAGACACAAGCATGAAATTTTCGCTATGGCTCTTGAGGTTGATTTGAAAAGTCAGATCCTTGCAGCTCTTTCTTCAGATGATTGGTATCAAGCAGTGAAATCAGAGATTGAGTCAGGCAGAACTTTGGAAGGAAAATTTTATGGTTACTCTATGGATTCTAATGGTGTTTTGCATTATGGAGGCTGAATGTATGGACCTCCTGCAGAGGGTCTTCGTACCCTAATCTTGACTGAAGCTCATAGAGCTCCTTATTCGGCACACCCAGGAATTAAGAAAATGTACGCTAATCTTTGCTCACTATATTTTTGGGCTGGGATGAAGCGTGATGTTGCTGATTTTGTGGCTAGGTGTCTAGAATGTCAGAGAGTTAAGGCCGAGCATCATCATCCGGTAGGTTTTTTGCAGCCTCATCTTGTTCTGGAGTGGAAGTGGGACATTATTTCTATGGATTTTATTGTCGAGTTGCCTATGTCTTCTAGGCGACAGGACGCTATCATGGTCACTGTTGATAGGTTGACCAAGGTAGCCTATTTCTCTCCCATTCGATCTTCCTATACTACTTCTGTGGTGGATAGGGTGTTCATGGAAGATATTGTTCAATTACATGGAATACCGTGCAAGATTATTTCTGATAGAGATCCGGTATTCACATCTGCGTTATGGACATCTTTGCAGCGGTCCTTAGGGACTAAGTTGAATTTTAGTTCTGCCTACCATCCTGAGACAGATGGTTAGACTGGGAGAGTTAATCAGGTGCTTGAGGATATGCTTCGTATGTATGTCATGGACCAACAATCTCGTTGGGAAGATTATCTGCATTTGGTTGAGTTTGCCTATAACAATGGTTATCATAGTTTGATTGGCATGGCTCCATTTCAGGCCTTATATGGTCATCCTTGTCGTACCCCTTTGATTTGGGATCGATTGGAGGACAGGGTTCTTCTTGGACCTGAGATGCTTCATGATATGGAGTAGCAGGTAGCTTGCATCTGAGAGCATCTTGTGGTGGCTCAAGACAGGCAGAAGAAGTTTGCTGATGCACACAAAGTTGATCGGCAATTTGCAGTAGGTGATCGAGTGTTTCTTTGAGTTCATCCTCAGAAGAGCCCTATTCGTTATGGAAAGGGTTCTAAGCTTGCACCCCATTTTGTGGGTCCGTTCAAGGTGTTAGAGCGTATTGGTCCTGTTGCCTACCGCTTGGCCTTGCCACCCAGTCTGTCGCGGATTCATGATGTGTTTCATGTTTTTGTTCTTAGGCCTTATTTTCTTGATGTTACTCATGTACTTGATTGGAATGCTCTACAGGTCAAGGACGGGCAGCTAGCTCTAGAGCCCGTGGCCGTGGTGCAGCACAGGAGACTCGTTCTAAGAGGCAGGGATATTGAGCAAGTGAGGGTCCAGTGGGACCCCAATGATGAGATTCAGCGACATGGGAGGATGCTTCCCATATCAGAGAATCCTACCCTTACTTTTTTTTTGGCTTACAGGAGTAAGCCAGATTTAAGGGGGGGAGGATGTAATAACCCTCCTAGTTGCTAGTTGGACTCATTAGTTTATGCTTTGATTTGATACATTGATACTATGATGATACTGTTTTGTGTGATTGGTTAGTTGGACATTTGATGATGTTGTTACTCCTTTTGTGGACATGATTATTTCATATGACATTGTGGTTGGTGATGTTAGTTGATTTTCATATTTATATTATGATGTAGTGATTTAATAGATTATGTCATGAGATGAATTGTTAGTATTAGAAATGTTATTTTTATCAATCATATTATAATTGTTAGGATAGATGTGATGAAGGACAGTGTAGCATCACTCATTGCGAGTGCTCTGTTACGCTGCGATTCCTTCTCACAATACAATGCTTTGATTTTATATATATATGCACATGTACACGACTTCGTTTGTATGCAGGAATTGCAGGTACATAGTCTCGATTCCACCTGCTTCGGCAGGACAGGGCGAGCACAAATAACCCAACGGTATAAAGTTGAAACAGAGGTGACAATGAAGTTTTCCCGTTCCATGATGTCAGACCGCCTTGTTGTATGGTATTGTATGTTCTGTAGTTGTCATGATTTGTGGTTGAGGTTGTGTTATGTTGTATATAATTAATGTTGGTATTTTATATGTTGTAATTTAAAAATTGTTGATTAAAATATTAGATTAAATTGTACTTAAATATTTAAATGTTTATTTATTGAAAAGTCATGTATTTTATTAAATACTAAATGGTGTATTGTCAATGTAAATAAATTACCGGGTTGAAGATAATAATAAAATAATTAAATTTAAATTTTGTGCATGAGCAAGTAAGGCTGGCAAAATGGAGTTTTAACAAATGGGAAATCATGTATTTGATGAGATCCTTTGTTCATATGCATTGCATTAGTTGTACCAGTGCTCATTTTGATATTCAAAATTCATTGTAATTTGTACCATTCCACTTGTTTGGGAAATTCATTGTAATTCTTATATCAAAAGATTGTAATGTAACATTATAAAAATGATGTAATAGTAGGATTCTATGTAACTTTATTTGATGAGATTCATATGATTGCATTATGTCGTATCTTAATATACTTGCTCTTGGTTCATGGATGTACAATTATTCATGGTTATTATATTATATTTGGTTACATGGTTTATCATTAGCTTTTATTTCTGCTTTGTGTTTGCAATGTAACCTCGCGTGCCCCAGAGAAATAAGTGTGATAATGTAATGTAATATGATTATGTGATTTTGACTAATGTATTGTATGTTTAACTTAATTAAAAATATATATATATTTGCTTTTGTGTGTTCTCTGGGGTTTGCACGACGGGCGTTACAGGGTGCTAATTGGATCGACTAAAAACCTCACAAGATGATTCAATTTACAATTAGGAAGGACCTACAAGGGGTTTCTTTAAGTTCTAAGGGTTCACCACAAAGAAAATGCTTGGAAAAGACAAACGTTGGAAAACACAATGTGATATACAAAATGTGAGCTAAATGAAGACAAATGAACATTCAACTCATGAAATTAAGTAATATAAGCCAAATAATGAGTGAAAATGATGAAATTAAGCTAGACCAAGTTAGGGTATGTGTACTTGGTAAGTTTGGAGATGTAATGGGGATTCTAGAAATGTAAAGAAGCTGTAAAAATATGTTGTGGAGGACTAAGATGCCCAAAGTGGTATATTAGTCCTACTAGTTTTTAGAGCAAATAAGGAGTCTTTGAATGCTGAAATAGAATCGCAAAGAATCCCTAAAAAGTACCATATGGAGGACTAAGATACCCAAGATGGCATATTAGTCCCATTTTGAATTTCTAGAATCTCTGAATGTATTCTTGAGGGTTGATGTATTCATTTGCTTCTCTCCAGATCTAAGGTTCTAAAACTTATAGATCTAATGTATAGGTGATTTTTCATGAGGATGAAAAATTTGTAATGAAACTTGGAATTTTTTTCAAATTTTCACTCCAAATGATCTTTAAGTATTCAATTTAGATCTACAATAAAAAATATGCAAAATGTGAAAAACTTGTTGTTTGTTAGTGAGTGGGGGTTTTCCTTTGTCAAACCCCTTTTAGGTAATTAAAACAAATGATGAAATGAATCATGAAACATGAAAAATGTAAATGATATCACCTCATATTATTTATTCTAAATAAAATAAGTAATCTTCCATGTAGTGGCCATGAAGAATGTAGATCTTGGATCCTTCGATATAGTTGCAAATAGATCTTCAATGCTACATCCACAATCTTGGATCAACAACATGAATGGATGCACTAAACCATTGACATGATGCTTGAATCTTTATGATGGATTTCAATGCTTGATGATTTTCTCTTGAATACATAAAATTGCCTTAGGAATGAATACTTGAATGCTTGTTATGCTAGAACATAAAAAATGAGATGAGGAATCTTGTATTTATACTTATTCATGCTTAATATCTCAAAATTATACCACAACAAGCTAACATATGAAATCATTAATTAAAGGAGGCTAAATCCCTAAAAAAATTGAAATTGAATCAAAAAAATAATCCAAGGAGGACTAAGATGCCCTAAGTGGCGTCTTAGCCCCAAGGCTCAATTCTCAGGCCATAGACTCCAAAAAGGGACCTATTTTGGTGGTTTCAAAATTAGGGTCCCAAGACCCATAGAGGAAAAATATGCCCTAGGTGGAATTTTAGTCCCACTCCACAAATTAGGGACACACAAACATAAACATTAAATGATCATCTATCTTTTGAGGTTTTTTAGGACTTTCCATAAAAAATATATAGTTTATTAGGCTTGTGGATGCAAAATAGGACCAATTAAGCCATGAAGAAGCATAAATAAAGGTGGGCCCAAGTAAGTGTTAAAATGCAAGGGTATGCATTTTACTATACTACATTTATCCCCCACTTTAGTGAGAGGATGAACATGCTTTAAACTCACACTAAAGTATCCAACCATGCAATCAAGAGGGGTTCAAATGTAACAACGTTAGTAAGATATGATGGCAATGATCAAGAGAGATGGTCAAGCCCTCGAGGTCAAGATCCTATGACAAACCAACACAAGAAAAAATGAACACACATGAGGATGATATATGAAGCCATAATTAGATTTCCAACATACACCATTAAGGATAAAAAAGAAAAAAACAAGAAAGGAAAACAAAAGAAAAGGAAAATTCCATGGATCAAGCTTTGACTAGCCATCCAATGTGATGGAAAAGGTCTAGGCTATTTGTCTAAATATCTTGGATTACAAGTAGAACGTGTTGTCTGCTATGTAAACAAAACAGATGCTCACAAGGGCTAGTGGGAACTAGCTATCCACTAGGTGAGCCCCAAGAGACCATATTAAATCCATACCTCCATGACTTTAATAAGGCACCAAAATTTATGCTCACACATGCAAGTGAAGCTAGGTGTTCACTAGGTGAGCCCTAGGGAACCATGTTAGATCCATGCCTCCATGACTTTAATAAGTTACAAAAATAAAAATGCAAAATAAAGAGAGATGCTCAAAGGTATTTTTCTTAGTACATGTAAGGTATTAATATTATGGGAAATCATGTTTAATGTCTCTGAGAGAGAATAAATACAAGGTCTCATCTTGGGGAAAATCATTCCCAATGCTTCCAAGAGAGGACAATCACAAAAGGTCTCATCTTGTTTCCAAGAGAGGACAAGTGCAAGGTCTCATCGTAGGGAACATAATATCTAATGTTTCCAATAGAGGACAAGGAAATGTCATGCTGTCGAAGGGAGTCAAACCCAATGACACCACCAAGAGAAGGACTCATAATAAGAAGAAAGGAAATAGCACAAGGAACATGCAAACAAATGCAAATGAAATCATGACAAAATAATGCCAATGTATGCCCCTACTTTAAAGGAATTGCTAACACCATGCTATGAGCAATTACTTTAAAGTAGCCAAACATGAAAAAGGAAAAGAGGGTTTCCCCCAAAATTTATAACTCATTACATCACATGCGAGCCAATGTAAAGCATGTCACCCACATCCCAAGCTTGCTCTTATATATACATGAAAGGCATTCAACTAGCCACAAGAGGCAACAACAAGTGACATACAAGGAGAAGGCTATGTAAATCCTTTCCCCCACTTAGTGGAGGACAAGGATGAGCTGAAATGATAAGAAGAAATAGGTGCTTCAACACAAGGGAGAGCGCCACAATCTTTAAGATGTTGATTTTTTTTCTTCAAATCCTTACATTCATTAGTAGAATGACCATGAACTCTATGATATGCACAAAATGAAGTGTTGTAATAAATTTTCTTTCATGTTCTAGGAGGGAGAGAGATTAGATAATCTTGGAGGAGTCTTGTCAAGATACTCTCTTGGTCAAAATTTGAGGAAGTTGGTTTATTTTGCAACAAAGATATCTCTTGCTTAGCACAAGGTGTCATACCTACACAAGATGCTTTAGCTTGTTAGATTTTGTTCTCTCCTTTATTCGAGGGTTTAAAATCAAATGAATTTGGATCATTAGTGTTTTGTATGATGACATTTACTATAAGTGAGGATTTATTTTGTTTGTTTCATTTGTTTCAAAGGATAATGATCAAGGCCACTAGTGTCTATCAGTTCAAGATTCACCATTGTTAAAGTCGGCTTAGAAGGATGTTTTGTGATAGTGTTGATATTAAGTAAAGAATTTTTTGTGTCTTTCAAGGGACAATAACCAAGACCACTAGTCTTTTCTTGTGTGTGAGGCTCTATAGGGACACAAATACCTTTTTCTCTAGCACCACACCATTTTCCACTATATCCAAGTTGTTTCATAAGTTTGTAACCCTTTCCAAGTTGTTTCATAAGTTTGTAACCCTTTCCATAAAGCTTCTTCATTTATTTAGGATTTGGATGTTATTGATAGTCAGTTTATTCAAAGTTTGTTATGTAATTTTTTGTCTTTTCTTCTAAGTGGTTGAGGTGGTTAATTTTGAAGGGCCTTCCAAATTTTATGTTAACATTACCATTGTTTCTTTTCCCTTGTCTAAATCTTTGTTTATGATCTTGCATTCTTCCATGAATGTATGTTTGAAATCTAAGGAACCTGTGTTGTAGAAAAAATACCCTTTGCTTGACATGGGATTAATTCATGATAAATTGACTTAATGATGCCTTGATCCATGTGTTGTGTGACATTTTATGCATCTGCACTAGTCTTGGACCCTTATAAATTGAATAGCATTCTTTTAACAACATCTTCTATAAGTGTTGTAAAGTCTTGTAAATGAATTTCACACTTTTCTAAACTTAATTAACCTATTTATCCCTAATTAAACATTATAAAATGTGTTTAGTAACATTATTTCATCAAAGTAGAAGGTTCTTCAATTCAATTTAATGATAAACTAGTTTTGTAATGTGTCTTGCACATTCACATTAGTTCTTGTGCCTTTCTAGGCTATGTGGACCTCATCTTAGTGTTGTAAAGTGTATTTAATCACACTTTCACATTGAAATTTGTGTCCCAAGACTTATTTTACATTTACATCATCACTAATAGGCCCCTATTAACCCATATTGTGCATCTTGAGGCATAATTTGATCAAATAACCAACATAGTCATCATATAAGCTTAATTTTCTTACTCCTCAACATTCTAGCTAGAAAAAATTCCCCTTATGGGGCACATTACCCATTAGTGGTTAATCAGTCCCATCTATGTGGGAATTTTTCTCCATTAGTAGTGAATGGGTCCCATTTGAGCCATTTTCAAGGTTTGGAGCGAGAAAAATTAGGTTTCAAGTTCAATTTTTCTTCATGTTCACCTTAGGGATCCAATTAATGGGGAAATAAGGTGAATTTCCTATAAAATAACCTATATTAAATCATTTTTACATCCATTAACTTAGTTCACATATTCATCCACCAATCTTTCACCTCAAGTGAAGCAACTTAGGGTTTTATCATTGCAAGTCATCAAGAAAGTTCTTAAGATATCCAAGGGAAGATTCTACATGTTTTGTTGAAGAATTTCAAGATCAATCATCATGGAAAGGTAATACATTACATTGTTGCATGTTTCATTCCATTCTTTCATTATTTTGGTTTAATTACCTAAATGTGGTTTGACCAAGGCAAACCCACATGCCCTAACATTCAACATCTCTCTCTTTTGTCTTGTATGTTTGCATATTTAGGTCTCCTGGAAGCTTGAAAATAATTTAAGATCAAGTTTAAAGGTTTCTAAAATATTATCCTCATTCATTAAGTCAAAATATCAACAAAAATCCATTTTCAAACTCGTAAATCAGAGTTTCGGAAGTGGACATCTATAGGGCATCAAAGTGTAGATTAGAAGCTTTAGAATCCACCTTTGAAAATCTAGAAATTCAAAAGTGGACTCATTCACCATGGATTTTGAATGAGTCCCACACCATTTTCAATTTTTGAGCTTTCTACATTTTTGAGTACCCTTTTGTTAGAAATAGGTTCTTGTAAAGTTTGGCAGAACTGGGATTGATTTGCCCAAAATGGAGAATGAGTCCCACCAGGCCTAAATTTCAGCATCAACAGCATTTAAAAAGAAATTTTTAGTCTCTATCCACATTCTAGGTGCACACTTTTAGTCTAATTCATTTATATTTCACTTTTCCATTCATTTGTAGGTGATTTTACAATACACAATGTGTTTTCAAAAAAGTTCTCCTTTAGTTTCCATTCATTAATCAATCAATCTTATTAGTTTCTTGCATTCAAGAATTTCATCTAGGAATTTAGGCATTTTCCATCCATATTGAAATGAATTTGAATGTACCATAAGAATCTTTTGCCCATCTTTCTCCTTCTAGGTGAAAAACCCTAGAAACAATAGAAAGCAAGTGGGTGCCAAAAATATATGATACATAACCCCAATCATCTTCTAATAGCTTTATGATCTCCTCAATGTGTTTTTTTTTTTTTTTCTACTATACGGGTTCCACTTGTGTAGTTGGTGTTAATTTTTTCAAGGGATTTTCCTTAGTTTTCTCAAGTTGTAAGACACTATAAGGCTCAGGATCAACATCCATTGTGTACATTTTATTGTTGTAGACATACTTCATTTCACGATGAAGTGTAGAAGGTACCACATGCATCTCATGAATCCATGACCTTCCCAAAATAAGATTATATGACATATCATGAGACATAAAATGAATAGGGGTTTGTAAGGTAGCTTTTCAACTGTAATAGGTAAAGTTATCACTCTAAGTGATTTCTTTCCCACATTATCAAATCCCTTAATAGATAAAGAGTTAGGTTAAAAAATTTATTTATCAACAACCAATTTATCCAAAAGGCTTGCACTACACACATTTAAGGCTAAGCCATTGTCAACAAGGGTTTGCTTTATTCATGTGGTATTGTATTGAGCTATGACCATGAAAGCATCATATTGTTTTTACACTTCCAAAGAAGGGAGCTCACTTTCAAGGAAAAAAATGTCAATATTTATTCCTTGAATCATGGCTTCTATGTCATTTGGTTGTGTATTAGAAGGGATAGGAACTTGTTGTAATTCACTTTGAATCATGTTATGTTAGTTGGGGGAGGCTTGGATAAGGTACCATAAAGATATCTTATCAAGATTATTCTTAAGTTCTTCGACAAGATCATACTCCTCTCCATTTTGTGAAGGAAAACAAGGGGAATCAAGTAAGATGGGATTAGGAAATTGGAGGGATGTTGAAGGTTTTTGTCTTGGTTGTGTATTGTTGCTAGTATTATATGTATGAGCATCGGTATTGTAACTTGGTTGTTGCAAAAAAATATGTTTAGTGATTCAAGGATAAGGATAGGCTTGTTTTGAACTTGTGGTTTGTGAGAGGGTGGATAAATGATAATTTTAGGCTCTGGAGAGTACTCGAAGGGATATCTAATGTGCATAACCTTAGAATAATTATCGCTATTTTCATGATCTCTTAGTGAAGAGGAGTCCAATGTTACTTCATCATCTTCATCTAAGGAATTACTATTGAAAATGTTATCATTTTCTTCCACTATTATGTCTTCCCTAGTAGGAGAGTTTCTAGGAGAACTATAATCCAAATGTTCTTAACATTCAAGGGTTGGTTCTTCTAAAATGACTTCATCACATGTAAGGAAGTTATCAATGGTTATTTTCTCTTGTTTATCCTATGAGGCCTACCCCTATGATACATCTAGTATTTAGACTATTTTGAGTTGTGGTTATTGATTATCCCTAGAGATACTCTTGATGACATGATACTTAGACATTTGAGTTCTTATGATTTGACTATGGTATTTAGACATTCAATTTCTTATGATGATTTGATTATGATGTTACATGCTTAGTTAGATGTCTATGATGGGTGACCTAAATTAATGCTAGTTACTGTGGTTTTTTAATTTGAACTTTGAAATGATGAACAAATGAAATAGGTGTTGTGAATAAACCATGTTATAATTTGATAGATTTGAAAATTAAGATAAAAAGAATTGGATATGATATATGATTAGTGTTTGTTCCATTTATGATATGAGATATATATGCTATGTGAAATTATGCAACTTGATTATATGAAATGATGATTCAATTGTTTTGATATATTATTTATTTGGACGGAAGTTTGTGTATATGAAATGGTGATTTAAATGTTTTGATATATGATTTATTGGATGGATTAACATGTGCATCGAGTGTGTAGGTACACTTTCCATGGCCAATGGAAATTGGAGGTAACCTTTGGGAACCTTGAGTAAATTTACCAGTGAAGCTGAGCTATAGTCCATATGAAGGGACTATAGTTCCATTTTGTAATGTATTTTCGTTGTGATGTTATTTGTGCATGTTTGTAAAAAAAATTTAATTTCCATGTCAATCCATTTAAGTGGTGAGTTGTCCACCCAAGTGGAAAAACTCGGATTTGATCTTTAGGGCACTTTTTGAGGGTTGAAAAGTTGAGTTTTTTAAGTGTTTTTATTGATTTAAGGTCCCTAGGTCAAGTACCTTTGGGCTAGGTACCTTTTCAGCCTATAATTTTGAGTTAATTTCATGATTGGGCACCCTTTTTGAGGCCTTAAAGAGGTTTGGCGAAAATAAGGTTTTGAGAAGTGGGATGGGGACTAGTCCCTTTCCACTTCCACTTCTCTATGTTGTCTTGGAAGTCCCCCAAGTTCTCACACATGTGAGAGCACACATCGGTGAATGTGCTTGGGAGGGTGAATGGGTGAATGACAAGTGTCACTTGCCCATTCAAAAGAAATTCAAACTTGAATCCTATAAGAAAAACTAAGAACAAGGGTTTTGGGGGTTCTCCTTTGGCATTCTTTGTTTTGGAGTTGTGATTTTTGGGAGCTCTTGGATTTTGCTTGAGGGATTGGAAATCAAGCTTGGAGAAGGGTTGTGCTCATCCTCATCACTTGCTTCCAAAGCTTGGGTTAAGGTAGGAACAACAAACCCTTTTGCTTCTTATGTTGTCAAATTTGTATGCACTATGTACATGTGACTGTGTATTTGAAATTCTTTCTCTTAAGTGTTGTTTTCTTTTGTTTTCTTTCCTTTGTACGAGTGTTTTTGGAAAAGAGGGGTTGTAATGGGATAGGCTCACCCAAATTTGAGAAGAGAATCCCAAGTTTGGGGATGGATGGAGTAGGAACCTCCATGGGGGCTAGTTATTCCTCCTTTGAAAGGAGAGGCTAATAAGAGGGTATGAGTACCCATGTGTTGTGTGAAATGTGAGTGATGATTGAGTTGGATAAGGAAATGAGAAAGAAGGGTTGTAATGAAGGGTTGAAAAAAAAGAAAACTTGGTGATTGATATTCATGGTGTTTGCTTTTGAGTCCCCAAAAGGAGTGCGTAGTCCACGGTCCTCCATTCCCCGTTTTGAGTTCATAATGAACTCATTGTTATGTAAAATATTCCCTTGGGTGGGTGTTAATTTTCTTGTGTGCATAAAATGTGTTTGAATGATTGTTTGGTCTTGGAAATGTTTGTGCCCAGTTCCCAAGTTACCTCCTAGCTCGGGGGTGGTTGGTTTTCCAACCAAAGGTTGGGAGGTGAGCTCCCCATTGGCCTCTAGAGGAGATTTGGTGTGTATTTTGCAGATTGGAAGGAGCTAAACAATTATGGGAATAGCTATGTTTCTTGTGGATATTGTTGGTGTTAATATGTCAAAAGGAATCCTACCATTTAGTTATTTATTTTTGTTTAAATGGTGTAGCCATGAATGACTGTTGTAAAGGGATTCTAATAATCTATTACCAACATGTAATGGTGGTAGGAAGTATTTCCTTAAGCAAAAAAAAAGAGAAGACTATTCTCTATGCTGTGTGGAATCAATGACTTAGAAGAGTATAGATTTTTTCTTTAAAAACAAAAGAGATTTGTCACTTCTTTATCTTCAAATGCTTACCTACCATTAAAGAGAAAAAAAAAGAGTTGTGGATAGCTATGAACTGACTTATGTAACCTGTCTTCAAATGCTTTTCTTATATTAAGAGAGTAGATAAAATGGCAGCACCGCTATTCAAACTTATAACACCGATAGGAGAAAATGTTGTGCTTAGTTTTATTTTCTTTCTTGTAACTGTAGTTTTTCTCTTTATGTAAGAAACTAGATCAGTGTAGGGTAGACAGTTGCACAGATTTTTTTTTTTTAAATGTCTCTGGTATTCTCTTAAGAGTGCTCAGTTGATGTACATTATTGCTTCTATTCATTAGTTCAAGAAATGAAGGAAGAAAATGACATCAAAATAATTACATTTCTGTAATAATTTTTTTTTTACATGTCCTTGTGTTGGGAAAATGATATATGATGATATTGGCTCTGTGTGTTGTTTTCTTTTCATTCAAGAAAAAAAAAAAATTAATAAGCAAGGGTAAACTTTGTGTGGTATATTGAGAAGGAAAATAAATAGTTTTCTTTTGTAAAAATAAATAAATAAGAATTGCATTTTAGCCTGTGTAGAACATAACGTTGCATTTTCTATCTAAATGTGGGGGTCCAACCATACTGTCTATGCAATAGTGGAAATAAGATTTTGTGTAATATGTTTCTTAGTTATTGAAATGTTTCAGATATTGCACCTATTGTAAAAAATGGTACCTTGCTCCTTCCTTGCTGTTCGTAAATCACATACAGCTTATGTTTTAAAAGTAGGAAGGTAGTAAGTAGTTGCCTATAGCATTTTAGTAACCACCCATGCATATATTTAGAAATATATATATACATACATATATATGTGTGTGTCTTTTTCTGTGTTGCGGCCAAGGGTAGATAGTTTACCCCCGTTGGATGATTTATCTCTGCCCTTCTCATACAAATATCATCCTCAGGAGAAGTAACTAGTACACCAACCTATGACTCAACTGATGAACAACCTTTTATCAATAAATACATTGTAGGTGGTAGGAACCATAACACCTTTGCAAATCCATATCTAAATCTAAAACTGAATATTTCATTTACATATTATACCTGACAGGGACCATGCAGATTGTAGAAAATAAATAAATAAATATAATACCAACATGCAGATCATTCACTACCAATAGAAAACTATGGCACAACTATGGATAGCTATAGGCTTCAGAACCCTCTGTCACTTAGTATTTCATACAACTAAAATAGCAGCTTCAGATTTATCCATTTTAGCAAGACAAATCATAAAGGAAGTTACTTATTTTTAAAAATAAAATAAAATAAAATAGTGTTTCTTAGGACCCTTCTAGAAGGGTGCAACCTTTGTTTAGGGGCCACAACCTCCTTTCAAGGGTCAACCCTCACTATCCTTCCCCTGTCTACGCCTCTAAGAGGCTGAAACTCAACACCAAAAAGAAAGAGATTAAAAAAAAAGACAGATGCTCTTACAATACCGATCAAAAATCTTCAAGGCCTACCAACAATAAAGTATACCTGAAATCTCAAAGGTAAATGGCGCTAAGGGATTCCGATGCACCATTTTGGCAACTCCTTCTATTTCCCATGGCCACTGCCTTGTTGCAAGAAGTTGGGGAAAATGTTGGCAGTTAGGCTTCTTTTCGTCACTCCTTATTTCATTCAAAATGGAGTTCAAAATAGATTATAATTCTATGTATAAACTCTCCCTTTCCTTATTGCCCTTCTCTTTATTTTACTTTATTTTATTTCACCCAAACAATTCTATACCATCCAAACCTATAATTGTTCACGTAGTTTTATGCTGCCACATTGTAAAAATCTATAATACAATAATTCCAAATGGTTAGATGGGTGAATTGGGAGTAATAAAGGAGCCTCCATGTGAATTGTGTAAAAGTAATAATAAACGTGAAATGAAATATAAGTTGGATATTACCCAACAAAAATGATGTACTTATCATTAGCATTAGAATCATTCGAACATGTTTTTAACGTGTACAATGTTGTGTTAGTATTTACGTTATTCCTCCCACATGAGCAATATCTTCTTCTCTTTTTATTTTATTTTCATCACCTTATACCCCATGTTTAGTAGTTGTTTTTAAAATAAGAAGAGGGAATGTATTCCCACCTCTATAGGAAAGATTCTATTAATTAAAGTAAGGAAATAAGGACTTTAAAGAAAATATAGATATATTTAATATTATGGACTCTAGGAAGAAAAGAATAATATCTCTCCTCTTATGTTCTTTCTTTCTTCCTTTTAGAAGAGTTAATAATATAAAAAGTAAAGAAGTTTAGAATGTAATTATTTGTGTAAATTAATTCTTCAACCTCATAACTTTTAATTTATTTTTAGAATATATATTTCTTTTATATTTATTTATTTTAGTAATTAAATTAAAGATAATTTAATATTGTGAATAAGAATAACTAAAATGGGAGTTTAATAAATAATATGTAGGTTTTAAATAATTTAATTATTCTCATATTTAAATTTCACGAGAAAATATTCTATGTGGTTTTCAATAATATCGTCAAGATGGCCTTAGGGAATAAGGTTTACAATTAAAAATAGGGTATCATTAAATAATCTATGTTTTATCTGGAAATTACTTATACTCATATATGTGACCACAACCCATCTCATGATCGCTCGATGGTATGTGTGATGTCACCAAACATACTTGCTCAACTAAACACCCAACCCTCGCCCACAAGTGATGTTACTTAATTTTGCAATTCATGAACCATGCTCATGAATGGAATTAAATGTTAGCGTTTTGTAAGATTGATTCAAAAAAAAATTGCTAGTAGCATTTTTTCCCTAGTGTAAATTATGGGCATTACATATCCATAGTGGGGATATTAGGAGAAGGATCTATTTGATTGTGATGATTGTTCATGACTTTATCCTTTTTCTCTAAGGTCTCATTCTCTTGTGCTATACCATTTACCCTAGAAGGAGAGCTTGTAATATGTTCATCACATTCCATGGTTAAATTTTGTAAAGTAGATTCATCACAAATAGGAGAGGAATCAAGAGAAGGACAACTATGATTTCCAAATAGATCATTCCAAATGGTAGGAGCATTAGGGAAGGGAGGGTAAAGAT
Organism: Sequoia sempervirens; assembly: GCA_007258455.2. Classification (NCBI taxonomy): domain Eukaryota; kingdom Viridiplantae; phylum Streptophyta; class Pinopsida; order Cupressales; family Cupressaceae; genus Sequoia; species Sequoia sempervirens. The sequence goes on along the minus strand of VDFB02379711.1, from coordinate 153,064,108 downwards.
TCTCATGAATCTCGATAGGTTCATCTTCTAAAACCAACCTATCCTCTTTATATTGAGTGGGGATATTAGGAGGACAATTATGGTTATCTATGATATCATATTCTTTTGCTAAAACATCATCACAAGCAAGGGAGAAATGGAGACTAGGTAAGGCGATGTTTAGAAATATTTCTAGATATGATCTTATCTTGTTTTCTAATGTCTTCCAAAGGGGGGTGAGGAGAGGGACAATCAATACTCTCAATGCTTGTATCTTCTTTCACCAAGATACCTTCGTCACTAACAGGAGAGGTATTGGGTGAAGAACAAGTATGATTGTTATGATTGTATAAACTTGCATCCTCTTATGTTATGACACTTTTACAAATTCAATAGACACTGGGAGGATATCCAACATGCTTATCAAAGGTTTTACTTTTCTTTCCTAGATTGTTCCCATGAATAGAGAAAATAGAATTATACAAGCCACTAGAAACACTAAATGCTTGAAGAGAACACATGCTAACATGAGAAATTCAATAAGGTGCAATATAATGACTTAAAGTGAAGTGTTTAATTGCAATTTTCAGATTTGAAACATGTAATTTGTTGATTACACTATGTAATGATATGAAAATGGAATGTTGTAAATGAAAATTTGGAGTTGAGAAATGCATGAGAAATGAATCACTTTAAGGTGAATTTAGTAAAATGCATGAAACAAAAACTCAACCCACTGAAGCAAATGACCAATGCCAACAAATAGAAGCACAAAAATGTTGATTCAGATCCTAAAAACTATAATCTAAAATTCCACAGGTACTAAGATTCTAGGGGGAGAGTCTTAGTCCTAATGAGATTTAAAGTTTTCAAAAGCTGAAACAAATAACAAATCACTCAGATAAGATACTGCAACAAAAAAGTTGGGAGGGACTAAGACACCACCAAGGGTGTTTTTGTCCCAATAAGGGTTTTTGCAGAAAATTAGACAATTTTGGGTTGATAAAAGTGTTCCTAGGTTGCCTACCCAGGGACTTGGTGTTTGGAAACACAAAATTATGAAAATGAATGCAACAAAAAGTAACTAGTGGCAAGATATTGGATGCAAAAGTGAATGCATTTTTTCCAATTTTGGATGTAATAGAAATGTTTCTAAATGCAATTAGGATGATTGACAATGCACTTTTTAATTTTTCAATGAGATAGAAAAATGCAAGAAAGGAAAATACAACATATATGCACTTTCACTAATGCAAATATGAGAAACTCTAGATGCAATTTCACTAATGCAAGATGCAATGAAAGAATGAATGCAACCTAGATCTAGGACTTTAAAGGAATCCAAAAAAAAAAAAAATCTATAAAAAGAAAATGTCAAGTTCACAAAAATGATGAAGAGGAAAATGGATACCTTGAAAGATATCACACTTTTCAATCCAACCATTCACTATTTTCCTAGGAGTCCTAATTGGATTGACTAACAACCTCACAAGGTGAGTCAATTCCCAATTAGGAAGGAAGGTCTAGGAGGGGTTTCTTTAAGTTCTAAGAGTTCACCACCAAGCAAATGCTTGGAAAAGAAAAACATTGGAAAACACAATGTGATATATAAAAAATGCAAGCTAAATGAAGACAAATGAGCATTGAACTCATGAAATCAAGTAATATAAGCCAATTGATGGGTGAAAATGATGAAATTAAGCTACAACAAGTTAGGGTATGTGTACCTAGGAAGTTTGGAGATGTAATGAGGATTCTAGAAATGTAAAGAAGTTGCCAAAATATGTTGTGGAGGACTAAGACACCTAGAATGGCGTATTAGTCCTATAGCTATTTTTTGGGGAAAATACAGAGTCTTCGAGTGCTAGAACAGAATTCCAAAGAATCTTTGAAAATAACCTAGGGACTAAGATGCCAAAGGTGGAATATTAGTCCCATTCTAAATTTTTGGAATCTCTGAATGTAGCCTTGAGGGTTGTTATCTACACTTGCTTCTCTCCAAATCTAAGGTCCTAAAACTTCTAGATCTAGCTTGTAGGTGAGTTTCCATGAAGATGAAAAATTTATAATGCAACTTTGAACTCCAATATCTTCAAGTATTCAACCTAGATCTGTAATCACAAAAATTCAAGATGGGAAAAACTTGTTTGTTAGTGAATGGGGATTTTCCTTTGTCAAACCCCTTTTAGGAAATTAAACCAAATGATGAAATAAATGAAATGCATCATGAAACATGAAATATGTAAGTGATATCACCTTGCATAGTGTCTTGTGAAGAAAATCAGCAATCTACTATGTAGTGGCCATGAATACTTGAATACATGTTATGCTTGAACATAAAAAATGAGTGGAGGAACCTTGTATTTATACTTATTCATGCTTAATATCTCAAAATTACCCCACAACAAGTTGGCATATGAAATCATTAATTAAAGGAGGCTAAATCCTACCCAAATTTGAAATTGAATTCTAAAAATAAGCCAAAGAGGACTAAGAAACCATAAGTGGCATATTAGTCCTAAGACTTAATGCTTGGGGAACAAACTACAGAAAGGGACCTATTTTGGTGGTTTCAAAATTAGGGTCTCAAAACCCATGAAGGACAAAGACACCCTATGTGGCATTTTAGTCTCACTCCACAAATCAGGGAAACACAGTTAGAAACATTAAATGACCATCTACCTTTTGAGGTTTGTTAGGATTTTCCATAAAAATATATTGTTTATTAGGCTTTTAGATACAAAATAGGACCAATTAAGCCATAAAGAAGCTCAAATAAAAAAAGGCGGGCCCAAACAAGTGTGAAAATGCAAGGGTATGCATTTTACTACACCAAAAAAAATCACATCTAGCGTTGAGCCTGAGTCTTTTAACTCTATAAATCAAGTTGTTATGTCTACTAAATGTAAGGGGAAATTTAGGGAATCTCAGAGAAACATCCAAGAACAATAGTTCCTTCAGTAACTTTAATTCTGATTAGATTACCTCAAAGACACATACAACTATGTCCTAAAGTGGAAACAGACACAATTCATTTCCCACATTAATCCTTTTGAGAGAAGAACATATAAATTCAATAGAAAGCAATAATAGATTCTAGAAACAAAACCAACATAGATGAAAGATAAGACAGAAAACCAAAGAACATAGACTTATGTGGGGAAAAGATTATTCAACAACAAAAGGTTACAATACAATTTTAGGCTCATAGCCTTTTTAGAGATTACATCTTGTTCATTCTAGATACAACATGGTAGCAAACTCTCCCCTTTACATTTCCTGATTAGTCCATTAGACCATACAATCTTCGCACTGTTGAAATATCCTCACACAATATATAGTGCATATCAACATGAGAGAGATCAACTATGATCCATGATTAGGAGAGATTTCAACAACATAACCCTACCTCTCATTTTATCTATTTCGGCCTCATGGTCTCAGCCTTTCAGCCAGCCTCTCGGCCCTTTCTCTATCACTCTCTAACAATGCAATTGCTCACCTGAACATATATCAATACCAACCATTCCCAACTTAGATGATTCTATTTCCAACAGAGAAGCCTCCACAGGAACAATCACAACCATCCAACTACAAAATGGTTTGCATTTCACCTCCTCTGATTTGTCCAATACACACCACGTAGGATAGTCTTCCAATCAGTCAAAAGCATTCAAATAGTATCTACATGTCGGTGAGACACTAACCGTGTCTTCCTGATGTCACATGACCGATTACACATCCATCGCTATTGGCAAGAGTCACTACTATCAGTAAGAGTTCATAATGAGTTCACAAGTCTTATTGATGTCAACACTCCCATTGGCGAGACTTACTCTATCAGCAAGATTGGCAAGACCTTTCATCGATATCCTCAGTAGACCCATCGCCCAGACAATCTCTAGTCGATATGAGTCATAACTAGCCCTCAAGTCATACTGATATGAACATCTGTCGACAAGACTTAGGCTATTGCTAAGAGTCACCCCACAGGTTCCAAGTCACCTCGAGTCCATCCTTTGCTAGGAGTCATACCGAAAATAGACCATACCATTGGCGAGACAATCATCCATTGCCAAGAGTTCTTACCGAGCCTCCATGTCACCCCAATGACATCGAGTGAATAACCATTGGTGAGACATCTCTTGTCGAGATGATTTATACTGAACATTCAAGTCTCTCCCCAATAACTCCAGTCACCATGAGTCACCCCAACAACAATTTAAAGACACCAACTTGTTGGAAAGACAACTCCCATCGCCAAGGCACATTCTGATAGGAGCAAGTCATCTCGATTACTGCATTGGCCAGACAGACCAAATTTCATTATGATATCGGCCAAACTTTCTATCGTCACTGAAACTTCATTCTGACTATCGAAGTTATGCTGAAGGATCAAGTTATGCCAATCACCAAGACAATCAGGAAATCACAGTGACAAATCAAGATCAACTAGCAGATCAGCCATATATCTCAACAGTCTCACCAAAATTGCTCATAAGAGATTTCAGCCTATGGGATTGAGGCACACAATTCCAACAATCTCCCACTTGACGAAGATCACACAGGCACCCCCAAAGCACTCAGAAACTAAGATCACACTAGCTCCACCAGTTTAGACCCTACAACACTCAAGACACCTAACAAACAAGTTTCCACATATAACAGTCTACCAGACAATCTGCAACAAAGACCAAGCATCCAACTATAGCTCACTGTCCAACAAAGCAACTGAAATGCAACTGAGCACAACCATCCAGGAAAACACATAGACCTCAAACGTGCTCTCATGCTCCATCAAGAATTATGCACCAACATCCAAGATGTTCACCATTCAGGCAACAATCCTTGCCATCCTCCAACATGCCACCTATGGAAGAAAGATACAAGACAAGGTGAGTAAGCACCAGTCTAATAGGCACAAGCCAAAGATCCCAGTGATACCATCAATGAGATACTGCTACCACTTCATTGTGCTCAGACACTATACAAAAGCAATATCAACTTTAAAGCCTCATACAAAACACAACCATGAAGTCATTCTCTAGAAACAGGAAAAAAACACTAGCTAGAACAACAATCAGACTAATTGATTCATTCCAACTGATAAACCCACATGACTAAAAATAGCACCCACAGCTCATGCTATTCAATCCAATCTTGCATACCTTAAAGTTATTAACATTAGTAAACTCATGCCACTCGAGAACCAACCTATTAACAGCAAATGCAAGCTCTAAGTGCCAATTAGTCGAAGAAGACAAAACACATACAAGAAATCACACTGCCCTAGTAATTCCAAATCTGAAAGATCAAAGGCATCGCAAGTCTACCAATGACAACACATAGAAAGTGTAACCATGTAGTCCCAAGGAAATATCCACAATGATATGCACAACCTACAAAAAACTATTACAAGAAACATTTCTCTCACCACAAATCTTCACAATTCTCCCAAGTTATCCACATGCAATCAAAGGAAAAAGGGTTAAGAACCTCCATGTCATCACCCATGAACATGAGTGGAAACACATGACCACAAGCAAGTGATCACTATAGCTCCAACCAAACCTCAAACCAATGTAATGTGAAACCAAACATCCAACAAGCAAACCAAGACGAAAGAGAGAAACTTTGCACATCATATTTCTGTAGAACATCCTCCTACAAAGACTTCTAACTACCAGCTATGTCAAGAATGATCTCCTTGTCATCCCAAAAGAAAATCCTTAACAACATCCAACCATTCAATCACCAAGATCAAACCAACTTTAAAAAAATGTAATCAACATGGATGTAAGCCTCTCAAAGAAGATCAAGCTACTTCATTCCCCATTTCAGGAAATCAGCCCATACATCATCTCCTACCAATTGTCATCAGTAAATAACATAACACAAAAGGTCAAGGGGATAAACAATTTGTACATCTTTCACTATGAATCCTCCAGAACCATTAAACAATAATTCAAGATCCATATCATGGAAGTGAACATAAAATACATCTAAAAGATATAATGGGCCAAATACCTCTTAGATAAACTACCAAGCAGACCAAGAGTGGGAACAAGAATACTCCTTGAAGATATGCAAGCCATCATGACTAATCCAAGAGAAATCTCCTCATAGGTCTCTTATTGAACTCACATTCAACCAAGGTGTAAGCTTCACAAGCTTTCTGCTAAAAACTTCATCAAGAGTAACAATCAACAACACTTCTCTCATAAGAGAAAACAACCTCGCCTTATTCTTCATCTATCCATGAGTACCAGCAACTGATCATCTCATGCTAAATTTCAACTACATTATTGCACTATCACAAAGTATCAAGCAAATAATCAAAGCACCCAATACACAAAGAATTACCAGACCACTGTCAAATCTCCAATCATTTGAATCAGGAACTTATCATGACACCATGATCTACATATCCCCTTAGGAGATACCATGCTTCAAGTGACTTCACCATGGTCTCAAGTACAATGCACAATGCCAAAACTCCAGTGCACAAACAAGAGTATACCATGACATAAAGAGAACAGACTCAAAACCAACATCACTTGTCAAGCACCACCAACACCTTAGCCAAAGACTCCAACATCCTCCATGGATCTAAGATGTTGTACATCTTCAAATAATGTCCATGAAAATGAGAAAGAACCCTTTTGCAGCAATAGGATCTAAAAGCTCCCCCTTGAAACATTTGCAACACTAGAGAAGACCATTCACCACCATGTGATGAACCCACAGTTACTACTAAAGCTCCCACTGAAACATGACATATGAGCTCTTCAAGCATCATGACCACCTGCTTTAGGTTCCCATAATTGACTATTCAGGTACTCAACAATATCCATCCTCTCATCTCAAAGCAATCACACCAATGCACAAGTGACCACAGACAAGGCCAGCTAACAAGTTTGCACCAGCAATGAATCAACCTCATGGATAAAGACAATCCACATCCAAGTTATCTCACTACAGCCAATGGGTAGCTAATCCACCAACCGCATAACTTGTAGATCACAAACATCAAACATGCAAACCCATCATCACATTGGAAATTGCAACAGTGAGATTTCAAAGAGAATAACCACATAGACAACATGAATCAAACACCAGATCATGCCAAACCTAATTTTCCAAACAAATCCACAACAAGCACCATAATCAAGGAATCCACAAGCACCACCACAAGAATGCTGAGTGAAAAATCACGTACCAACACTCCCATGCAGAGAAGAAATCACACCTCCTCAAACCATGCACAAAGCATGCATGCAAAACTGCAACTATCTCATCCAACAACACCCCAAAAGCCAAGCTCTAGAAAATAGCTTAACAGCAACTCCACATAACTACAAGTTTTACTTAACCATGTAAAACATGTACATGCATCTGAGAAAGAGATAGGCTATTTTAGAAGCTTGCAAATCAAGTATTGATTAACTCCATAGCCTTTATGTGTTCAAGGTTAATAGGAAACAGTGCCTTCCAACACCAAGAAATACCACCTAGCATAAGCACTCTCTTCCATGGCTGAGAAACAACCTAGTCTTCTCCATATCATCAAGGATCCTCTCACATAGACACCCAATATGAAATCTTTACTGCTACACAACCACGGAGCAAGAAAATCCACCTCATACACCAAGGTTATACCGCTACCAACCAGGAGACACAAATCACAACTAAACAACATGATCAATCCCTTTTCTCCATCTTCTCTATCCTTCAAGCTGCATGTTGTCTTTGAATATCACAAGACTTTCACTAACCAAAGGAACAATAAATCAGATGATTCCTCCAGATTTCCTCTAGCCTACCAAACTGAGAAATCTTCACAAGATAAATACCCAAAACCAGCAACCATAAGAGAGACTCTGATACCACTTGTAAGGGAAATTTAGGGCATCTCAGAGAAACCTCCAAAAATAGTAGTGCCTTCGGTAACTTTAATTCCGATTAGATTGCCTCAAAGACACGTACAACTATGTCCTAAAGCAGAAACAGACACAATTCATTTCCCACATTAATGCTTCTAAGAGAAGCACATGTAAATTCAACAACAAGCAATAACAAATTTTAGAAACAGAACCAACATAGATGAAAGATAAGATAGAAAGCCAGAACACACAAATTTATGTGGGGAAAACCCTTTCGGGTAAAAAACCCCACCCTCCAAAGTTCGAGCAATTGTATTATTTAGCAACAAAAGGTTACAATACAATTTCAGGCTCATAACCTTTTAAGAGATTACATCTTGTTCATTCTGGACACAACATGGTAGAAAACTCTCCCCTTTACATTTCTTGATCAATCCATCAAACCATACAATCTTTGTACTGTTGCAATATCCTCAAACAATATACTATGTAGATCAACATGAGAGACATCAACTATGATCCATGATTAGGAGATATTTCAACACCATAACCCTACCTCTTGTTTTCTCTATTTCTACCTCATGGCCTTGGCCTTTCATCCAGCCTCTCGGCCCTCTCTCTATCGCTCTCTAACAATACGGTTGCTCACCCAAACATTTATCAATACCAACCATTCCCAACTTCTAGATGATTCTATTTCCAACAGACAAGTATCCACAGGAACGATCACAACCCTCCAACTGCAAAATGGTTCGCATTCCGCCCTCTCTGATTTTTCCAAGACACACCACGTAGGATAGTCTTACAATTGGTCAAAAGCATTCAAATCGTATTCACATGTCAGTGAGACACTAACTGTGTCTCCCTAATGCCACACAACCAATTACACATCCATCGCTATCAGCCAGAGTCACTGCTATCAGCAAGAGATCATAACGAGTTCACAAGTCATATCGATTTCAACACTCCCATTGGCGAGACTCTATTAGCAAGATCAGCAAGACCTTTCACTGATATCCTCACCAGACCCATCACCCAAACAAGTCATACCGATATGAACATCTGTCGGCAAGACATAGGCTACCACTAGGAGTCACCCAAATTCCATCCTTTGCCACAAGTCATACCAACAATAGACCATACCATCGATGAGACAATCATCCATCGCCAAGAGTTCTTACCAAGCCTCCATGTCACCCTGATGACATCAAGTGAATAATCGTCCGCAAGACATCTCTTGTCGATATGAGTTATACCAAATGTTTAAGTCTCTCCCTGATAACTCTAGTCACCATGAGTCTCCCCGATAGCCATTATACACCAACCCATCGGCAAGACAACTCCCATCGCCAGGAAAAATTTTGATAGGAGGAAGTCATGCCGATTACTGCATTAGCTAGACTTTCTACCATCGCCGAAACATCATTCTGACTGTCCAAGTTACGCCGAAGGCTCAGGTTATTCTGATTTCCAAGACAATTAGGAGGCCACAGTGATAGATCAAGATCAACTAGCAGATTAGCCAGACATCTCAATAGTCTCACCAAAATTGCTCACAAGAGATTTCAACCTGTGGGATTGAGGCACACAATTCCAACACTAAACCTATCTTTGATTCTCTTCCTAACCCTATGTTTCTCCCTTGAAGATAAACTTAAAAAATTTGACAAATACCTAGAATGAATTCAATAATACCTAAGTGTATAGTCTTTGGATGGATAAATGGCTCCTCTTATGGATAAACCTAGGAAGCTAATCAATTACTCACAAGAGATAGAAGTGTTGTGTAGCCTAGCTCATATAGTGGATGCAAATATCCCTACAACTACTAATTGTGCTCAATATTTTACTAATGCTCAAAAAAAATTAGGAAAGCAAGTTTCCTCTCCTAGAACCATGTCTTTTATTCCCACCTTTACCCCTCCAATCATAACATCAATCAAATAATATAGTAATCATCTAAATTCAAGTTTAGGTATTTCTTGTGGGAATTCGTATATCTTTGTCCCCTCACCTACAATACATCCATTCTCTTCACTTATTAAATATGAATACAAGATGTTGTGAAGTGAAAAGTATATAAAGGTAAACTTTTCTAGGAATCCTTAAGATTAGTGGTTGTAATGTGTCAAGTATAGTAATGTGGATGTTCTATGTTACACGTTGGTTGTGAATCCTATATAGAAAGTATTTTGTGGAAGTGTTATGTGACCCTAGCTTGGGGGTGGATTAAATCTCAATCCTATGGTTGGGTGGAGAGCCCATTAGCCATATTATTTTTCTTCTTTGTGGATATTTGTATTTCAGGTACATGTTTTGAATAACAAATAATATCTTGGGACTTTCATCCAATGGATTTCAAGAGAGAAACATTTTTGTTTTGTTGGAGTAACAATAATGCCCTTATGCCAAACAATAATTCATTTAAAAGTAGTTTAATGTATTTGATCATAAAAATTGATAAACATGCTATTGAAGCATATTATTTAATTTCATTAATTTAAAAAAAAAAAAATTGAAAATTTTATTAACCCAAATCACCAATTATGATTTATTAAGAAAACATTGACATCCTTATTCATAATAAAAAATCTGTCATAAAAAAGTCCTAAAAATCTATTCACATAGAATGAAAGACAAAGAGTTAGATGATAAAATTTAAAGGGTTTTTAGAAATCTAATATTTTTAGAAAATGCCATAAAATCAAAGAAACTTAGTAAACCAAATAGTGTTTAATATTAAAATTTATCATCACCTACTTTGAAACAAAAAATCAATTGAAAACCAAAAACAAATTCAGTGAAACTAAGTTAGGGTATCATGAAGGCAATAGAAATATCCAAAGGAACTCTTAAATATGAAACATAGAAACTTGAGGAAAAACCCTTACATGGATTCTTAGGTTACTTTTTTTTTAAATAGTTTATAGTTATCCATTAAGAGCCTTAATTGTATAGTGCTTAGAAATATTGGTTCCAAATTGTTGATTTTATTTATTCACTTATTTTTAGGATTATGTTCTTGTTATAGTGTTTAATTATTTATTTGGTTTATTAGTGGATGAAAAATATCTCCATTTGATCCAATAATAAGAATATTTTAATTTATATCAAAGTGATTCAAACAACATATCATAGAAGAGTCTATGAATAGTAAGTAAAGTTGGTCATTGAAATAACCTAGGAATTTTTGTAAGAAGAACAATAATTTGGGTAGAGTTATGAAGTAAAGAAATAAGGTAAAATTTGTGAACTATAACTTTAAAGCTTCTAAATCCATTAAAGTATAGTTACTAACAAATGTTAATGAACTAAATAGTCATGGATTATGTGTATATGTTTAGTTGTGTGTGTATACTGCAAATATACATAATCAATCTCAAATTGTTGAGTTATTAGTCCTATAATGATAGGGAATTCAATATTGGATAGTTCTTGTTATCTTATCTCTTGTATTTTTATGCTTGTAATATTGGTTTAAGGTATTTATTAAATTATTGTCTTCATTTCTAACAATTAGGCATTAAATAGCTCACTTGGAAAGGTAAATAGATTGAGGTTGATTCAACACTTACGATGTATCTTTAGTAGTTGATCCTTTTACATATCTCAGCCTTTATGTAATCTTAATTTTACCTTTAATAAAAAATTTAGATGTCCTATTTGATTATGATTTAATGGTAATAATATCCCTAGGGGGATAAGTTAATCTTAAGGTGGAGATTTAATACTAACCTTATCAAAATATGTTTCCATGTTTATGTGTAGTTTAAATGAATACAAATGATGATTACAATTAGTGTAAATTGGAACAATAATGTTTGATTTTAAAAAGGAAAAATCATTAATTTTATTTATATTAACATTGGGAGTATGTGAGATATGAAAAAAATGGCTCATCCATGGAGGTCCAATGGTCATATTTCTGACAAAGATCAGGCTTTGCATGACAAGGATCTATATCGCTTTCAACACTATGATAGTAGGAATACTTTTCATCAGGGGCCTATGGACAATCCTCAATTGCATGCTAGGCAACATAATGGTGTAGTTAGACACAGGTTTTCAAATCCCAAATGGAAGCCATTTAAGAAATGTAGGTGATTATGCATGGAAAGCAACCTATTTTTGACTTATATGAAGATGATAGGGGCATTTTGAGAGAGTGAAAAGAAATAAGGGTTGTCAGAAAGCTAGAATAGAATTCTCATTTTCTAAGTAGTTTTTATGACAAAGCATAGTAAGATTTTAAATCTCAAGCAAAGGGAAGCCACATAAACCCTTCTAGCACTTTCTTCAATCCAAAGTTTCCTCAAACCTCTAGGCAACAATACAAGAAAAAATCCTATGAGAAAGAATTATCATTCTTGCAATATTAAAAGACAAAGGAAGATTTAAAGTCAACTAGGAGTAGAGGCTTCAAGGATGAGCAAGCCAAAGGTGAAATTCATTTGCAGCAAGAAAATAAGGGTTACAAGGAATGGAAACTCAAAAAGTCATAGCCTCAAAATTTAGGGATAGCCCTGAACCCTCGTCATGTTCCAAAGAGGACTAACCCTAATCTACAATGGAGAACAACAAGGATAGACATTCTACCCTCCAAGGATACGAGGAAATAACATGGATCTCCTATGAATAATATTGACCACCAAGGGGATCCCTTTAATCCACTGTCAGATAACTTGAATCCCATACAAAAGAGGTCTAATGAAGAAACTCAGCCTCATATTAAACAAAAGGCTCGAAAGGAGAAAAATCCTAAGAACAAAAAGAAGAGGGGCTTGAAGAAAAAAGGGACATTTAAGAAAATATGGAAGTATAAGGTGTCAAAGAAGGAAGAAGATCATTCATCTGATAGGACCACTCATCAGAAGGAATCATCTCATCCCTCAAGATATTGGGATGTGATTAAAGTCACTTTTCCAAAAAGCATGCTTCATGTGCAAATCCAAGACCTAAGGGATAAAGCAATAATATGTAAGTTTTGGAATTTAACTCTACCCTTACCATAATTAAATGAGTTGATTTATGATGATTGGGGGTGCAACAAGTTTTTTATCTAAGCGTTGAAAAGGGCATATTCATAGTTTTTTTTTTATAGTAAAATAAAGAAAGACTTTGTATTTACAATCAAATCATGGGTTTTTCAAGGGTTAGGGTTGTGCATGCAACTTTGAATTCTAAATTTTAACCCTGAACATTCTTCATTTAGCTTTGTTCCCTTTTGGTCTCAAATGCCAAATTTTCCTCTTGAATACAAGGAACTTAATCTGATTGAAACAATAGCCAATAATGTTGGAATTTTTCTCATGCATGATAAGGAGTTATTTAAGAATCCTTCAAAACCCATTAGAACTTGTGCTCTCTTCAATATGAACAAATAATTTTCAACACATATTTAGTTGGTCTCAAAGTATGGAACTTGGCACCAACAAATTATTTGTGAAACTCCTAAAATTACATGTCCACATTGTCACATCATAGGGTACCCTCCTTCTCAATGCATGTTAGGATTTTCTTCACAAAAAATTAGTCATATGGTAAATTATAAGAGTGATCCTCAACATTGTAGTTAGGTTAATATGTCAGATCCAAATTCAGGAGTTCTCATTGATAAGGTTCAAAGTGCGCATGTAGTGTCGAATCAAGAGACTAATTCAAGTCATATTATTATGCACAAGAGAAAATGGGAAGAAGTTGGAGTAGATTTGGGGTTTCTCAAAAATTCAAAGGTAAGGAAAAATCTTTCCTTTTATATTAAAGTGCCACAAAATGCATGGAATCTTATGCAAATATTTTCCAGTCTGTCACGTAGTCTCTATTCTCCAGAGGAAAAATTAAGTGCAGAATGCCAACTGAATGAAATTGTAAAAAATATAATGTTTCAAGGCATGAATGATTATTTAGCCGCTTGGTCTTTAAATGACAATTCACAATAGAGTTAACTGATTTCTCAAGTGGCATGTCCCTCAAATGATCAAGATAAATGGCTTGCATTTAGTTCTACTAAGAAGGTAAATGATGTGGATCTTGAGTATCTGGTAGAAAAAATGTTGTTCTCAATTGGTTCAAATATGATTGAAGAAATTGCTATGGAAGAGTATTTTTGGGAAAGCAACAACCCATCAAATTTTTAGGGAGAACAAAAAGTGTACATAGTACATGGGGATTTAGTAGAGTCTCTTAAATCCCAAAATCTATTGGAGTCCTTTAGTCAAGTATCTAAGGAATAATTGTAGGGGGATACTTTTTTAGAAATAGAAAGGTTGAAGTTTGTAGGGTTAGAATGCATGAAATCTCTCTCAATAGCACAATCTTCTTTTCAGCCTCCTGTGAAGAAATCTCCCTCGAAAATAGGTAGGAAATAAAACCTCACAAAGAAGAAGGAACACATAGAGGCAGGAGTTTAGAAAATCATTTTGGAATCCATGCCAAATAAGTGACTGGGGAGAGCTTGTTGCTCTCCTCAAGCACAATGAGGATCACTTCATGGAATGTTAGAGGTATGAATTCCCTTAACAAGTGTGTTTGTATCAAGCAATTGATAGATGTTTGTGGAGAAAACATTTTCCTTTGACAAGAAACAAAATATTCAGTAGATACATTTGAATCCTCAATAAAAAAGTGGGCCAGGTGGGAATCAACACACTCACTAGCTCAAGGTGCTTCAAAAGGCTTAGCCATTTTGTGGAGCCCAAAGCTAGTAAATGTTAAATCACATAAAAATGTGAGTTGTTGGCAATTTTCAGAAGTGACAAAGTTTGATCTTCATTTTTGGCTGATAAATGTATATGGTCCAACATCATCTCTTGAAAAGAAGAATCTCGAGGAAGAGCTTTCCAGACAAATTGGTTTGATCCATAATGGGAAAATTATACTAGTAGGGGACTTTAATGCAATAACATATCTTCAAGAAAGGGGCAAAGGAATATTCCCACCACAAAAGGTCATATTAGATTCCATTAAGTTTATAACTTCAAATGCTTTAAGGGATATCCAACCACATTCAGGTAGTTTCACATGGACTAATAAAAGGAAAGGATTTCTGCAAATTACAAAAAGACTAGATAGATATTTGGTTTCTCCCAGTTGGTTTCTTTTAGCAAATAACCTAAACTCTGAAATTCCTACATATCCTAGTTTAGACCATTATGCAATCTGTTTGACCATAGCAAACATTTCCACTCCACAAGTGAAACCCTCTTTTAAATTTGAAAGCATGTGGTTCTGACATCCCCAGTTTATGGACCTTCTTAAACAATGGTGGGTTAATGCTCCATACCAACATGGATCCAAAATGTTCCAATTTCATGAAAATTTGAAGTTTGTGAAGCAAAAAAGAAGAATTTGGAACAAACAAGTATTTAAAAGCATATTTTAGCAAAAAGATATAGTGTTTAAAGAATTAACAGCAATCCATGAGAGCATAATTCAACATGATTTAGATGTTGCTTTGTATGATAAATAGAAAAGTTTGTAAGAGGAATGGGAAGAATTATGCACAAGAGAAGAGATCTACTACAGGAAAAAGTCTCGAGAATTATGGTTAAAAGAGGGTGACCACAATAATAAATACTTTCATGCTTCTGCACAGATTAAAAAGGAAACAAAATGAATTCAATGAATTCTAGAGTTGTCTTCAGGTAACTTTCTTTCAAAGGAAACAAATATTAATAATGAAGGTGTTAAGTTTTTTTTTAGAACTCCTATCAGCTCCACCAAACACAAATACCAATAGACTAAATGATCAATAGGAATTATTGAGCACAATACCAAATCTCCTCAGTAATGAAGATAATAATTTTCTTATGAGACCCTTTACCTTGGAGGAGCTACACTTTGTAGTTTTTTCACTTTCGCCTGATAAAGCTCTTGGTCCGGATGGATTCACCACCTTATTCTTTCAAAAGTGTTGGGATTTCTTATGCTTTGAGCTTCCATGGGAACTTGAAGATTCTATGAGAATGGGATCCATGTTTAAACATTTCATGTAACCAACATTTCAATTCTTCCAAAAGTAAAAGAGCCTAAAAATTTTGTTGAGTTTAGGCCCATCTCATTATGTAATACAATCTACAAAATTTTCACAAAAGCAATCTACCTAAGACTTTATTCGTTCATCCCAAGGATCATTTCTCATGAGAAAGAGGGATTTATTCTAGGAAGGGAGACTTATGAAGGAGCAATTGTTACTCATGAAGTGTTGCATACAATTTCAACATCAAAACTTCCATCTTTCATTGTTAAGTTAGACATGATGAAAGCCTATGACAAGGTTCATTGTTAGTTTCTCAATAAGGTTTTGTCAAAATTTGTATTTTGTTCTCAATGGTATAGATGGATAATGTCTTGTCTATCTGGTGCCATGTTCTTAGTGCTTATAAATGGTAATCCAACAGGTTTTTTCAGTGCTTCTCAAGGGGTTAGACAATGTGATCCAGTCTCTCTGTTTCTCTTAATTAGTATTGTTGAAGCTTTAAGTAGATTCATCTCGTTGAAGAATAATCAAAGCTTATGCTAAACAGTGCAAATAGAAAACTTAGGAATTTTAGTTACTCATTCCATCTTTTCTAATGACACTCTCCTTTTTTAAAAATCAACATTATCAGAAGCTAAACATGTCAAAGAAGTTATTAGTAAGTACTCATCAGCATCTAGGAAAAAAATCAATTCTACAAAGTCCAAGATTTATATATTAAATACTCTAGATGAGTTGAAGAAGAAAATAGTGACGATGTTGGTTTTCCAAGAAGCAAAGCTTCCTTGTACCTATTTAGGGATTCTTTTTTTCAAAGGATCAAACAAAGCTCATTATTAGGATAAGGTAATAAATAGGCTTAAATCAAGGATATTAATTTGGAAAACAAGATGGATATCATTATCAGGTAGAATTATTTTAATCAAATTAGTCTTAGCCTCTATTCCAAATTATTTTCTAGCTGTACTCAAAGCTCTAGCATCTATAATCTCTAAAAATGAAAAAATAGTAGAATTATTTTAATCAAATTAGTCTTAGCCTCTATTCCAAATTATTTTCTAGGTACTCAAAGCTCTAGCATCTATAATCTCTAAAAATGAAAAAATAGTAAGATCTTTCCTCTGGAAAGGAAACATAGATGAGCACAAAATAATACCCTTAATTTCACTTGAAGGATTGGAAAAAGAAAAGAACCAAGGTGGGGGCAAGAGTCCAAAATATCTCATTGAGAAACAAAGCTTTTGGAGCCAAACCTACAAGGAAAACGTGTACAAATATAGAGGCTAAGTGGCCAAGGATAATGCAAGTCAAATACTTAGATAATGAAAATCCAACATGAATTCTAACTATGGGAGACCCTCCAAAGGGTTTTGCTATTTGGAATTTCATTGTAAGTAGTAGAAATATCATATCAAAATTCTCATCATGGTAGGTAAATGATGAATGGAGTGTCAACTTTTGGATAGACTCATGGAATGGGAAATCTCCATTGGCATAAAATCAGGATCTTCAAGAAGCAAGGACAACTTTATCTCAAGCCTAGGGTGTTAATTTGCTAGACTATGTTCACTCATTCGATCCTCTTTTTAGGAAAGTAGTGTTGAATACTCCACAATCTAACCTCATTTCCTCGTATCAATCTAAAATTTTCTATAAAATCATGAAGGAAAGAATGGTATTCTTATCTGCAAAACAAGATAAAATATTCTGGGCAGCTTCAAAATTTGGAACATACTCTATGAAGGAAGGATATGCAATTCTAAGTTAATCAAAACATTCTTCTCAGCCCCAACGAGCATTTACCTTCTGTTGGAACAACAAAGTATTACCCAAAGTGGGTATTTTTGCATGGCTTTACATTTAGAAGTGTATTATTATAAGTGATTGCTTGTTCAAATTGAAAATTGTAGACCTTTTCAAATTTCCATCATGTGAGCAAGAGTTTGAAATAGCTGATCATCTACTTCTTCAGTGTAATTTTTTCAATCTATGTTAGGATTTTACTAAAACAAGCTAGATCTTCACACTCCTCTTCCAAATACAATTTGGGACCATTTCTAGAGTTGGCCACTACTTTATCAATCTTCTTTCTTTGCATGTATTTGGCACATTGTCCTAGCAATTGTGATATGGAACATTTGGTGGGAAAGAAACATGAGAATATTTAGAAAAACTAAATCCACTGTCGATTTCTTAATGATAAAAATAGAAAAAGCCATATCAGAAGGTGTAAAAACTTGTGCTCAAAAGGAGAAATTCCCAAATTCAATGTTCACAAAATGGGATAGCTTCATCCTAAATAACTGGAAAGGTATTAAATTTATTTTTGATGGTAGTCTTCTCAAGAATAGCACCAATAAAGTAGATAGGAGCTCAAAAAAGTGGATTCCTCCTCAATAGGGTTTTTCCAAATTAAATTTTGATGGGGCTTCTAAAATTGAATCAACTCAATCAAGAGAAAACATATGTATTAGAAATTCATCAGGGGATATCTTGGCAGCTTCCACAATCCACTTAGTTTGTGGTACAAATAATAATGCTAAAGCACCTACATTGCTAGCAAGGTTGGAATTGGATTCACAATTGGGGATTGCAAGCATACACATAGAAGGTGACTCCATGTTGGTTATAAATGCATGTAAAACAAGAAAGATTCAGAATTATAGTTTAAATTATATCTTGCAAAAAAAAAGGGCAATAATTGATAGCTTTAATGCCTAGATAATAACACACACTTACAGATGAAGGTAAAAAGGGTAGATAATTTTCTTTCAAACCTAGGATGTGAGGGAAGGGAGATTAAGACATTGCAGGAAATAAGTTAGTTAAATGCATTTCCTATGCTTATTGATCTAATCAAATAGGAAGCAAATGGTAAACCTTCAAGTCAATGAGAAAATTTCTCATTGACTATCTCTTCACCATCGACATCATATGAAATGCCAGCCATCGTGAATAATGCATAACTAGTTTGAAATGAGCCACCATGGAGCCACTGTGGATAATGCATGATGAGTGTGTAATGAGATGGAATTATAAAACATGCCTTGAATACTTTTGAGGCAATGATGTTTCATAAAGCCACAAGATATCTTGTAGTAGTTTTAAAGGACCATTACTTGTACCTAGTGATGATGTCTAATATTTCCAATTTATTCTAGTTGGTACATTCAAATTATGTTTTGTAGTGTGTAGCCAGCCGCCATTCATCATGGTTTTTGCTTAACATGAGCCACTAACTGGAAGGTGTTGTGTAGTTTTAAATGCTCAGTCCTCCATATTGTATATCATCATGAGTTTTCTTCTGATTTAGTCTAGAATTCATACTAAATAGGCCCTTAAAGATATCCATTTACAGATTACAAGCTCCAAACAAAAGAGTTGTTAAAAGTAGAAAGAGTTGGTGTTTTTTAGAATAAACACAGAAAGAGTTGGAAAAGGGTCAATCAAATCAAAAGGACTTGGTGAATTCTAGAATAGGCAATCCTTTTCTTAAGCAACAATCAAATGGTGTTTCATCCTTGGAATACAAGGGTATCATTGTCGATAAAGCACTGGGAGAGACCAATTGAAGGCTACATTACTTGTGATTCTCTTAGAACAATGTTTAAGATAGACAGTGAAAGGGTGGAAGACAACATTCGCACCATGTTAGGACTTGAGGTTAATAGTCCCCGAGCATGTCGGATTATCTTTCTGTCCCAAGAAATTTCAATACTCCTATCCAATGTGCTTGATCTAGTCCAATCTCTAAATGAATTGGAGGAACTGGCATGAAAATATGTTAAATTTCAATTTCTCATGGATAATGCAATTTTGTGAGTTGTGAAAAGTTATAATTTCTTCTCTGGGGAAGGGTTTATTAAGGGCCTTTGTGCAAAACCAGTAACGGTTTGAAGAATTGTTTGATATCATTAGACTGTCTATTCAATTTAATAATAACAACATTTTGCTCAGATCTTTGAGAAAAAAATTGAAGGTACATATGCTTTGTAATGGAGCTGGAGATTATGGAAAAATATTATGTGTTGGCATATCTAAGTGCACATGTTCCTCCTCCTCCAAACAATGGTGTGCAATTGGACTTACAACTTTGAGTCAATTCACCAACCTATGGTTAGAACCAAGCTCAAAACACTTCTAATCAAACTACTAATAGAGCTCATGCAAACTCATCCATGAGGAATGCAAGGTTGGTTAATCTTTTCCAAACACATAGATTTCCTATTCAAAGTAGAAGGGATTTCAAGCGTGGTCTTTAGCAAGTTGAGGGATTTGAATTGTAGGACAAAAATTAAGTTATTGGGGGGTCAAAGAAATAGTAAAGGTGATATTTAGTGGGTTTTTTGTTAAAATTTATGAGATCATTGACAATGTAAATTCGACATGTAGTGGGTTTTTGAATTTGTTTACAATTTTAGGGGGTTTCTCATTTTGTAAAGGGATAAAATGGGTTTTTGTCTAGTTTTTGGGTGGGTTCTTTGGGACTTATGGGGTAAATTTTGAATCAATGGTATGAGGTTATTAGTCATGGAATTGAACAAGTTCATAGTTTAATTTTGGGCTATAATTGGAGGTTTTCTTACTGGTTCTTTCCTAGTAGTAGGAACTTTAGAACCATTTTTTGTACTATCATATTTATATATAATATAATATTATAGTGGCATGCCACTTTTTCCCAAAAAAACCATTGGGAGTATGCATTATTGGAATCATCATAAAGTAATGATTACATAATTTGGTAGTGACATTATCATTTATTTATTCCCTCTTATATTAGATTTAATTGTTGGATTAGCATTGAAAGTAACTAACTTGAAAAATCTTCTCTCGGAGCATACAATACTTTATCATTATTTCTATCATTAGACAAGTTATAAATTTAGCAGCTTATCTTTAATTATTCTATTTATTATTTACTTCTCTTATTTAGTTACTTTGTAGTATTCTATTAGCTTAATCTTGGGGAGGGAATTACATAGGTATCAAAGCACCAAGTTGCTACTCTTTGGGAGCTTTGGGGAAAAAGTAGTAATAATACAAATAGGTAAATAGATATACTTTATTAGTTAAAAATGGAGCTAAGCCATTCATTTGATGTCTTTTCATAATAGATGAAAGTTGTATTGAATTCTTTAAATTAGATGTAAATGCCACCTTTTTGTTTCTCAACACATTTGTGATGGAAGGGAAAGCAATTTTATTTTTTATCATGTTGTTTGCCAAATGTGTGTAATTTCTTAATTAGTGAGTAAAGTTGATTTGTTGATATTATGTGGAGAAGTAATTAAGTGATCATGTCCTTAGTCTTGCAATAAAAATATAAAATTAGCACATCAATTATAACTAGTTTAAAGAAAATGTGAAGTTATTTTCTCTCTCATCCTTGAATTCAAACATCTTAGATTCCCAAAAAAATTGTTGTGATTATTATCTTCTTGTTCATGTTAGAAGCAAGTTGTTTTTATTTAGGAGGGAAAGTTCCTTGAATTAAAAATTAAGCTTATGAAAAGTTTATTTGAAGATTCTTTGATGTAACTAATTCCAATTGTTCATTTTCAATGTTTCTCTTTATTTGGATTCTTGGTTGATTATAGTTATTCTTGAATTCATATAATTCTAATTAGAGAAGTAATATTTGAAGGAAAGGGGTTTGTATGAAATTGTTTTTGGCTTCCAAAGAATTAATAGTCTTGTTTATGGGAAATTTTATTTTGGAGCTAGCTAATCAAAGTTACTTATAGTCATCACTATGACTTGCTTCATGATAGAGATGGATGCTAACTATGTAGAGTCATTTCCTTAAAATAAATTATTTAATGATTGTTGTATTAAAATGGGTCATCATAATTGGATGCTCTCTTGGTTGTGCATTACAAATTCAATACAATCTAGTTATCCACCATAACACATGGGTTGATTATTAAGAATACTATTTACTCTAGATTTTGTTATTGTCACAATTTAATTATGAAAACTATCTAGTTGAGTTGATGATTTTTTACAAGTGTTATCCCTTTCTATGATTTAATGCAATTTTATTCATATGTTGATGACATGCCTAAAATTTGGAAATATTAATTTTGATTGTTCAAAAGTGAAATTTTTAGCTATGGATGAAACTCTTTCTTTCTTTTATTGATGATAATTCAAGATTTAAAAGTTACCCTATTCAAAAGATTTGATGTTTTAGTATTGATAAATAATATGTAAAATATTATCTTATTTCTCATGTAGAAGATTGAAAATGAGACGAATTAGCCTAAATTATTAGTGATTATCTTTTTTCTAATAATGATTCTTAAATTTGGTGCAATGGGACTATGAGTTAAAACATGTTGTAAGGAAGGACTGTATCCTTAGTGGTATATTGTGTTTTAATCTATGGTGAAATTATTTACTATTCTAATTTTTGTTTTGAGATTCATGTTGGGGATTGAGAATTGTGGAATTCCTTCTTGTAAATCCAATGTGATAGTGATGTAATTGGGTCTTAGTAATTGTCTCAAATGTAAAATAGTTCATGCTTTCATAGCGCTAAGTGGTCTTTATGTGTTCAAAGTGGCTAAGTGTTGTTTTTCTTATAAGTGTGTCTAAAGTTATTAAAGTGCAATATAATATGTGTTGTGAGAAACTAGTGAACATTTATGGTTATGACTCAAGTTTGAGATACTAGGTATGCAACTTCGGATAAGGGTGTGGTGGACATTTGGGATGATCTACTTGTATATACCCTCGTGTTAAATTATGTGTGATGGTATTGCATTTTTTTTTTTTGTATTGGTTTAGTGTGGAGTCTTGTTTATGTAATGGGGGTAAGGTGTGCCTAATGAGCTGATCTTGCTTGAGGGTTGAGAGTCTCCTTCATTTTGGGTTGAGGGAGTCCCCCTTTCTTTGGAACATAAAAACATTGTGATTCTTGATATGTCCATGTGTTAGAAAATGGACAAATGTCAAGAATTTGGTTTCCCCTTCAAAAATTGAGTCTGATCTACTCCCCATTTGAGGACTGCATTTGTTGCCATAGTAGAAAAAAGTGACTAAGGCTTTGATATTGCTTGAGAGATGAGAACCTCCTTTGTTTGGGGTTGAGGAAGTCCCTCATCCATTGGAAAATTATGATTGTTCCTAATTCATCCTTATGCTAGCCAGTGGATAGGTGCCATAAGTCTTGATCTCCCTTGGATTGTTGGGATGGATCTACTCCCCCTATAAGGACCACATTCATTGGTCTATAGTGCAATTTTTTTTTTCCTTAAGTGTATCCCATGGGTTGAGGATGGATTTAGTGTGACAAAAATTGGATGAGCTCCACTTGGGATACAAATGATACAGAGGTTGGATATTCAAAGATATGAGTATTAGATGCAGTGTTCATGTGGTATCAGTATTGGTCTATTCACATACAGGTAATTCTTTAACGAGTCATGATCTTGAGTAGTGTTGGAAACAAAGGGAGAAGAATACAATTGTTGAACTCTTATCATCTAGTTTTTGTTAAAAGAATATAAAATGAAAAAATGTAAGCCTTTTGATATATATATATATATATATTACATCATTTCTTAAGTTACATATTTACAGTGATTATGATAGAACTACAGGGATGATTAGAGAGATATGTGTTGGTGAATGATGTTCTCTTGGGTAAGATTCAATGTATAGATGACTTAACTATTTACATGCTACTTTAGATATATATATATATATATATATATATATATATATATATATATATATATATATATATATATATATATATATATATATATGTGGTTATTTGGTTGGCATGTCTCGAGTTGTGTGGGACTATGCTTGGTTACTATATGATTATTTTATGGTTTGACACCACCATATTCTTATAAGTGGCTTGAAACCGCTATGTTTTTCTAGCTATGTGGTTTGAGAACCATCATTCTCCTCCACCCCTTGAGTAGCTTGAAGAAGTCACATAGTGAATGTAATCTACCATTTTTTGTGAAATGTGTACATTTTATTTTATTTTGTTGTTTTTTCTAGTAACTTATCATATTTTTGGATATTTAATTTTGTGTGATCCTTTCGTCCTCAAAGACTTAATTTAATTTAAGTAGTTCTTAATTTCAATTGAGATGCTTCCTTTGTACTTCATTGATTGATTGATTGATTGATTGATTGATTTTCTTCTTCTTTACTTATTGAGACTTTGTTGTAAATTTTGAAATCTTACTTTTATCTTCTTAAGTTTGAGGCTTCTTTGAACTAGTGGTATCTGTGTCATGATGTGAAATGTGTTAACTAATATATCTAGGAGAGGTCCTTGGTAGATCATATGATTGTGCAAATGCACTAGGGAATTTATCTTGTGAGGATGATTACGTAGTGTTGGAAGTTGTTTTAGATAATTGATATGGCATTTGGCATTGTTCATCCTCATAAATCCCATTCCCTAAACCATGGGATTTTTCAGTGTTATTTTGATGGTGTAAGTGTTGTGAACCAATATATGTGATGTTATGCATTAACTATTGGCATTTTTGTGGTAAAAGGAAATGAGTGATTGCTTAAGATGTAAATTCATTATGTTGTGAAATGATTGTCTGATTTTTCAAAGTAATGATGATTGAAGTGAACATATATATAGTGAAATTCTTAATAACCTTATAAGTGATAGTAATTTGAAATTTGTATCTATAATATTGGTGTGTATCATGGAAGGATCATCCTTTTAGTAGATAGTTAAATTGTAAAGTTTCCTAATATTTTAGAATACTTTAGAAGATAAAATTTTCTATTGTCATACTTGGGAAATTTTGCATAAGATATTATTGACAAGTTCTTGTTCCTTTTGTTCACCTTCACTTTTAGGGACTTCCAAAAGGAAGCCCAATCCGGGGGCGGGTGGGGGGAATGTAAGACCCTGTCTCTTGTGGCCTTGTTGATCCTATTAGTTTTTGATGATTTATATGCTATATTCTATGTTCTTTCATATTGGATAGTACACATGAGTGATGGTTGTTTCTAAACCATGAAGATGTTCATATTCTTAATTAATCCTATCTAATCGTTGTTGTGAGTTCTTGTGATAGTCAAATGAGTTTCATTATTTATTCACATAAATATGCAATGATCAAGAGGCTCAATTGTTGGTAATATTATTGTGTATATTAAGTGGATTACATTATGTTAGGTGATTACATATCATATATGTGAGTAAGTGTGATTATGAAGACAATTATTGATATTCAATGTTACTTATACTAGAATGCATTATAAGTTAAATATTTTATTGACATGAATGGTGATATTTTGATAAAAGATGGTATTCACTGAGTTGTTCCTTGATTCCATAACATGTATCATATGAGTAAGGAGTATTAAATTTCATGTTACTTGTGTAGATTAGTGGGTCTAATTTTTGAGATTATTATTCTTGGAATTTTTAATTCATATATCATTTGTTTTAATTATTATTAATCATGAGTAATACTGACACACGTTCTTGGTTGAGTAAATAGGTAAAAAATGGCCAATGTTGATAAGGACTTCACATAGCTACTTCCATTATTGGATCCTTGTGAAATATTAGTCTTGTCATGGGCATGTGATTTAACCTTGTTTTTTGTGGTATGGGTTGTGTGTTACTGAGAGTTGTTTTATTAGTCACTTTATTAATATGGTCACTTATTTTATGTTTTATGTAGTCTTTATGTGGGCTTATTTATTTAAAAAGCTCACTAGGTGATAGGTTTATGGGATAGGGGTATTTTTATTCCACAAAACTCCTTTAATAAAGTCTTAAACCCACTCTAATTACCCACTTATAAAAAGTGACGAAAATTAGAGTTGAAAGGGTGGTTGGGAAGTTTAGAAGTTAGTTTCCTTTTCTCCTTCCATTTATTCTTTCTATTTGTGAGGAGAAGAGGGTTTTTTCTCACTTCTACTTTTTAGTTTTTTCTTTTCTTTAGGTTGATTGATTTTGGGGATTGTTCTTGTTGGGTTTTCGTTCTTCATTTGGAGTCCTTTCCATATTTGTGAAGATGGAGGAGCAATGGAAGAGAATGCTTGGAGGGATTTTTTCCACAAGTTGGATAGAAAAATTTCTCAGTGAGGTCTACCATTTTAGTTATCTATCTTTGTTGATTTGTAATGAGTTTGTTGTCATATTGATCTTACTTATAAAAAAACTATGTGAAATTTGATGTTGAATCTCTTGTGTTGTTGCAAGTAGTGTGTTCGGGTTTGCATATTTTTATTCTTCCACCTTAATTAGTTTAATTTCATTTATACCCTTTTGTGTGTTAAAAAAAAAAATATGAATGCAAGATGTTGTGAAGTGAAAAGTATATAAAGGGTAAACTTGTCCAGGAATCCTTGATATTAGTGGTTGTAATGTGACAAATTTAGTATTTGTGGATGTTATATATTACACGTTGGTTGTGAATCCTATATAGAAAGTATTTTGTGGATGTGCTATGTGACCCTAGCTCAAGGGTGGATTAAATCTCAATCATATGGCTGGGTGGAGAGCCCATTGGCCATATTATTTTTCTTCTTTGTGGATATTTGTATTTTAGGTACATGTTTTGAATAAGAAAGAATATCTTGGGACTTTCAGCCAAAGGATTTCAAGAGAGAAATTTTTTTTTTGTTGAGGTAACAATACTACCCCTATGCCAAATAATAATTCATTTAAAAGTAGTTTCATGTACATTTGATCATAAAATCTCATAAACAACATATTGTTTGTTGCAAGATTCTATACAAGGATGCATTGTGATGCACTACAAATTTATGATTGGAAAGTGCATAATTCTTAAGAAATTTTTTATTTATCTTGAAGTATTTGATTTGATGCATATGTGATAGCATTTGTCTTAAGTTTCATATAAAATAGATGGTTGATATGCATATTATGTGACAGTTGTTGTTTTTGTTGAAGTGGTTCATAATGACAATGGCTTGAGTTGATTGCAAAACAAATTAAGTTAAAGTTTTTTTTTTCATTTTATCCAATTTGAGTATGTTTTGGCTTTGGGTTATGTAGTTGTGCCCTAGAAAAATGGATCATTAACATTTTCATGGTATTTTAGGTCTTTCTCTCGTGATGCTTGGTCTAATTTTATTTGATTTAATGTTGTAAAATGACTTTTTCATTCACATTAAATACCAAATATTCAAATAATGGCATCTTCTGAAGATGTTGTGAAATGTTGTAACACTTTTCTTAACTCTTTTCATTACAATTCACCTAAAAAATAATTTTTTCATCACTTATCAAGTCCTATTTTGAAGTGTTGTAAAGTCTTGTAGCAAGATTTCACGCTTTACTAGGCTTAATTTCACTATTTATACCTTTCTTATGCTTTCATTTGACCCCTTTATGCACTCATAATGCTTAATTAAGTGTATTTTTAAATGTAAGCCTAACAAATAGCATTAAATGTGACTTAATTCTCGACAGCCACTTACAAGCCCAAGGTGGGACCCATTCACCATGGGTGGCGAAATGAGTCCCTCTTGGCTCCAAAATCAAAATAATTCAAATTTTATTTCAAGTTTTTATTTTAAAATATCTTATGTTAGCTTGTGATGATGTATCGTTGGGTTATAAGGGCACAAGAGTGTATAAATGAGTGTTTTCCTCCTCATTTTACATCTCCTACAATCTCCTAATTCATTCAATAATTCAATCATCCATTTACTCATTCAAGCACTTCGCATCATTTAAGTAAGCATCTTGGAGCAATCATTGACATAACTTCAGATTTCTTCAATAAGGTTATGGTGAGTTTAGGAAATTTTGATGTTATTTATTTTTCTTCCATTGTTCATTTCATTCCATTTCTTCATTAAGGGTTTGATTACAAAGTGGGATTTGACCAAGACAAATCCCTATACTCTAATCCTTAACCATTTTTTCCTTTTTGTATTTGTGTGCAGATTTTTGTATGCATATTTATCAAGAAATTAGATCTTGAAAGGTGGTAAAAAAGTCAAAAAAGTGTTTTAAGTCAACTAAACCCTATTTCAAGCTTGGAGACAACCTATGGTCTATTTTTTGTAGACTTGACTCTATCAACCCGACAAGAAGACAAGTGCAGATCTATAGCTACAAAATTGGCCTTTGATTTCATAAATTTTTTAGAAAGGACTAATTCTCCAACAGTGGTGAATGAGTCCCACATTAAGGCTCAAAAAGTAGATTATGTTAGATTCTAGTTCTCAATAGCCAAACACCAATTTTTAGAAGTTTTTGTCGATAGCAGGACTAATTCGCCATTAGTGGTGAATGGGTACCATTGGTGGTTTTCACTAATTTCTTCCAGCATTCAGATCATTCTAGATTTAACATTCATTGTGCACTCTATTCGACCTTCTTTCAATTTTTTTTGCATTCGTTCATGATTTAGTTCATTCTTACATATCACATTGTGTTTACATACTTATATATTTCATTGGTTTTTCATATTTGATCAATCATTTTCATCATTTAGTTGCATTTACAACATTACAATTAGTCATACTCACATCATACAATTCCTTATTTTAATGAACCACCACAATTTTAGGGTTCTATCTCTCTCCTTCTAGGTGAAAAGATCCTAAGAGTGTAAGAGAAGTCCATAGACACCTACAAAATTCTTACTTCATTTTGGTGAATGTGCATATATAACACTTTATCTTTCTGATTTGAATTGCATCTTGCATCCTAGGTTTCTTTTGTATCAACATTCAATTAGGTTTTTCTTTTTTTTTGCATCCTAGGGTTTCTCAAATTGCATTAGTGAAAGACTCGTTTAGACTTCATTTTTGCATATCATATCATTCAAAATAGAAAATCTACATTTGCATGGACCCATTTTGCATATAAAAATCATTAAAATCATTTTAAATTTTCTAAAAAACACAAAAAATAATCATACCTAGATTCATTCACTAGCCTGGGAGAATCAGTCCACTTGCACATCATAAACTACATTTTTAGGAATTTTTTGGGTATTTATTGCATTTCATTTTTCTATTATTATTTTTCTTTTTAAGTTTACAATTTTTTTGTTTTTTGCATTTTTAACTCCTAGATTGCATTGCATTTGCATCCATCCCATCCTTTATGGTACTTGTATGAGTGTTTGGTGCCCCATTGATAATACTTTAGTGAGATGAAGTTCTAGACTAATGGCTTCTCATGATAGCACTTTCATTCTAGACCTTGGGATCTCAAGAGCTCCTACTCCTAGTATGGACAATGGTGCATTATGAATGGATACTACCACTCATATTCCTTCACCTCCCCATCCAATGCATGTTGACACACAAACAAATTCCATGCCGCAAGATAAATGAACATTAGTATTCATGAGGATTTTGCACATTTACAACAAGATTTATCCCTTGAAAACATTTGGACCACTAACATACTTGCAATAGAAAACCTTCATCGCTTGATTGAAAGTGATGATGGCTTACAAGTTATAAAAATAATTGCTAAGATATACAACAAACATGTTCCTTCTACTTCCCAATCAACAAACATTGTTGTAAGCATGGAGGATCTCACATTCCTCCTCCTTCAACCATAGCATCCATACCAACTTATACCACTCTTCAATTTACAACTATGCAACAACTTAGTCATGTGACTCCTTTCACTATTCCAACTCGCATTCCTAGTCCTTTTGTTGCATTGAATGTTCCCTCTTCCACCTTCACCCCTCTTAGTGTTCCTGTCACTTCCCCTAACATTACATACACTCCATCACCATTTTCCCTCGCACCTCATAGCACCTACATTGACCCCATCATTACACAAATCTTTAACACTATTCCCTCCATGCAAGAACAAATCTCCACCATTAGCCAAAGTCAAAATGCTCCACCCACATATCATGTCTCTAGTAGCACATTATCCTTACAGATCTTACACACATAGATGCCACAAGGAATTGAAATTCCTAGGTTTGAGAAATACAGGGGTAGAGGAGACCCTACTAATCATGCCAATGCTTATACAGCCTTGTGCAGTGATTTTTTCCTTGACGATAAACTATTAGCTAAAAATTCTCCTAGGGCCTTGAAGGAAACTGCATTAGAGTGGTTTTCAAACCTACCTAATAATTCAATCCAATCATTTAATAAACTTTTGGATGCCTTCATATGTCATTTTCAAATCCATATGATTCCCAAAAAGACAAGGGCTGATTTAATGAGATGTAAATAAAATGCAGATGAAAAAGTAACTAATTTCATTTCACATTATCAGTCATGATATGCTCAAATTCATGTCAAGATCCTTGATTCACATCTGCAAAAGATGTTTATCGAAAATGTGCACACACCTTCTGGATAAGTTGACTATGATGAAATTTCCTTCATTCATGCATTTATGAACAACCCTTTGTGATTATCACAACTCGGTTTCTATTCATGATTCAAAGTCCACTTCTAACTAAGTTGAGCAGTCTAAAAAAAACAACCAAAACAATGCGCAAAACTTTCAAAAACCAAACAGAGGCTTCTTATAGTTCAATCCACCTCCTCAACAACAAATTAATCTGTTCCAAATCAGGTGGCAGCTATTAAAGCAGTGGTGCCCTTTACCTATGGAGACCTGAAGAGACAATTTACTCCCTTACCCAATACCCTCCATAACACAATGAATCAATTTCTCCAGCAATAGATGATCTCTTTTCCTACTGTTAAACCACTTGATACCACCAAGCCTTTACCACCCACCTTTAAACCTTATGATTATTGTCATTTTCATTTCCAAAATGGACATGGCATCGAACAATTTAGGTGTCTCAAACACTTATTTCAAGACCTCATTGATTTGGGTTGTTTGTCCATTGCAAGTGTCAATGATCAAGGCAATAAGTTTGTTGCACCTCCTAATTAGAATTTACAAATCTTTACCAACCCCAGGCCTAAACACAATGTTTAATTTTTCAAGGATAGCGAACCTTCAAACACTCATGTGATGAACATTGATACAAATAATGAACAATCTATTGTTATTCCAAATGTTACACAAGTTAATCCTATGAATGAAATTTTGAGTATGATAGATGTTGTCCCTTGTAAGGGCCCAACCACCAAATCTCTTGATATTACTTTTTCTTCTCATGATATGCTTAAAAAGCTTTCTGATGGTCCTCTTTACATAGCCGGTAGAATCTATGATAAGCCCACCAATGGGATATTAATAGATCCCGCCTATGGCAAGAATTTGATCACGGAATAATTTTTAGTCTTACATGAGCTTTACCAAGAAGATTATGATAAACCAATTGCATGGATTAAAACACATATTGGTTTTTTGTGCCCTACAATCAAATCGATTGTACTCCCATTGCAACTAGGACACAAAAGTTTGGATGTAACATTTTTTATTATTCCATACTTGGATCAATTTCATTTATAGATAGGCCACCCTTGGCTTCACTCGATGAAAGCAACCCCTTAGTTGTTCACAAATGTTTGGAGTTTCCACATGGAAATGAAATATTTACCATACACCATAGTGGTTTTCATCCATTGTCTTCTAAAGGTAGTTTCTCGTTAGAAGCCTATTGGTCTAAACCTATGGAACCCATCACCCCTCACAAGGACTTTTTTTCATAGACTATCAAAAGCTCAAAGCCAAACGAATAGAAAAATTATATCTTCGTAACATGTCCCCATCCACTTTCACTTCTCCTATCCTAGATGAGACCATGCTTTAGCCTGATTCTGAAACTAAACTAACAAGACAACCCCATGAGCAACCAACCATTAACACTTCCCCTTCCTCGTTTAAACAACCAAGAGATAATGAAACTAATCTCGTCGTTCCTCCTCACATTAAAGAAGTGTATAAAGCTAAAGAGAAAGTGATTGACACATCTTTTTTTTTTTTGTTCTTTTCCCTTAAGAAGAAAAGGAACCTATGATAAAGCAACCCGCTCTTACCCCTCAACAACTTCAAAATAAAATAAAGAAAAACTGTGGTGCTAGGGCGAATAGGCATCACCATTGTCTTCTTGCTCATCAGTCTCAAATGGAAAAAATAAAGAAAACCAACTTCCACCTTTGATAGAAATAATAGATGATCACCCTCCTCATCCTAACCCACCACAAGATAGTATATTACAACAATCCCAACAAAACAGTTTGATCCAACAACCAAAACTCTTAATACATCCTTCCATGGAAATCACCCTTCGTCCTCCTATCATAATCAATCTTGATGATGATGATGAGGAGGAGATCACAAGAATAGATGAAGAAGTGCATAATTAATTAAACTCTTTATTTTTATCTACTATGAGCTTAAATGATAAATCTTCTATAGCAAGTGAAGAACCTAGTACTTCTCCTATTTTGACACTTGCAATTCTTATTTTAGATAGTCAACCACCCTTGCAATACACTAACCATGACTGGGAGGTGGATGATTTGTTAGATGGTTGACTTGCATTTTCCTTGCTATCCTTTTAAATTTAATTTTCCTTTTTCCTTTCTTTTATTTGATTTCATGTGTGTATTGTGTTCCCCCGTAATGTGTGTTTGATATTCTCTCTCTTTGTACACTTCCTCTATTTGTGCCTCTAATCTTCTATATGTCATATGTTATCTTTTCTTTTTTTCTTTTTCTTTGTGTTCTCCTTTTAGGGATGACGCAAAGCATTAAGATGCCCTATGTCTCTTCCATGTTGACCCAAACTGTCTCTTTTCATTTTTTCTTTATCTTTTTCTTTTGTTTTTCTTTTGGGGATGACACAATGCATCAAGACCACAATGTCTCCTTCTTGTTGACCCAAAAGCTTTTTCTTTTCTTTTTCTTTTTCGTTTTCTTTTTGCTTGTGTTTCCTTTTGGGGATAATGTAAAGCATTGAGACACCAATGTCTCTTCCATGTTGACCCAAAATGAAATTTATTTTTCTTTTTTTTTTTCGATCTCTTTGTGTCTTTCTTCCAGTTCTATGTGTTTTATGGAATGATGATAGTTTTGAGCTCTCTCATAAAAAAATTTGCAGCAATGAACATACTGACCCAAAATCCATAGATCTCTTATGTGTTTGGTGTGTTTCTTTATCGGGGAAACTCCCTTTCTTTTGTTTTCTCTTTCATTTACATGAAGCAGCCTTACTTGGAAGCATATGACTTGGCTTAGGGCTTTCCAAGTTGGATCTCATTTCTTGTTTTCTTTTTTTTTGCATTTTTCCCTTAACTACTTTAAGGTAATTGCTCACAAAATGGTGTGTAGAAATTCCTTTAAATTGGGGGGCATACATTGGCATAATTCACTTGCATTCTTAGTTCTTAGTGCAACCTTGTCACTTCATACGATGTGTTTATCACTTTGTGGATGGCATTAGGTATGATGTCCTTCATAAGTTTGATCTATCTTAGCATATTACATTCCTCTTGGTGGCCTGATGCGATGCACTACATCCCCTAAGTTGTGCATATTTTATTCTTTGATTGGTCCTCTCTTGGAGACATTAGACACAATGTTCCCTAAGTGATAGACCTTGCATGAACTTAACAAGACTCCTTTGAACATCTTTTACGCTTTTTCCATTTTACATTTTTTTCACTTTGCATAATGTAGCTTGCATGCCTATGGTACTATCCTCTTTGTTCATGAGTTTTAAGCATACAAAGCTTTACTTGTCTCATTAAACACAAACTGGCATTTTCTCTTGTGGCACCTTGTTAAAGTTTTCAGGAGGTATAACTTTGATATGGTTAAGAGGGAAGCCCATTCAATGACACAACTTTCCCCATAGCCACCTATGTATTTGTGAGTGCATACCAACTAGTGTATGTATTTCACCTTTTGGGTCTTCTCACCTGACGGATTGTCATGAGTTCTATTGCCCCATAGTGAGTATGCATTTTCCTTTTCTCACAAATAGCCTAGATCTAATCCATAACTAGTTGGACAAACGATCAAATCTTCATCTAAATTTTTCTTCTCTTTCACTTGTGTTCCTTTGTTCTTATGTTTAGTTTTCCATGGGATCTTCATCATGGGGGATTGATCATCCCTCTTGATCATTGTTATTCAATCTTTCTAACATAAGTGCATTTGGATCCTTCTCGATATGCATGGTTACTTTAGTGTGAGTTTGAAGCAAGTTCATCCTCTCACTAAAGTGGTGGCTAAATGTACCATAGAAAAATGGATCATTAACATTTTCATGGTCTTTTAGGTCTTTCTATCATGATTTTTGGTCTACTTTTGTTTGATTTAATTTTTTAATGTGACTTCTACATTCACATTAAGTCCTAAATATTCAAATAATGGCACCTTGTGAAGGTGTTGTGAATTGTTGTAACACATTTCTACACATTTCTAGACTCTTTTCATTACAATTCACCTAAAAATCACCTTTTCATCACTTATCAAGTCCTATTTTATAGTGTTTACAGTCTTGTAATAATATTTCACGCTTTTCTAGGCTTAATTTCACTATTTATACATTTTTTATGTTTTTGGGTATGTGCAGAATCATCTTGGAAAAAATAGGCCCTTAAGTGAAAAAATTCAAGAAAAATAGAGTTAGGCAACTTGACATAAAAATTTGAATAAGTTATATATATTATTTCAAAAATATGTAAAAATAGAATATGTAGCGAATTGAATGTAGTTTTTAAACTACTAGGTTTTTATAAAAATCTATTTGTTGAAAATTTGAAATTGCAATGCAATAGTACTTAAATTCTAGGGAAAAAATAAGTAGGTGTTTGTCTGACCACCCTAACTACAATAAAATGATAATATTTTTTTATAAGATTTTAGACATAAGTAGAGGAATCATCTCTGGATGTAATGCATTTTTTTTAATTTTTTCCAAGTAAATAATTAATCATGAATTTTTTATTACAACTTTTAAAAAATATAGAAAAGCTATATGTCGACCACCTTAGCTTGGTCAAAACTTCATGAAATTCAATTTTTCTTTTTTTAATCCTATAATATGTGAATCATAGAATGTGATGCATGTTTCGGATTCCAAAAATGAGATACCCTTTGAAAGCTATAGATGTTTTTCAATCAACCTATCAATTAGGACTTTAGTCGTAATTCAAATAGAAAATGAAGAATAATTATTTATTAAATTCAAAGTATTTAAGCATAATTTATATTGGTGGAAAGCTAAGAATATCCTTTAAAAACCCTTTTCATTTCATCAATTTTGGGTAAAAGAAAAGTTGTCAACCACATAACCTACAAATACCTATCATATTGCCACTTTTTGGCCCATCATGATCCTGCACATACCCTTTTGTTTGACCCCTTTATGCACTCATAAGGCTTAATTAAGTGTATTTTTTAATGTAAGCCTAAAAAATAACCTTAAATGTGACTTAATTCCTGACACCTACTTAGAACCCCAAGGTGGGACCCATTCTCCATGGGTGGTGAATGATTCCCTCTTGGCTCCAAAATCAAAATAATTCAAATTTTATTTCGTGTTTTTATTTAAAAATACCTTATGTCAGCCTGTGATGATGTATCACTGGGTTATTAG
This sequence comes from Sequoia sempervirens, assembly GCA_007258455.2. NCBI lineage: Eukaryota > Viridiplantae > Streptophyta > Pinopsida > Cupressales > Cupressaceae > Sequoia > Sequoia sempervirens. The sequence continues at coordinate 153,028,766 of VDFB02379711.1, read as the reverse complement.
AGAACAATAGTGTATAAATAAGTGTTTTTCTCCTCATTTTACATCTCCTACAATCTACTAATTCATTCAAGCATTCAATCATCCATTCACTCATTCAAGCACTTTGCATCATTCAATCAAGCATCAACCAAGCATCTTGGAGCAACCATTGACAAAACTTCATATTTATTCAACAAGATTATGGCAAGTTTAGGAAATTTGCATGTTGTTTATTCATCTTTCCTTGTTCGTTTCATTCCATTTCTTCATTAAGGTTTTGATTACCAAAGTGGGATTTGACCAAGAAAAATCCCTATACTCTAACCCTTAACCATTTTTCCCCCTTTGCATGTGTGTTTGTATACTTTTGTATACAGATTTATCAAGAAATTAGGTGTTCAAAGGTGGTCAAGAAGTCAACAAAGTATTTCAAGCCAACTAAATCCTATTTCAAGCTTGGAGACAACCTATAGTTTGTTTTCTACAAACTTGATTTTGTTAACCCAACAAGAAGACAAGTGCAGATCTGGAGCTATAAAATTGACCTTTGATTTCACAAAATTTTGGGAGAGGACTAATTTTCCATCAGTGGTGAATGAGTCCCACCTTAAGGTTGAAAAAGTATATTTTTTTAGATTCTAGTTCCCGACAATCAGAAAACCAATTTTCAAGAGTTTTTCCCAGTAGCAAGATTGATTCGCCATCAGTGGTGAATGAGTCCCACTGGTGATTTTCACTAATTTTTGTAAGCATTCAAATCATTCTAGATTCAAAATTCATTTCCCAGGTGCACTCTATTCAACCTTCTTTCATTTTTTTCATTTGTTCATGATTTAGTTCATTCTTACATAACACATTTTGTTTTCAAACATTGCATATTTCATAGGGCTTACATATTTAATCAATCAATTTCATCATTTAGTCACATTTACAACATTGCATTTAGTCATATTCACATCATACAATTCCTTATTTGAATGAACCACCACAATTTTAGGGTTATATCTCTCTCATTTTAGGTGAAAAGATCTTAAGAGTGTAAGAGAAGTCCATAGACACGTACAAAATTGTTGGTTCAACAACTGCTTGCCATATGTGTATCGCTACATCAAATATGTGTGACAACCATAATAAAAAAAAATTAGAACCCTCAAGACCACTTTATACATACGGTATTCCAATGTTGGAAACTAGTGATTTCAATTGTAGTAGACAATTCTTGTTTATTATGTAGATTGCTCAGAAGTGATAAAACATGCAAATTCATATCTATTTTGTACTATCAATGTATTGGCTAGTGATTGGGGCATAAATAATCACAAAGAAATTGTATCAAATTGTTCATCAAGAAATAAACTTATAGCAACAAACATGCTTTTTCCACATGTAGAAAATTGAGCAGGTCTACAAAGTCCAAGTGTATCATTCATGCATTTGCAATTGTATTCTAGATGTCATCGAAATTTCAATGTGTGATTGGAAAGTGTGTTTGAATGTTTTGAATGCAATTTTATGTGTTTAGCCATGAAAACTCATGCTCGTAGTGTCTAGCTCTTGCATTTGCATCATGTAAAATAATTGATATTAAAGGATTACATGCACCTTTGTTGAAATGTAAGTACATTACTTTGTGTGTTGTAGACCAAATGCATGTTGTTTTCGAAAGAGGAAAAAATGGGTTTTACAAGGACCCAAAACCACAAAGTTTACAAATAAAAGATAAGAACGTTAAAGACATAAAAAGTAGAAAGGTTGTAAAAACAAAAACAAGACAAGTCCACAGCCACCAAAAAGGCTAGCAAAGGCAATAGAACCAAACAACCAAAAAAACTGCTAGCAACAACTAAATTTGGGCCTTTAATAAATCCACAGTCTCAACTTCCAAATCATTCATATCTTGAACTCCCCTCTTTAAAATCTGAACCATCTGGGTAGTAAAAGGTGCTTTCCTTTTAAGGTTGGCACGGGTCATTTTCGAAATACCTTGGTCCTCATTCTTACTTTTATCCTTGTCCTGTTCTAGGTCAAAGACCAGCAAGCCCTATTGAGTATTTTCCAACTTTTTAGACATTGCATTGATGATGATTGCATTGTTCTAGCCATTTTATGGTTTTGTTACACAACAGTTTTCATGTTATTTTTTATTTTAACCATTTCAACTTCCACAGTCTTGTACTTATCCTCAGTGTCACCTTCTCCCATTCTAGTACTATTCTTGTTTTGTTTTCCTTCTTCATTACTAAGAGCACCCAAATTTAGTTCCAGTTCCTCTGACTTGCTATACAGAGCCCTATTTCTTTGATTAAGATCATTAATTTCTTGATACACCCATTTCAAAACCCTGAAAATGTCACCAATGCCATTTCTTGTAGAGGCAAGAATATCACTAGACTGAACCTAGTCTAAGATGAGGTTAACATCATCCAAGTTGAGGGAGCTAGGAAATCTGGTACCATCAGCTGTGAAAGAGGTAGGAGGTGAGGGCACGAAGTTTCTGCTAACTTCATGGTTCTCATCTTCGTCCTCCAAAGATTCTATATAGTAGGAAACCAACTTGTTGGCAGGGGAGCCCTTGAGAGAAAGATTCTTTAAGGGGATAGGGCATTCAAGGTAGGTCTCAAGGTTAACTTTAGTAGCTGGGGTTTTCTAGGCTAGGTTTTCTTACCAGACAACTCAGAGGACAAGTGGGCTTCAACAATTCTCTCCTGGTAAGGATGATTCTTTGAACCCCCACTATCCATGTCATATTCCTTAGATGTCATGGAGGCAACAGGTTTAAATAAAGCTAGCATGCTTTGATAGTGTTCATATAATAACCTAATAAGACCGGGATGAAGAATATGGTATCTCCTAGGATTTTTCTTATGGTCCTCAAGGCTATTACTAAATGAACAAAAAAATAAGTGAGGCAAAGAAATCCATACCTTATAGTGGAAGTGGTAAAGAATGGAAAAATGATGACCATAATAACATGAAGCACCTTTCTCCACAATGCCTTGATGGTGTCAATTTTGAAATAGTTGTTGGAAATTTTAACCAGTTTCAATTTCTCCTTATCCTTCTTAGGGAATTTGATTACCGTCTCATCAGAAAACCTTCTGTCACAATAAAACTTCACACCCTCAATGTACATTCTAGTCACTTCCTCTATAATTTTCTCATCCAGTTTCAAGTTTTTCCCAAAGAGGATTATTTCACCATTGTTCCAGTTCTTCTCAAAATAGTATGTGGCCATAGTATTAGGCCCATGAAGTTTTTTCTAGAAATGGAACCATCCCACCTCTTACAATCTACTTCCAGACCTTATCATTCCTCATGTGCACCTCATAGCTATTAGGCTCAACTATTTTCCTGTACCTCCCCATTTTCGTTTGCACCTTACTACAATCTCTACCAATGATGAGCACTTGTTGCAAATTTATGCAGCCATTCCAATGTACCCACAAAGCATGTTGCTTTTTCTTCCTAGCTAAGTAATATGACATGGCCCCATCAATATCTTGATTTTGATGTACTTATCCCCTTTCCCTTTAATCATTAAATTTATTTGGGTATGTGCAGGATCATGATGGGCCAAAAAGTGGCAATATGATGGGTATGTGGCTGATGACTTTTTTTAACCCAAAATTAATGAAACAAAATAGGTTTTTAAAGGAAATTTTTAGATTTTCACCAATATAAATTATGATTTACTTTAAATTTAATAAGTAATTATTATTCATTTTCTATTCAAATTACGACTAAAGTCCTTATTGATAGACTGATTGAAAAACATCTATATCTTTCAAACAGTATCACATTTTTTGAATCCAAAACATGCGTCACATTCTATGTTTCATATACTATAGGATTAAAAAAATAAAAATTGAATTTCATGAAGTTTTGACCAAGTTAAGGTGGTTAGACATACGAGTTTTTTATATTTTTTAAAAGTTGTAATAAAAATTATTAATTAATTATTTACATGGAAAAAATTACAAAAAATATGCATCACATCAGGACATGAGTCATCTACTTATATCTAAAATCTTATAAAAAAATATTATCATTTTATTGTGGTTAGGGTGGTCGATAGACACCTACTTCTTATTTTTTCCCTGAAATTTAAGTACTACTGCATTGCAATTTCAAATTTTCACCAACTAGATTTAAAAAAAAAACTTAGTAGTTTAGAAACTACATTCAATTTTCTATAGATTCTATTCTTACATATTTTTGAAATAATATATATAACTTATTCAAATTTTTAAGTCAAGTTGCGTAACTTTGATTTTTCTAATTTTTTTGCCACTTAAGGGCCTATTTTTTCCATGATGATCCTGTACATACCCATTTTCCTCTTTCCCATGTGTAACATCATAATCTAGTAAGCCCCTTACTTCAACTCTCAAGTCCCTACAATTCTACCACTTGTTCAATCCTTGCTTCCTTACCCCTTCATTTGTAAAGTAATTTGCCATGTTGTTAGCTTCGCTGTAGACATGTGAGACTTTTACTTTATCAAAATTTTCTAGAATAGACTTTGCTTCATCAATCCAATTCTTTATTGACCAAGAGGGAGGGTCCTTCCTAAGAGACAATCAATGATATTTTTAGAATCCTCTTCAAGCCATAAATTTTTTATATTCAAATTATGAGCTAACTTTAAAACTTGAAAAGCTCCTATAGCCTTTGCCACATGGTTGGTTTGATGGCTTAGGGAGATGGCCACAACCATCATAAAATTACCATTTTATTCCCTTAACACACCTCCACTTTCAGCCATACCTGAATTTCCCTTCGCAATGCCATCAAAATTGGCCTTAGACTAGCCATTTGGAGGAAACGTTCAGCACACACCCTCCCTACTTTTCTTGGTTGGCTTGGAGGCAAAAGAAACATCCACTTTAATATTCCAATCCTTTGCTATTATTAGATCATAGGGAGTACACACCACTACTTCAAGGTTAAGATCTTTTTGGGGAATCACATTGAAGTTTTCCTTTATAAGCCTAATTTTTTTTCAAAGACATTATTCTCCAAAATCTCATTATCCCTAAAAAGTTTGTTATTACATTCTTTCCACACTCCCCAAACAAAAAAGGGGAATATAAATGCCCATAAGCTTTGAATGAAGCGATTTTGAGTAGGAGATTTCCATTGTAAAAAGAAATCTTCAATGGACTAGGGAAACACCCAAGAGATATTCTAGAGGGCTAATAATTTTACCCAAATTATGGAAACAAACGGGCAGTGGAGAAATAAGTGGTTAGCTGACTCTACCTCACACTTGCAAAGGTAACATCTATTGGGGATTTGAAATCCTTGTTTACAAAGATTTTCCACCATAAGCACCTTATTCTGAAGCATAATCTAGAAGAAGATATTGAATTTAGGTATCAAGTGTTTTATCTGTGCTTTTGACTAGAAGGGAGGGGGAGCTTGAGAAAGGGACAATAAAGAGACACCCAAAGAGACATAGTAGTTACTTGAAGGGTTGTCCATCCAAACAAGAATATCATTCTGCTGAGTCTAACCCAAACTGACAACCTTTAAGGAAGATTGAAGCTGAGCCAACTCCTAACTAATCACACATAAGTTCACCTAGTCTCCTTCATACCAATAATCTTTGACAATCTCCTCGAAAGCAGCTTTACATAACTCAACCCATCTATTGAATCTTTCAATTTTGATGAGGGGTTCCTTAAAAATCCATCTATCCTCCCAAAATTTAGCTTGATTGCCACTTTTGATGTGCCATCCTATCCTTGATTCCAAAATTTTTCTACCAACAATCATATCATTCTAGCAAGCTAAGCCATGAGGTAGGATAGGAGAGTCTAGGAATGTTTCAAGGCACATACTATTGGCCATATATTTACTTCTTAAAATGTCTTTCCATTCTCCACCAGATGAGACGATATCCATATTTGTTTTGCTAGAAGAGTCTTATTCACAATTTTAATTTTTCTAAGACCTAAACCCCCAAAGGTTTTGGGTCTGCAAACCAAATCCCACCCTATAAGAGGCATTCTCTTTCTTTCCTCCACTCCAAATAGAAGGAAATTTTTTTGGATCTTTTAATGGCCTCAACATATTTAGTAGGAATTTTGAAAAGGCTTAAAGCATAAACTGGGAGGTTCTAAAGAGAAGTTTTAAGAAGTCAAATTTTTCTAGCTTGACTCAAAAGAGCTCCTTTCCATCCTACCAACTTCTTTCTAAACCTGTCAGCCAATGAACACCAAAATGAATCCAAAGGTTTAAGGCATAACGAAAGTCCAAGATAAAAAGAAGGTACTCTTCTATCTATTGACCATTTGCCCAGTCGCCTTCTCATACACATTCAATTTTTTTTTCAATTTCTTAGCCTCATTCACCATAGATCTTCCCATCAACATAGTGTCATCAAAAAACTGTTGGTGACAAAAAATAAAATTAGCGAAAGAAGGACTAAGACTAGCAAGAGACCTTTCCTCAATCAATCTTTTAATATTCCTTCCTAGACTTTTGGCCATTATTGTGAATAGAATAGGAGAGATAGGATCACCCAGTCTTAAACATCTTGAATTATGAAAGAATTTGGAAGGAGATCCATTCACAATAATAGATGTGGAAACTGTATTAACTAGCTGATTCACCAACAAAATGACTCTGCTGCTAAAACCAAACACCCTTAGAATTTTAAATAAAAACTCCCAATCAACATGGTCATAAGCTTTGGATATATCCAGGTTAAGAAGAAACCCTTCAGTTTTAGATTCCACAAGTGAATGGATATTCTCATGGACTATGACTATAGAATCTAAGATTTTCCTTCCATGTACAAAACCATTTTGTTGAGGGGAAATCAACAAAGGAAGGATAAAAAGGATCCTTGAAGTCAAAACCTTAGATATGTTTTTATAGAAAGAGTTGCAAAGACTAATGGGTCTGAATGACTCAAACTCTATAGCCCCTAGTTTCTTAGGAATAAGGACCACAAAAGTAGTGTTTAGCTCCTTAAGGAGACTTTTAGATCCAAAGAATTCCTTAACAACTTTCATAACATCATTTTCAACAATATCCCAAAGCCATTGAAAAAAGAATATAGGAAATCTATTAGGGCCAAGGGCCTTATTTCCTTCAAAATAAAATATAGATTTCATGATTTCCACCTTAGATGGGATGGCCACAAGCTTTTCATTATCTTCCCTCTCAATAACCTTAGGGATAGCGTCTAATAAAAAATCTTGGTCATTTTGATTGATTTCCCCATTCACCGAAAGAAGGTTATTATAGAAGAAGACAACTTACTTTTTGATGTCTTCCTCTTCCTTAAATCTCATACCATTAACTTCTATGAAAGAGATTCTATTAGAAGCCCTGTCTTTAAAAGTAGATAAATATAAGTACCTAGTATTTCTATCTCTAGCTGAAAGCCACAACACCCTCAATCTCTACCTCCAAAACTCCTCCTTAGCTATTATGTCACACAATTTCACCAACTCATTTTCTTTAACCTTATTATTTTCAATGTATCCTTCCTTCTGAATTTTTTCCTAGATCTCCATAAGCTCCATTTGAAGTTCAGATTTAATACCAAAAATGTTTATGAAGGATTTTGTTTTCGAGCTTCTTGATTTGTGTTTGACTTCTCTCAATTTTTTAGCAATTCTGAACATACCAGTACTTGGAACATCAATATTCCACCATTTCCTAATTTCATAAAAAATAAGGGGGTGGGATAGCCACATTCTTTCAAGTCTAAAGGGAGAGTTTTTCTTCACCTTTATAGGATCTGCCACAAAAATTATGGGAAAGTGATTCAACCCTACTCTAGAGAGGGCTTTAAGAGAGCATACATAACTTATAAGCCACTAATGATAAATTAGAGTTCTATCTAACCTTACTTGAATAAGTTCCTTACCAATTCTTCTATTCGACCATGTATACTGGGCCCCTTGCAAGTCCATGTCAATTAGCTCCTTATTGTTGATGAAGTCAACAAGATCATATTTACTCTCATGATTCACCTGAGAGCCTCCAAATTTCTCCTCATTCAGAAGGGGAGTATTAAAATCACCCATTACCACCCAGTGGTCATTATCAAAATCATACAGAAAGCAAAGAGCTCATTCCACAAAGATTTTCTAGCTCCTTTCCCATTGGGAGCATAGATATTCAACTGGATCCAACTAAAGTTATCTCTGAGATGTGTGAATTTAGTAGCCACATGAGTATCTCTCTCCAGCAATGGTTCCCCTTTAATTAGGCTCTAGTTCCAAAAGGTTGCAATTCCTCCTGACGCGCCATCTGAACTATTTCCTTGGATCCCACAGTTCTGAAACATTTTGATCTTCTCCACCTTTTCTTTGGACATTTTAGTTTCTTCGATGAGGAAAATATCAAGTTTATGATCCCTAACAAAATTGTGCAAAACATCCCTCTTATGAAGGTTATTGAGCCCTCTTATATTCCAAGACATAATCTTCATATCTTACCAGGGGATTGGAGAATCTCCAGAATGGTCTCTTGAACACCATCTGCTATGTCCTAAAAGATTTCATGCTCTCTCTGCCATTTACCTGATCTTCTACCTTGGCTAAACTTAGTAGCTCCATAATCCACCTTTGCTCTTGTCCTGGTAAGAAATCCACTTGGAGTATTCTGATGTTTTCTTTTCTCCTTCTTTTTCTTCAAATGAGAGAGGAATTCTTCCCAATCAATATCTTCTTGGTTCTCCATCTCTCTGCTAGATTCCCATTCCTTATCATACATTCTTCTTTGCTCCCAAGGTAGGGTATCCATCTGGCCATTCCTAAGCTGGTTTAGATTATCACTTGAAAGTTTGGTGTTCTGGCTCAAATTCTCAAAGGTGTCCTTAAAAAAAATCTAGAGTTACTTTTTCCCCAAGTTTAAGAGGGTCACTCGAAGGGGAATATTCTACAGAAGTAGTATTTAGGATAGGAATGCCAATATCCAGAGACAGGCCCTGGATAGGAATATCCTCCAATCCAAGATACCCATTTTCTTTTCCTTCTGATAAGATCTTAAGAGTGGAGGATAAAAAAGTCCTCACCCCTTTTACCTTCCCCTGTACTCTCCAAGTTTTTTTTCATCATATTCCTCAAGACCAAAAATATCTTTTGCCCTTATTTGGTAGGATCCTTGGGTTCTATTTCATCATTAAAGTCAGAGGTATTCCTCTGAGTTTCATGTTTCCTTCCAAACTCCTAATTAAGGGTATTGGTATGGCTTGCTTGTCCTTCCCCATCAGATTTCTTTCTTCAGATAGTCTTAGGGTTAGACTGGTGGTTTTCTTTTTCTTTACTAGAATTTAATGGACATTTCTTAGCCCAATGCCTCATTTTTCTACATTTAAAGCAAGAAAAGTGAATGGACTCAAACTCTATAATTTGCGTCTAGGTTCCCAACTTTGACTGAATATCTATTGAAGAGGGGAGGTTAACATTCTATGAAACTCCCACAAAGATTCAAGCAAACATCAACCACTTTCTAGCTACTGTCATAGGGTCAATAGACATGAGCTATCCCAAATAACTAGCAATGCTATTGAAAATGTTCTCATTCTAGTATTTCAGAGGGAGACCCGGGAGTCTAGCCAAAACTAGAACATGCTAAAAAATAGTGTCAGAGAGATCCAGATGAGAGGTCCACTTCTTGAGGTGCAAGGAAGATTTTCCTATGACCCAAGGTCCACCACTCCTCATAGCCAAAATATCCTCCTTGTAGGTGAACTCAAAGGAAAATAAACCTCTAGGAAGAGTAGCCATCGTAACCTTCCCATTGGTTCTCCACTTATTTTTGACAAACTCCCTAACCACCTCAACATTTGGTCTAGGGCCCATGAACTTTCCAACCAGGAATTTTTCCATCAGAGCAATATTATGATCAATAATCGAATCAGGCATAGAGATGGAAAAATTACCTTTCACTTGGTTAGAATAATTACTCACTAGAGGGAAAATCGATTTACCATTTGGCTTAACACCAAATAGCAAAGACCAAGGTTTGCACTTTGCTCCTTCCCTATCAAAGATCCCTATCACTTGATTGGAAATTTCCCCTTTTTTTCCTTCAGGGGACACCCCCAGGTTTATCTTTCCTCCTAGGTCCACCTGAATTTTGTTTCTGGTGTCCTTCTCATCAGATTCATTGTTACCTTTCTCCTCGCTTGGAACATGTGCTAATTTTTCTTGGGATTCCTCAAATCTTGCTCCACAACCTGCTCCATTCTTTAGAGATTTGAAAACCTACTTTTCCCACCTATGCTCCACAGTCCCACCCATTCCTCTCTATTTTTTTAGTTACAAATAAGTGTTACTATGATACTTTTCAACCAAATGCATGTTGTTATGTTCAACCAAAGTTCTAGCCATTTTAAATAGAATGTGTCAACCCAAAGTCTAGTTTCACCATTGCCATTGATCTATGTGGTTTAAAGCCTTGTTCTACGTAGATATGTGTTTTTTTCATGTATATTATGCAAATCCTTAAGCATGATTGGATGTAAATAAAGTTCAAATGGTCTTTTAGCTATGGTGCATCCATTGTGAAGACAATGTAGGAAATGTTCCACAAGACAATTGTGTAGCTGATTTGGAGTGTAGCGATAATGAAGTAAGAGATGTATTGCATCAAATAGAAAGTTGCCAACTTTATAGTTGAATGAATCAATTCAAAAAAAATGTGAATGGTGGAGAGCTTCATCAATTGACATGATTTATGCTTTTCCATTTGATTTATAAGTCTCCACTATAATTGGCTCTTGCAAGAGTCTTTATTTTTTAGAGGGATCTTTGTTAGCATACTGTTAAACTAGGCGTTTAATCAAACAAATCTTGTATTGATACTATTTAGCAATGCATGAAGCTTAAAATGTTGATTACTGAAAAAAAATATGTTGCTTTTTTGTGAGGAAATTAAAGAGAAACAACTTTAATAGTTCATTACTCACCTTCATTAGCACCAGTGAAAAAGTTGTAATAGTATCCTTTAATACAAACTCAAAGTAGACCAAACCCTATAAAACAAAAACAAAATTTTATTGTCAATGAATCTAACTAAAACAAAGAATTTATTGAGACTATTCAGAAGTACAATGACTATTTAACAATGCACCAAGCTTTAAATGTTGAATATAGAAAAAAGAAATAGTGCACTCTTACAGGTTAAAGGGCACTTTTACAGGTTTTTCATGATTGTGAATATTTTGACAACTTTTTATGACATTTCATATATGGTCCAATAATATTTATTACACTGTAAAGAAAGGAAAGGATTGATTCAATAATATCACCTTGCACTTTGTTGTTGAATGATTTTGTATAATTATGTGGAACTTTGTCTACTTTTACAATTGGAAGTACCTGCTCATGTTACAAGGACAAACTAGACAAATGAGTATAGTGAATGGCATATACTATCTGAATTATAAAAATGAGACAATATTACCATGTAGTTTTTTTTGCATCCAAAACAAATTGAACGAAAATATTTCTTGCTTAGATTGCCAATTACATTGCATAATTTATAAATATTTCTTTCTATTTGTATAGTTTGCATTTAACAACATAGTTTCCATGTTTAGTGGATATATTTGAGTGAACATATTGGCATTAAATGCAAATTTTGTGATTGCTTTGTTGGCATACTATAAATCTATCAATGCCATCTTAATTTTCCAGATTGTTAAGAAAAAGGAACAAGATTTATACAACTACTCTTACCAATTATAAAGCTCTTTTAAAACATATTTAAACATTATTTCATTTTTTGTTGTCATTTATGTTTCTCCAAGTTTTGCTTCTTTGAGCTAGTACAACTGAATTAGATATTTCTAATAGGTAGGTTACTATTGCAATCATTCGATATGCATTTGCTATGCTATGTTGGCCAATCACATTCTATAATTTAAACATATTTGTATTTCTATAGTTTGAATTTAAGAACTTAATTATTATATTCAAAAATTAGCATTTATCTCTTTTTCTATTGGTAAGAGTAGCTCTATAATTTATTTAAGGAAATTAGGAAAATAGGATGACATAGATAAATTTGGGCAAATATTTTGGCATTAAATGGGAATTGTGAGAGATTTGTTGGAGGGCTAGAGGGTACAAAATCATTGAATGCATAGTTAATGCATTAAATGCCACTGCATTCAAGGAGATGCCACTAGAAGCATTGGATGGCTATGTGTGCTCATTGTGCTTTGTTTATTATTGATTAATGCATTACATAGGAGTGTAAAGTCATTTTTTGTGTTCATCTAAACTTTAAACTTAAGAAGTTTCTTTTATATAATAAAAATATGCATTTATCTTTTCTTCTACTGGTAAGAGTAGCTTTATAAATCATTTTTTTAAGGATATCAGGAAATAGGATGACAGAGATAAATTTGGGTGGATATTTTGGCATTAAATGTGAATTGTGAGAGGATTGGTAGCAGACTAGGGGGTACAAAATCACTAAATGCATAGTTAATGCATTAGATGCAGCCATGCTCAAGGAGATGTTGCTCCAAGTTGTGGGGTTTTTGTAAATTGGAATGTCTGATCTTAAAATATACATGGTTTAGGCATTTTTCTCTTTGTAGAATTTTGCGAATGAAATGATTGCAAGAGATATTCTCATTCAATTTGTTTCACATACAAATAAAACTACACAAGAATACTATTTCATATTTATGAGTAACATAGTAAATGTCATTCATTCTACTCATTTGTCTATTTTTTCCTAGTAAGAGGAATCAATAGATGAAATTGCACTAGGAGATAGAGATCAACATTGGTACAATTGTACTCAATCATTGAACAACAAAGTGCAATTTTGGATTCTCAAATTAAGCCTATCCTATCTTTGTAATGCAATAAAAAATCTTGCATATATGTCTTTTAGAAAAATGTAAAACATGTTATTTGATAACATTACAAAACAATCAAATAATATTGCTTTTACTTTGTCCCTTTGCTTAAATCACATATGGTTCAAAGTTTTAATTTAGTTCATATAACCATAGTTCTATTTGAGGCAAAGAGATTTTTTGTACTAGTGATATTTAAAGCTAGTGTTTAAATTATCATGGCTTTATAGCAAATTGATGGTATTTTTCTATGTTCCTTATTTGTTTTTCTTTGCATTACTTTACTATGCTCCTTAGCCCTTCTTTGCTTGTGCAAAAAAAATGATATTGTCAATTCTATAGCATAGAAATTTTTTAGCTACATGTGACTACTGCTATATTGTTTTGGTTTCAAATACATGTATAGCATTGAATTGTTAAAAATATTAATTGGGTTTAATATGAATCATAACAATTCTTTAATGCATTGTATGCAATTGTAACATAGCAAAATCTAGTGACTTTTCTAGCTACATGTGACTATTGTTATATTGTTATGGTTTAAAATGCATATGGCATTGAATTTTTGAAAATGATAATTGGGTTTAATATAAATGCACACTTTTCTATGTAAATTGGGAGAAGGAAAGTATAAAATTTTGGCAAGTTTTTATGACATTTCATATATAGGAGAATTTCTATTGCATTTTAAAGAAAGGAAAGAGTTGATTCAATAATGTGACCTTGCACATTGTTGTTGAATAATTATATATACTTATACTAATGTGGAGCTTTGTCTCCTACTACAATTGGAAGTACTGGTTCCTATTACAAGGACAAATTAGATAAATGAGTACAGTCGACAACATATACCATTAGACTCATAAAACCTAAAACAATATTGTCATGTAGCTTTGTTTGCATGCAAAATACATTGAATGAGAAGCTTTCTTCTTGAGATTGCCAATCACACTGCATAATTTATAAATATTTATTTCTATTTCTATAGTTTGTATTTTACAACATATTTTTTTTGCTTATTTGGCCAATCACACTGTATAAATTAAATATATTTGTTTCTATTTTTTATAGTTTGCATTAAACAACATATTTTTTATATTTAGACATTATTATTTACTTGTTTTTGTAATGGAAAGAGAATTTGTAGAATTTAGTTTTTTTTAGAACAATTCAAAAAATTAAACTGGCGTAGATAGATTTGTGTGAATATGTTAAATACCATAAGATGAAGTTTTGTGTTTTATCACCAAAATGTGGGAAAATATCTTGGCATTAAATGCACATTGTGAGAGCTTTACAAAAACCATTCAAATCTTGCTATGGCATAAAATGTAGGCTCATGTCAGTTTACATTTTTTTTAGCATAGCCAAAAAACATAGTAACATGAAAAGTTAAAAATCCCATGTCAAGAAAGATGTCGCTCCAGCAAGGATTTCCAGACTCTAATAGTAGACACAAATGTATATTCTTGTTTCCCTAGCATGTACAAAGTGCCAAGAGTTCCAAGTTTAGATGAACAAAAACTAAGACTTTACATTCCTATGTAATGCATTAATTGATAGTAAATAAAGCATAATGAGCACACGTAGCAATCCAAAATTTATAGTAGCTTCTCCTTGATTATAGTGTCATTTAATGCATTAACTATGCATTCAATGCTTTTGTACCTGCCAACCTACCAACAAAGCTCTCACAATTCACATTTAATGTCAAATTATGCATCCAAATTTATGTTTGTTATCCTATTTTCCTAATTTCCTTAGAAAAATGAATTATAATGCTACTCTTAGCAATAGAAAAAGAGATAAATGCTAATTTTTGAATATTATTTAAAAAAAGTACTTAAATTCAAACTATAGAAATACAAAGGAATATGTTTAAATTATAGAATGTGATTGTCCAGTACAACATAGCAAATGCATATCAAATGATTGCAATAGTAACCTATCTATTGGCAAGAACTAATAAACAAAGGAGAATGAGCACACAAAAGTACACAACACTTCCAGTGGTTTCTCCTCAATTGTAGTGGCATTTTAATTCATTAACTATGCATTGGGTGATTCTGTAGCCACCAGCTTGCCAACAAACATCTCACAATTTGCATTTAATGCTAAAATGTATGCCCAAATTCATCTGTCATCCTATTTTTTTAATTTCCTTAGAGGACAATGAACTATAGAGCTACTATTACCAAAAGGAAAACATATAGACAATAATTTTTAAATATAAAAACCATGTTAAATTCAACCTATAGAATTACAAAGAAATATTTTAAAATTATACAATGTGATTGGCCAGCCGAACATATGAAATGCTTATTGAACAATTGGAATTATAACCCGCATCTCAGCATGTTATAATAATTTGTAAATATTAAAAATATGATCTTAAATTCAAACTATAGAAATAGGAAGGAATATGTTTAAATTATACAATGTGATTGGTTGATCGAGCAAACCTTTTCATAGGAATTACATATCAAATGATTGTAACAATGCATATTTCTTTGTGCTACATTTTTCCAATGAAATGATTGCAATAGTGATCTACTTGTCAACTTGAACTGTTTCATCTTTATGAATTACATAGCATATGTCATTTACTGTACTCATTTGTCAAACTAGTCCTTATAACATGAAGGAATACTTCTAGTTGCACTAGGGGAGAAGTGACCATATCAGTACAAGTGTAGACAATTAAGTGAGATTCTTGAATCAATCTTCTCCTTCATGTTCTACAACTTTCTCGAAGTCATAACTATCAAATAGACTTGAAGAATGAAAGTTCTATATTTTTTATAGCGTCTTTTACATTTACTATTTTCAATAATTTTTGTGTCGCTTTAAGGAAAGGAGAAGCTTGATTCCAGAATCGCACCTTCTACTTTGTTGTTGAACAATTGGCCACACTTGCACTGATATTTCCCTCTCCCTCCTCCAATTAGAACTATTCGCTCTTGTAACAAGGACTGATTAGAAAACTAAGAGCAACTTTATGTGTTTCTTAAAAAAAAGTAACAAAGCTAATGAAGAGAGACAAGTTCAATGTAGATTGAGTTCAACAAATAGACAAAAAATTGATTATATAGACCAGAAAAACACTCTAGTGGTCCAGTAAGAAAAAATTCAAACTTCAATAAGTGTGCATTGTGCATCAAAAATACAATTTTCCTAAACAAAATGCTAAAACATCAAAGTCATATCAATGCCAAATTTATATAGTAACGGGTGAATAGAGAAAAATCAACATTGTCCTTGCTTTTTGGCTCATATACTGTGAAGAAGGGTCCTGCAGGCTTGGGTTTGTGCCGAAGAGGGTAGTCGTCTTATGAGTTAGGCCATTGTCATGCCTAAAAATTTCACTAGAAAACCCAACAATTTATTTTTTAAAACCCATTAACTAAGCTAATTAACACTTTCTAAATATTTATGGTGTAGGTTATCTCTATGGTACATACTGCACAGCTGGTGGAGTCACTTCTTAACATATCTTTGTGAATAAATATATTTCCAGCTCTTATTTTAAAGATACGAGAGTTAATCTAGCTTGCTCAAGCATTAGCACATGCACATTCAAGACCATATGCTCCTAACTTATACCCAGAAGATATTTTCATTATATTGTTCTTGCTAACACTATGAAAGTTTTAAAATTCACGAGACTTTCCAGCATTATGGAGTCAAACAGGCTATTAATATTATTACAAATTTCTATCATTTTTTATAGTATCGTTAGTGGCTTTAATTATTGTGCATGCCATCTTATCACAGTAGCTAAGCTACTTATAACCTAAAGATATTTTTATATTGCTCTTATGAATATTTTAAAATTCACGGGCCTAAAGTTTCTTTTCCGGAATAAGACATAAGATTCTGTCCCCGAACTACAGGCTGCTGCCATACTGGAAAGAAAAAAAATCTGACAGAGAGACGTTAATAATCAACCAACAGCACCATTACGAGACATTTGATATCATCCGCAGGGTAGAGGATATCGTACTGTTAAAATCTAAATGTTCTTAGCTGTAATTTTCATTTTAATAAACATACTGTCGCAACCTTATTTCCTGGCCCTTCGTACGAATTCTCATTAAAGACTGGAAGGGAGGCAACTGACATACGACTGTTTGAATGGATACAAAATGCAATACAGCAATACAGCTGTTTGAATGAACCCATTAAAGACGCTCAATATGATAACTGGCAGCAAAAACAAAAAAACACGGTAAAATCCGCTCCATTTAATAAACGTCCCTTCGTCAGTGCCGTGCAAACAAGTAAAACCGTGCAGAACCGTACCTTCAGCCGTGACATTTTTTATTTTCGACCACAAAATACAGCAGCAGCAAAAATAGTTTTTTAAATATTTTTTAAATATAGCACAAAAATATATTAATAATATAAAACAATTTTTTTAATATTTTTTATTAAAGATTTTAATGATGTATTAATAAAAAAATATTAAAAAATTTATATATATATTAAAAAATTAAATTATTAAACAATTTTTTTTTAAATAATATTTAATAAATATAAAGAAATTAATTTTGAAGTAAAATAATATAATTCTTAAGCATACAAAAAAAATTTATATAAAAAATTAATGAAATATTTTTTTTTAATAAATATATTAACTCAACATTGATATTAGATATATTTTTATTAATAAAATATTTTTTAATCATTTTTTAATTTAAATTCTATAACATATTCAATAAATAATAATATAAATAATGTAAGAATTATATATTTGTATTTTAAATTACATAATACATTTTATTTTTTGAAAAATATGTAAATTTTTAACCATTTTCCTATTTTTTATATGTTTTAACAATTCAATATATAATACAAATAAAATACAGTTAAAACATGTATAAAGCCTTCACAAAATTCATTGTATTCAAACATACTTATTCAAATCGAAATAAATTAGTTTTACTTTAATTTTTATTTTAATTATTGATTTAATTATTTTAATAGAAATGTTTACTACAAATTTATATTCTTCTTTAAATAATTTTTATGTTTGACAAATCTTTTAAAAGAGTCTTAAAAATAATTTTTAATTTAAATTGTATTTAATTTCTATTTTTTTATATAATTTATTTATATAGTCATTAATATATTACATTCCTAACTTATTTAAATGTTTAATAATTTTTGAAAAATAATTTAAATTTAGTCACATATTACATTCTTAACTAAATTTATTTATATGCTTACTACAAAATGATTTCTACTCTTAATAATATTTTTTAAAAGTGACATAAAATTGGTTCTATAAACTATTTCAATTTACTTTTGAGTGCTTACACTACTCTTTAAATTATTATTTCATTTATTTATTTTAAGAGCTTATGTCTTTATTTAAATTATTTATATGTTTAATAATTTTTTAATTGATGTAAACTTAGTCTTTACAACCGTTGTTTAAATTGTTAAAATGTTTTCCAATCTCTATTACTCTAGCTTAAAGTAGTAATCCTTGAGAGTGATAACCTTAACCTCATACTATCTCAATAGAACATTTTATACAAATTGAATGCTCTTTTAAATCTAACTTATGTTATAGACTCCATGCTTCACACTAAAATAAAAATTCATCTTTTGATGATTTACAATTTCCTTTAGTTTTTTGAAGAAGAAATGTGGGCCTAGAGTTTTGATATTTAAAAATTTTATTTTTATAAATTTCAATTTAAATTGTATTTAGTGTCTATCTTTTTATATAATTTATTTATATGATGACTAACATATTACATTCCTAATTCATTATTAGTAAATTGAGCGTACAATAGCACAGTTTTGAAAATCCCGCCTTGAAAACAATGGTATGTGCATATCATGTTGGCAATATCAGTAGAATGGATGGGCATGGCATTGCCATCCATCCCTAGGTGCATTCCTGGGGCTGGATAGCCAGTGCCCATTAGAACAGGTCGTGGGTGTGTACTTGATGCAGGATGGGCATAACATGGCAGCCCATGGGATGTGCATTCAATTTTATAGATTGAATAGCCTGCTCCTATTTTGTATGGGATACAGCAATACAGCTGTTTGAATTGACCCATTAAAGATGCTCTGCCAGTCTATCACAGATTTAGTCAGATTAATTTATAGTGTTTGTGTGTATCTCATTTACAATTTCCTTAATCAACTCATAAGGGGAAAAATCATACAAATTGAAAAGGAAGATACAAATAATTAATATATATGGATAAAAATAGAGTTAAAGGAGAACATAATTTATCTTGCAGCATGTTACTTCGCTCCCCATGGTTCAAAATTCTACAAGAAGAAGAAATTAGACAAAGAAGACCCATATGCAGCCTTGAAAAAGGATATAACAACATATAACCACAAAGGGGAAATCATTCTAATTGGAGATTTTAATGCTAGAACTACAAATAACTAGTCTCTTTGCCTTGATATTGAGATGGGAATAGGGGACAACCCTTTATGGCTAGAAGAGGAAGGTAATCAAAAGTGGGAAAGACTATCTCAAGATGGAAAAGGAGATATCTCACAGTATGGGGCAGAATTATTAGGAATGTGCAACTTGTATGATTTAATTATATGCAATGGTTTAAAAATGTGGCCTAGTTCTGGGAACATCACATGTCACACATACAATGGCCAAAGTGTGGTGGACTATGTTATAAGCTCAAAGAAACTCATGACAAGTTTAGTAGGCATAGAAGTAAAGGAGTGTCCCATAGAAATGAATTCAGATCACAATCCAATACATGTGAAAATCAGCATACAAAATGGTACTCAATAGCAAGAGATGACGCAACATAATGAAAAGAAAGAAGCTACTCAAGGCTCAATCCTTTTGACGTAGGAAAACCAAGAAACCTTCCGAACAACGCTGGAAAAACAATTGCACGAGGTGGGAACCAATGGGATGTTCAACTCAAATAAAAAAAGTATGGACAACACCATGTTGACCTCTATTATTCTCAAGGCCCTCAACTCTTGTAAAAAGTCTAGGCCTAAAAAAAGTGATAAAAATAGATTTCCAGCTAACCCATGGTACGATGAGGATTATAAAGCAGCAAAGAAAAGGGCTAAAAAATGGGGTAATAACAAAGAATATGTAAAGCTAGTCAAACTAAAAAAAGAAGTGTATATGCAAACTAGAAGGAAGGAGTTAATATTGCTTGGGAGGCACAATCTAAGGGGATTTTGGAGAGAATTGCAGCAAGAAGACATGAATAAAGAGAACAATATTATAGACCTTGAATGGTTAGAGTATGCAAATCAACTTTATGAGAGGGGGCAAGATAAAGACAACCCTCCAATAATTAACTCAATGGTTAAACTTTTTTCTTCGGATAACATTAAAGAAGGAATAAAAAGGTTGGCAATGGGTAAAGCTCGTGACATAGATTGTTTACAGACAAAACACTTAAAATGGGGATTGGAGGCTCTCATGCCTCATATTAAAAAAATATTCAATGAGGTCCTTCAATATGGGTTTCCTGCAAATTGGATGACTAGTGTTGTCATCCCCCTGCTCAAAGGTGGTGACATCAACAACCCTTCAAATTACCGCACTATAATGATCAACCCTCTTTTTGGTAAATTTTTTGGGAGCATGATAGAAAAGCAGATCAGTGTTTGGGAGAAAAAGGAGGAAAAGTGCGCAAAAGGGCAAGTGGGCTTCAAGCCAAAACATTCTACTATTGATCATTACATGACTCTTAGACACTTGATCGAGAAGGTCTGGGATAAACATGGAGAGGAGGTTTTTTGCTGCTTTGCTAAGTTTAGGAAAGATTTTGATACAGTTCCTAGGAGCAAATTATGGAGTAGGATGGAAGAATTGGAAATTCCAATACACTATAGAGCTGTTGTCCATAGGCTGTATGAACAGGTTTGGGCCAAAATTTGAACCAAACAAGGATTTTTAGAATGTTTTGGAAGTGATATCGGGGTCAAGCAAGGATGCCCTTTATCCCCTACATTATTTGGGATACACATTGACAAATTAGAGGAGTGGATTGATAAGTTTGGAGGGGGTGGGGTCTACTTGACCAATTGTGTTATAAAGTTGCTTTTATATGTGGATGATCTTGTCTTAATGGCAAAAACAATACAAGATTTGAAGGAACACTTAAAAGCGCTAGAGCTCTTTTGTCATCAGGTGGGGATGTAAGTGAACACTACCAAAACTAAGGTCATGATCTTTACCTTGAAGAGAAAGAAGGTTCATAGGGAATTTGTTTTTGAAGGTAGCCCCTTGCAGGTGGTCAATGAATATAAGTATCTTGGCCTTGATATCCACAACAAACTCAGCTGGGAAACATGTAGATCAAAGAGGATACAAGGGGGATGGAAAGCTTTACACTCATTGCAAAATAGATGTAGAAGGGCCGAGTTATGGGATTGGAAGAAAAAGAAAAATCTTTTTGGGCTTTTAGTTGTTCCAGTGGTACCATATGGATGTGAAGTTTGGGTTAGCAACACCTCAGCAAAAAAGTGGAGATAGATAGAGAGATTACAAAAACATTTAATCACACATAGTCTCAGGATTAAATCTACTGTCCCTTACGAGATTGTTCTAGCTAAGGTTGGGGCTTTCCTTGTTGAAGCGCCTGCTATGTTTCGGTTGCTAAGCTATCTAAGAAGACTAGATAACATGGAGACTCATCGTTGGCCAAAAATGGCAGCAAATGAAAAATTAGATAGAAGAAAGAGCACGTGGATGAAACAGAATATCAAATGGATGAGCAAGTGGGGTATTAGCATAAGTGAGTGTCCAAATGTCAATAGGGAAATAAAAAGGTATGTGCAAGGAAAGTTCAAAGAAAGCATGTGGAAAGGGCCACTTGGGAGGAAGAAGGAATACTATGTCAAACATTTTAACCCTACACATGACCATACACAAATGACCTACATCAAAATGAAAATAAAATGGAAAGCAAAAATGTTGATAGCTCAGATTAGAACAAGTTCGCACTAGGTTAGATGTGAGACCAAAAGGTGGATGATACCTAAAGAGGAGTGGGCAGACAGAAGGTGTAGATATTGCACTCAAGAAGTGGTTGAGACAGAATGGCACTACATCAGGGAATGTTCGGCTTACAAGGACATTCTGATCAATTATACTGAGACATTAAAAGGGAACAACTTGGGTGATCTGTTTGAAGGAGAGAAGATAATAGGGTTTGCAGATTTTCTGGTCAAGATACACAACAGAAGATCCAAGATGCAGAAAGAAAAAGAAACATAGGTTTTTGCGTTTTATGGGGTTCACGTCTCTTCGCTAGCTATCTGTGGGTCCCATAGGTTGTTTGGCCTCGTGGACATGATTAAAAACATTCATTCATTCATTCACCATATGTGGACCATACAAAATGCAATACAGCAATACAGCTGTTTGAATGGACAAATTAAAGATGCTCTGCCAGTCTATCGCAGATTTGCGTGATTAATTTGCAGCGTTGGTCCTTCACACAGTTGTGTGTTTTCTAAATTTGTATAGACTAACTCTTTAAATAGTCAAGATTTCTAAAACCTCCACCATTCACCTTCATGACATTAAGAACGATATTAATAGTAATTTTTTTTAGAACAATATTAATAATAAATTTTTGTTTTGACCACAAATAATTTGTTTAGATACCAATCTTAAAATGTATTTTCTTTCTTACGGCGAGGGAGCAAGAAGGAAAATGGCAAACAGCTGAAAAATAAGACGAAGAATGATGAACAGTGGAGATCTGTTTAATCGTCTTGCGTTGATATGGACAGAAGATTTATTGATTGCTTTGATTGCATGCATAGAACCATTACTCTCCACACAAATGGCACATGAAAGCAGTAAGCATTATTGTGTTTGGTATTCAGTTCAACAGCAGCGAGCACCCCCTTCATACATAGTAGGGTGGTCTGGGTTTAGATAACCTCCATGGGAATTCACTGGCTCGATATGTGAGATACAACTAGCCACCTTGTCGCATGCAGTCACAACGATCGACCAACTTTTATTATCCATTAGATTTCAAGGTCCAGTTGTAATTCTAGTTTAAACAACCTGCATTCTTCAAATTGTATTTTTTTTTTCGATTGAGTGTTGAACAGGGATGTTAGCAAAGGTTTGTCGAATCTTTCTTTACACCTGCTAATTGCTTTATCTTGAAAGTTTCTGAGGACTTTTCAACAAGCAGTTCCTAGAATCATTATAGTCCTTGAGGCTACATCTCTTTGACGAATTCTGTCAAACAATTCATCTTCTTGGTCTATGCTTCCACATTTTGCATACATGTCTAGCAGGAAAGTTGTAGCTTCGTGCGACAATATATCCTTTATCCTTTAATGGAAGTCTATGCCCTATTCGAAAGCTCCTATTTTGGTACAAGCATGGAGGATGGTGGAAAGATTGTGTAGTTTCCTTCATGCTTGGCGACTATATTTTCTTAAAGGTTTACAAAACCTTTTTCAGAAAAACCATTTCGTGCATATCCTACAATCATTGTAGTTCAAGATGATACATCTCTTAGAGGCATTATGTCAAAACATTCATGTGCCTTGACTACGCTTCCACACTTGGCTTACATGTCTATCACGGAATTTGCAACTATAACATCTGACAAAAATTCCCCTCCGTTTATCCTCTAATGGATGTCCATACCCTATTCCAAAGCTTCATGTTAGCACGGGTAGGCAGGATGCTAGGAAAAAATTGTGGAATTTGGTTTCACATCTGCCAACTGCATTCACTTAAATGTTTGTAAAGCCTTTTATAAAAAATCCATTTTGTACATATTTCGCAGTTGTGGCATTCATGAAGCCAAATTTCTTTAAGTCTTTTGTCAAACACTCGCTGCCTTGTTTATGCACCCACATTTTGTAACTTGTCTACTAGAGCATTTTGAAATATAATATCTGAAAAAATCACCCTTCTATTATGCTTTGTTTGATGTCCATACCCTGTTCTAAAGCACCCATTTCAACATAGGTAGGGAGGATGCTAGTGAAAGTTATGAAATTTGGCCTTACACCTGGTAGTTGTGTTTTCTTGAATGTTTCTAAAGTATTATAAAATTATCAAAAATTCCATTTCATGCTACATATCCTGCAACCATTGCATTCCATGTGATTGCATCCCTTTGGAGACATTTTTCAAATAGTTATATGTGCCTTGTTTATTCTTTCTCATTTTGCATGTAGGTCTACCAAGGCATTTACAAATATAACATATGAAAAAATTCTACCTTCCATTATTATATGATGGAAGTCTATACCCTCCCTGTTTGAAAGCTCCCATTTTGGCATAAGGAGGATGCTAGCAAAGCTTGACGAGTCTAGCTTTACACCTACCGATTGCTTTAGTTTGGATGTTTCTCAAGTCTTCTGAACAAATCTATTTTGCGCAATCCATGAGATCATATCTATTTGAGCCATTTTGTTGTTTCTCTAAATCATAGAACTTTTGAAATTGGAAAATTGAAAAAATTATGGGCAGAGTCTTTTGTTCTTTTCCATTTCTTGGATTGTTTAAAGTATATCAAGATTAACTTGAGGAATATGTTCCTAGAAATATGTATAAGGAGATGTTAATCTATACTTCTATCATGCAATTGTGTTCACATATACACACTCTTACCCTATCTCAGCCTGCAAGTATCTTCTAGAGTGTTTCACTCAGTAGTCCTCTATTTGATTAGGGGAAGACAAATTAATTATTGTAACAATGAAATTGAGGGATAACATAAATGGTCATGGGATACCAAAATGCACAACATAAAGTGTAATACAGGCTAAATGTTCTTGAAGTTGGATGAAGGGAGCAAGTTGAGCCAAATATGTGAACATATGAATGTTGGAACTGATCCAAAATAAGGACTAAGGTAGTTGAACCAAGATGGAAAAAATCCATGGGTTATGTCAATGCTTAATGGACAACTGGTAGTGAGGTGTGAAAAATAGAAGCCAAAATGAAATCTCAAAGGAGAAATTTGTTGTAAACAAAAGTGGAATAGGGTGCACTGAAATGGGATGGTAAGAATGGGAATTGTTTGTTTGACCTCAAATGTAATAATAGTGCCTCCTATTAGTTGAGTGTGAAAGGTTTCAAAACATGGAAAATTTATTTTGCGAGTTCTTTATAGATTCAAAAATTGAATGCTACAATATTGTTTGAAGAAAGCTTAACTAGTTTAACATTTTTGAACAATGGACTAGTATGGGAGTTAAATATATTTTAAGAAAAATATTCATGCTACCATATTTGGCAGCACAACACTGCATTGTTTAACTATTTTTAGTACGTCTCTACATCCTTTAGAATGTCTAGTGCTAATTATCAACCTCCTAAAATCACAATGTTGTATTTGGTGTAAATATTATGAGAGTAACACAAGGTTGTCTACTTTGCCATGTGCATGCCAATATTCTTTACACAACTAACCAACATTTTTCAAGGCGAATCTAAAAGGATGACCTAAAATGTTGGGTAAATTGAAACCACATTAGATGAAAGAGCATGAAATACATACTAATCAAGATGTTAGACCAAAATATTCCATTACAAAAATTCATTTATAGTTTTTAATTTATTTATTTTCTAAGTGCTAGCTTTTAAATTTCTTTCTAGTTGATAAAATTCTATAATCCAAGAAAGTTCATTTGGTGTATCATATTCTTAACTATTTAAATAACAGAATCTCATCTTTTTGTAAAGTCTCAATTATGGACAATTATCATGCTCAAATGATAATGGAAGTGCACCACATCAATATATGCAACAAGTTTTTTTTCTTTAATCTACCATATCATATGTTGTATGGACTTTTATTATACATTAAGCTGAAACTATTGTAAATGGGCCATAGAAGTGACTCCCTCTAGTCCTATGTTTGTAATGGATGATTATCAAAGTAGAAATCTAATGTTAATTTTTGTTTCAAAGTTTGTTTCAAAATAAACTCTACAATATTTTGGTGTGGTAGACTTTCTGATGAGGGTGCTAACCCAAGTCACATAATATCACACACAAAAACTAGAGAATATTATTGTATTCAGAATAATGAAATGCTTACATGCAGAGGATCCCAAATCCTCAATTTCTGCAATACATGCCCTTACAGAAATTACAGAAGTTCCCTTTTCTCAGTATGCACTCTTTCCCCCAAAAAGCTACCAAAAAATCAAAAACTAGCCCATAAATAACTCATTTTTGGTTTGGAGCCAAAAAAAACATTTGAATTATGGGTTCTAGTGATTTGGCACTGAAAATGACAATTTAAAATTCAAATTTTAAAACCACATTAAAAAATTGGCACATTTTGAAAATGCACCAACTTTCGGGAGCCATAACTTTTGATCCAGGACTCCATTTGATGAACTGTTTGAACCTTTGGAAAAGTCTTTAAGTGAAGAATGTGATAAGAATCCACTCTATTGGTTCTAATTGTTTTTGGGCCTATACGGGACCGTTTAGTGGCTCAAAATGGAATCAAAAGATATTTTATAGAAAAAAGTAAAAACTAAAACTTGAATAACTTTCAAATCGGGAATGATCTTGACCTGATTCTTTTGCCAAAGTGCTTTTTTTTGGTCCTGAACCTTGCCTTAAATTTTTTCCTCCTCATGCCTTCAAATTCACACCTGCTAAACATAAAATTTAGTAGAAAAAGCAAAAGAAATAGTTATGAAAGTGGGGAATTCTTATTCGACAAAAAGGGTATCTAGAAATGCAAAAAACATCTACAAAAAGCTAAAATAAAATAAAGATATTTTGGGTGATGCAAGATTGCCCTTACACCACTAGATGCTTCTGCATCAGACACCTAGGGAAATTTGAGAAGTAACCCTGTCATGTCTTAGATGGTTGAGGAAAACCCAAATAGTCGACATTTTCCTTAGGTAGCTAGGATGAATCTTCCATAGGCCTTCCTCTCCACTTCACTAGATATTCTTCATACTACCTATTTTTGGTACTCCTTCCCACATGGCTATCCAGGATTGCTTCAATCTCCTCATTCTCTGAACTAAGTGTTGGAATGCTACATTCTTCCATTGTTGGTACTTCTTTCATGCCACCTTCATGACAATCTATCAAATATGAAATGTTGAACACAAGGGAAATATTGACTCCATCTAACAATTCTAGATCATATGCGTTCCCTGAATCATGCCTCTTCAAAATATTATAGGGATCGAACCTCTTGATCTTTAATTTTTTGTAGGTTCCCATTGGAAACATTTATTTCCTCAAGTGGACCATCACTTCATCACCAATTTCTAAAACTCCTTATTCCTCCTCTTTTGATTTTCCTTAGCCTTATACTGCATATTCATCTTGTTAATATGTTCTCTTACCTTCTCATGTATATTGTTGATGTGCTTTGCAAATTCTTTAGCTTCAACACTTGTCTTCTTCTCTTAGTCCATATTTCTGAATTATGGGGTGGTCCTGGGATTGCCTCCATACACAATCTGGAATGGTGATCTACTAGTGCTTTTGTTGACATAATTGTTCTAAGAAAATTCTGCTTGGGGTAAGATCAAGTCCCATCCCTTGGGTTTATCTCCTACCAAGCATCTCAGTAGGTTACCTAGACTTCTATTCACAACCTTAGTCTGCCCATCAGTTTGTGGATGCTGTGCAAAATTGAACTTCAACTCCGTTTTCAACTTCTTCCACAAGGTCCTCAAAAATTATCCAAAAAATTTGGTGTCACTATCTAAGGCTATACTCTTTGGTAGACCATGTAGCCTCACCACCTCTCTGAAGAACAAGTAAGCAATGTGGACTACATCATGGGTCTTCTGGCATGGGCTGAAATGTGCCATATTCAAAAACCTATCAACTACCACAAATACTAAATCATTCCCTCTTTGTGTCCTTGGAAAACCAAGAACAAAGTCCATACTTATATCCTCCCACGACCTCTCTGGTACAAGTAAGGGTTGATACAACCTTGTATTCTAGCTCACTCCTTTAGCCATCTTACATACCTTGCAAGTCTGCACAAACTTCTTCACATACTATGATAACTAAGGCCAATAATAATGCTCATTGATAATGGACATGGTCTTATCCCGACCAAAATTTCCTGACATTCCTCCACTATGATTCTCCTTTATCATGTTCTCCCTCATGGAACTCCTTGAAATACATAATTTACTTTCCTTAAATTTACAATATGTCATCCTAGATTATAAAATATAGCCACTTTTTCCTCTCAACTGTAACAAGCTCCTTGCAAGCCTTCCAAGCCTATGCAAAATTAGGATCTTCAGGATACAATGTCGTGAGTTCATTGAACCCAACCACTTCAATCTGCATCTCCTTCAACAATGTTTGCCTCCTACTTAAGGAATCTACAACCCTATTCGACCTCTCACTCATATGATTTAAAACAAAGGTATAACTTTGTAAAAATTCTACCCATTTCATATGCCTCTAATTTAATTTTCCCTGACAATTCAGGTACTATAATGCTTAATGATCAATATACAAAATAAATTCCTTCAGCAACAGACAATGCCTCCATTTCTTTAATGCTTGAACTATTGCATAAAATTCCTTATCATATACAGAGTATTTTTTATTTCCATCATTTAAATTATCATCGAAATAGGCAATGAGCATACCTTCTTGGCTTAACACTGCTCCAATGGCACAACCACTGGCATCACAATCGACCTAAAACACCTTATTGAAATTTGGGAGGACTAAAATAGGTTGTTTTGTCACCTTCTGCTTCAATAGGTCAAAACTCTTTGCTACTCCTATGCTCCACTTGAATTCTTTCTTATCCCCTTTCATTACTTTTGTTAGGGGTGCATAAATACTACTGAAGTTCTTAATGAACTTTCTGTAAAAACTGGCCAAACCATGGAATGACCTCACCTCGGTGGTTGTTCTTGGGATAGGCCATTCCAGAATAGCCTTCACCTTCTTTGGGTCCATTTTTTAGGTCCTCTACTAAGAAAACAAGCCCCAAGTACACTAAGTCCTTTTTAACAAAACTACACTTTTTCAAATTTATCAACAATTTCTCCTCTCTCAACTTCTCAAAAAATATATGAATATGCATTAAATTCTCATCCAAGGTCTTACTAAAAATCAAAATATCATCTAAATAACCTATAACAAAACTTCCTAGAAACTCTTTCAATACCTCATTCATGAGTCGCATCAATGTGCTCAATGCATTCGTTAGCCCAAAAGGCATGACTAACCACTTGTACAGACCCTCTTTGATCTTGAAGGTGGTCTTCCATTCATCTCCCTCTCAAATATTGATATGGGGATATCCACTCTTCAGATCTATCTTTCTGAAGTACTCAGCTCCACTCAAATAGTCCATCAGGTCATCCATCCTTGGTAGGGGAAGTTTGTACTTGATTGTTAATCTTTTTTATGGCTTAGGAGTTTGTACACATCCTCCACTCAATGTCCTTCTTTGGTCCTAGTACTGCAGGTACTACACATGGACTCAGACTCTCTCAAATCAAGCCCTTTCTCAACGAATCTTGAACTTGTCTGTTCAACTCGTCATTTTTTGTAGGAGTCATTTTGTGAGATGACTTAATTGGAAAACTGACTCTAAACCCTCAGGCACATTATTAGAAATAATATCTTGAAATTTATTCAATAATCTAGAAACTTGTACTAGCACCTTCTCACTATCTTCCTTATCCATTATAGGAATCAATGCATAACACATACACTCATGCTTCATGCCTTCTAAAAATTTCCTTTGACAAAACAAATTCTAGAACTATTGCATACCTTTTCTTTGGCCTCTTTTACATGTTTCAACTTATGGCGGACTCTATCTTTCGTTAGGGAATAAGTGTTTGCATGGCCATCATGTATAGTCCATTTGTCATACTGCCATGACCTCCCCAACAACATGTGACATGCATCCATGGGGATGATATCACATAAAACCTCATGATGATAGCTTTCGATCTTGAACTTCACCAAGCACTGCTCATTGACCAAAACTTTGTGGTCTTTCTACAACTAGACAATCTGATATAGATGTGGATGCCTTTCCTTCTTCAGCTTCAACTTCATAACCATCTCTTATGACACCAGATTATTGGTGCTCTCATTGTCAATAATGACATCACAACATTTTTCTTCACACTTGCACCTTGTGTGGAACAATTTTTTTCTTTGTTGTGGCTCCTTTTTAGTCACTAGAGCTCTTCTAACCACTAGGGCTTCTCCCCTTTCAGCATCATCTGAGTGCTAAAATTGATCCTTCTCGTTTACATGAGCAAACCTTGCACAACCTTTTGACCTTCTATTTGTCCTTTCTTGGTGTTGTGTACATTCGTAGGATCAATGTCCTTCTTCACCACACTGGAAACAAGTTCCCTTGAAACCACCTCTTCGGGGTCTTTGTAAAGATCTTCCCCATCCTCTACCTCTTTGATCACCACTGTTCTGATCACGAGGGTGGTAGAAGTTATCATTCTTTTGGACTCAACTGGTACCCACATCTTCATTTTTCTTCTCATACTCATTTCAGCTTCCAAAATATCTTCCACTACCCCTTCCACTTTGACCTCCTCATCCTTTTTGCTTGTTGTCAAATCTTTTTTTCAACTTCTCTTCAATTCTTAGAGCAAACTACTATGCATCCTCAATGGTGGTTATTTTGACCAAGCTTAGCTCCTCTTGAATGCTTAGATATAACCCATTAAGATAACAAGCTAGACCTTCTCCTTGTTGGCCTCTGCATGGCCCATTCTGATGATCATCTTGTGAAAATATTCTATGTATTCTTTCACATATCTATTTCCTTGCTTCAACCCTTACAATTTCTTTAGTAGATCTAACTTGTAATACACTGGTATGAACTACTTCAGTTTCTCCACCATGTGATCCCATCTGATGAAATTTCTTTTTCCTCTTTGATTCCTCTCCAACTGGAACTCTTTCCACCAAATATTTGCATGGACCTTTAGCTTCATTTTTTGCAAAATTAACTTGATCTGGGTCCTCTATATCTTCATACTCAAAATACTCTTCCAACTTGTTGATCCAATCGATCAACTCTTCTAGGTTCAGACTTCTGGAATAACTGGGAACTTCTACTCTAGGTCTTTTTTTTATCTTCAAAATGGCCCTTATTAGCCACATTTGATCTTGATCAATCACTTCTTCTTCCTCTTAAATACATATGGATCTTCCACCTCTTCTTCATCCTCACTATCTGAAATCTTCTTCTCAAGTTTAACCCTCTTCTCATTTCTTCCTACAACACATGAATTTGTCTTTGGAGGGCTTTGAAACCCTCGACCGCCAATGGATCTCTTCCACCAACATTTTTGGCACCTCTGGAACCACCACACCTACCACACATCATTCTTGGAGGAATCTTGAATATCTCAAACCCACAACCATAGTCCTGGTGCGAATTGCTTCACGATCGATGATTTGTCCACACACTTAAGAAAACATGCTCTAATACCACCTGATGAGGGTGCTAACCTGAGACACAAAATATCACGCACAATAACTAGAGAATATTATTGTATTCAGAATAATGAAATGCTTACATGTAGAGGATCCCAAATCCTCAAGTTCTACAATACATTCCTTTACAAAAAATTATAGTTCCCTTTTCTTAGTATGCACTCTTTCACCCAAAAAGCTACCGAAAAATCATAAACTAGCCCATAAATAACTCCTTTTTAGTTTTGAGTAAAAAAAACATTTGAATTATGAGTTCTAGCAGTTTGGTGCCAAAACTTACAATTTGAAATTCAAATTTTAAAACCACATTAAAAAATTAGCACATTTTTGAAAATGCACCAACTTTTGGGAGCCATAACTTTTCATTCAAGATTCTATTTGACAAATTGTTTGAACCTTTGGAAAGGACTTAGAGTGAACAATGTGCTAAGAACCCGCTCCACTAGTTATGATGATTTATGGGCCCATCTGAGACTGTTTAGTGCCTCAAACTAGACTCAAAATATTTTTCAGGGCAAAAAGCAGAAATTGAAACATGAATAACTTTCAAATTGGGAATGATCTTGACCTAATTCTTTTGCCAAGCTGCTGATTTTTATATCTTGAAGATTACCTTAAATTTCTTCCTCCTCATGCTTTTAAATTCACACCTACTAAAAATAACAGTTGAGTAGAAAAAGGAGAAAAATAGTTTTGAAAGTTGGGAATTCTTATTCAACGAAAAGGGTATCCAGAAATGCAAAACATATCTACAAAAAGCTGAAACAAAGTAAAGATATTTTTGGGTGATGCAAGATTGCACTTACACCACTAGATACTCCTACATCACTTTCTTCTATAACTTGTTTGAGAAACTTGTAATTGAACATGTGCTAGTTATGGTAAACTTTCTTCTATAACTTGTTTCCATTTGGAGTAGATCTTGTTTACACCACAGGATTGAACCTAGAAATCTAGGCTTATAGGTAAATAACCATATTGAAGGCTTTCACTATGCCTTACTTGTAGTGTGAGATGTGTCAACTAAGCTTTTCTAGTTTTGTTATAGGTGCAGAGCTAAGTTGACTAGATTGTTTAAAGCACCGAGCATTTATCTTTAAACAACACTACAAGTGTAAACACCATCATACATCTTCAAAAAAATAGATATATAATCCTATTATAAATCAATGCCACTAACTTAGGGTTGTGATTTTAAATCATCAAATTTCCTCCTTGATGCAAGCTACAATGATAATGTATGTGCTTTTGATTGTAAGGGAACATTTTCATTGAGAAAATATGTTTCATAATAGTCTTGGTTGTTTAATATGGCACACAACTTTTCTATTTTTCTCTTGCAGTAACAATTCAAAGAGTTGTGGATATAATTTTTTTTTACGTTCAAAAACTACAAGGCTATATGCATGCAAAAAAGGGTAAAGGAAAAGAGACATCAAGAAAAATAAAAGAAATTGCAATACCCTCCCAAGAGGAGGAAGTCAAGTATATTTTTATTCTAAAACCCTTTCTTTTTCCATGAGTTGAAGAAGATTAAATAAAGGAAAATGGATCAAACATGAACTAAAGAAAATGACTAACAAGGGAAAATCCTCCACTAAAAGAGATTTCCTTTTCGATGTGGTAAAAATCCCTAAGAATTATTAAGGAAATATGGGAAGAGCATTTTTTAGCTCACCCAAAAAAGGGGGCCTAATAATGTGGATTTTGAATAGGAACCAAAAGCAGCCTCTAAAGAAATTGAATAAACTAGATGATGTAGAATTTGTTAAATTTGTAAATAAAAGTGTGTATATAGTCTATGTTTCATGTTCTTGTAGCTGTTATTGTTGATTGTCCATTCAATGTGGCTTTAGTTTTCTAGTGGCATTTATTATTACAACATCTAGAAAATATTCATTCTCAATTATGCTTTGATTGATTTTCATATCTTGCAAAGTATTGGGTCTTGGACCTTGAAATCATTTTTTTTTCTGTAAGAAATTATAATATTTTCCAAAAAAATTGTTAACTAATATTGACTTAGATTTTCCTTTTTCCTTTCAAAAATTTTAGTCACCACTTCCCATTATTTTCTAATTTCATCCCCTTATCAGGCAACAAACTGGATTTTTTTTCTTATTTCAACTTCAATCTACATTGATTTTGTCTATGAATAAATACATTTCCACAATTCCTAGTAATGGCTTCCAAAAAATGGAAAAATAGTAGTGTTTCTATTGGGATAATTAAAATATTTAGCATAGGTAGCTAGGATTATTGTTTGCATTTTTATAAAAAAATTAAAAGCCTTTTCAACAAAAAAATTTGTACATGTTTCTCAAACACTTGTCCTCTTTCTATGTTTCCACATTTTTCATACATTTCTACAATAACACATGTATAGAGGGATGATTATTCATGTCTCTATATACACACATTTTTTCAAGGAATTTTTCCAAACATTTTACATGCTTAGTTTATGCTTCCACATTTTCATTGACAATCCTTAGTTTTTCAAAACTACCCTGCTAGCACTAGGCATGAACTATGTTGCCCTACAACTCTTGTTAATTCTAGAGACTAGGACTAAAATGTTTAAATTTTGTACTTAAATTAAAAATAAATAATTAATACAAAATTTAAATCTATATACCAAATCAATAATTATATTTCATGTCTTCAATATTGACCAAAATGTATATTGAGTTGTATCTTATTTATAAATTATTTGATGTGTAAATAGCTATCAAATTTAACATAAGAAATTTGTGTATGTGTATTTGAATATGTATATACACATGTATATATATATATATATGCATATGTATAGGATGTATATATGCATACACATGGGTGTGTACATATATATGTATGCATATATCTATGTACATACATGCACATATATGCATGCATATATAAACACATATATACATAGACACACAAATTTACATGATCGTGATATGAGATTCTTTAGTATTAGTTTCAAATAAATTTTTGTATAATTGAAATAATACATCGCAAGATTTAATTATGTATGCATAACATCACCTTTCATGTATATACAATTAGAAAATTAGAAAAAATAACAAGATATTTATTGGTAGTTGGATAATTACAAAATAATTCTAAGCTTGTTATTAATATAGCTATTCTAGGATGAGAATTTAAGTACATGTCTCAGCAAATTATTTTATTATTTTAATATTTGTGAAATAATATTTTCTTAAAATCTATTAAAGTAGTTATAATTATAATGCTCTAAAATAGATATTAGTCATGAGATATATACTAATAGATCTTCAAGTAGTAATCACAATTATTTGTCATTATTTATCATTATGATATTTAAATCAATATAAAATTAATCTTGTATTCTAAACTTGGAGTGGTATATCCCAATGAAATAAAGGTTTATTCTGATAGAACTTCAAGAAAAATGAACAATAAAAACAACCTTACTAGTTGAAGACTAACTAGTAAACCAACATTAAAGGTGAGATATATTTGTTTCAAATGTATGCTTAATTCAATGTACTAAATTTAGATTGTATTAATTTAAATTTTGAAATATATATGTATGTATGTATGTATGTATGTATGTATTTATGTATGGATGTATGTATGTATGTATATGTATATGTATATGTATGTATATGTGTGTGTGTGTGTGTGTGTGTGTGTGTGTGTGTGTGTGTGTGTTTGTCTGTGTGTGTGTGTGTGTTTATACATATACATATACATATACATGTGCATATATATATATTAATATATATGTATATGTATATATATCTATATATATATAAATATATATAGTATTGTTAGGATTCACAAGAGAAATCATAAAAAAATAGCATAATTAGTTGTAGTGCAACTAATAAATTATGGTAAAACTCTAATCATGTACATTTTTTACTAGTTCAATGATAATGCATAGTAGAAAAAATAATACTAAATAGAAACTATCAAGAAACATAGACCAAATTGTATTATACAGCTCTCCATCATTTCATGGATAACATATAAATAAATAAAATATTAATAGCTTCTTCAAAGCATTGGTGTTAGAATTGGCTATGGAGATAGCCTACCAAGATCTTGAGGCCAAATGGAAAGCACAAGAGAGAGAATATGCATATGCAAATACGGTCCAATGTTGTGTGTACACTATAGTAGAAACCCCTTGGTTATATAGCCAAGGTGAGATACAAAATGCCATAAGATTATGACAAGTGTTTTAATCATATGACAGGAGACAACTTATCACACTTACCTAGGTTCACATGTGTTACAAGTCAAAAGATGAGATAACAACTAATGATAACTAACACCTTCTAGGAAGATTCCTTCCTAGGATCTAAGTAAACTTAATATGTAAATAAGTCCCCTAGTAATGAATTAACTAGGTACAAGACTTTATTTACACAAACACCCCCCGTTAAGTGCAACTGAGGGAGTAGAAAATTATTATGAAAATGACACAAAGATGCAAGAATGGCTCTCAACTACGAGCCCATGTTAGGTACCCATGATCAAATGCAAATAAATCTCTCACAAATAGAGAAAAGGAGAAAATTGAGTGGGAAAAAACTACTCTTTAAAAGAGAGATGGAAGATACAAAAAAGAAATGCTCTCAAAAATACACGAGAAGGCCAAAAATCCATGTGAGGAAAAATACCCTCCATAAAAAAGAAGAAGAGAGACAATGCACCCCCCTTAATGTTGAGTCTCCTACAATGATGGTAGAATCTCGACATTGAATGCTAAAAATGATCCAAAAGTGTCGAACAACATTCCTCCCCTTAGGAAGAAAACAAAACATGAACATATGTAGGATGTCAAGAATATGGATGATGGATAATATCTTTGACGCATTCTCAAGTGTCTCCATGTCGATATTAAAAGTGGACACACTCCAAATAGGCAATCTAGGCCACACTATTGAAGAGGAAAATCTAGAATCTAGTAGAGATGAATGTGGAACATGATCCAAAGACAATGATATCCCCTTTTAAGATAAAGAATCCTCTTCCAAATTTTTTTCAAAAGTATCCACGGGGTATGTACAGAATCATCATGGAAAAAAAGGCCCTTAAGTGGCAAAAAATTCAAAAAAATCAGAGTTGGGAAACCTGACGTAAAAGTTTGAATAAGTTATCTATATTATTTAAAAAATATGTAAGAATAGAATTTGTACAAAATTGAATGTAGTTTCTAAACTACTAGGTTTATTTTCTAAAAAAATCTATTTTGAAAATTTTAAATTTCAATGAAATAGTTTAAATTTCGGGAAAAATAAGAAGTAGGTGTCTATTTGACCACCTAACCACAATAAAATGATAATGTTTTTTATAATATTTTAGACATAAGTAGAGGACTCATGTTTAGATGTGATGGATATTGTTTTGTAATTTTTATCCAAGTAAATAATTAATTATGAATTTTTATTACAACTTTTAGAAAATATAAAAACTGTATGTGTCTAACCACCCTTAACTTGGTAAAAATTCAAAAATTCAATTTTTTCATTTTTTAATCCTATAGTATACAAATCATATAATGTGATGCATGTTTTAGATTCCAAAAATGTGATACCGTTTGAAAGCTATAGATGTTTTCAATAAGCCTATCAATCAAGACATTAGTCGTAATTCAAATAGAAAATGAATAATAATTATTTATTAAATTCAAAGTAAAGCATAATTTATATTGGTGGAAAGCTGAGAATATCCTTTAAAAACCCTTTTCATTTCATCAATTTTGGGTAAAAAAAAATTCGTCAGCCACATACCCTACAAATACCCATCATATTGCCACTTTTTGGCCCATCATGATCTTGGACATACCCCACAGTCACACCAAACAATGAACAATGATCATATAAAGATTGAACAAGAGGGTCAGTGTCTTCCCTCACAACAACTGAAGAAGGATCTTCTCCATTAAAGAGAAGATAAATTTCATCTATGATTTCTCCCAAATTTGCAATGAGACTCCAAAAATAGGTATGAAATACCTATCAAGATTCCATCACAAGTAGCCAAATATGAAATAATATATATATCCTACTACACTGAATCACTAGCAACCAAAACTATTGACTCACAAGTATCCTAAGGTACATTAGTAGATGATTCTACCAATGTTGAATTACAAGAGTCCTCAACCTCAACATTTGCAGTCATAGATGAAGAAGATGAAATATCTAAATCTATATTAGGAGTCAAATAAACTAAAGTATCAATAGATATCTCAGTAGGAGGAGAAGGAGAAGTTTCCATGTCATCAAAACTACCATACTTAAGTTCCCAATCAACAAGTGTTTCAGCTATTTTATCATCAATCTATCAAAAATCTGCAAGTGGAACAAGAAAATCCACAACATTATCCTCTAGTAATGAAGGTTCATTCAAGTCTCCATACATCTCCCAAAGTTTGGTCATAAGGTCATGAGGGATATCAATACCACTAGTGGCCATTTGTGTATCAATATCACAACTACAACCAATTAATCCCATGATATGTTATGTTTTAATGTCCCACACAACTCTCTTCCATTTTGATGAAGGTTTATGAAATAGTCCATAGAAATATGGAAAAATATTAAGCCACCTATAATGTGTTAGGATTCCATCTTGCTAAGACTTAAAGTTCCATCAATTTAACCTTATTGCAGTAGGATGCTTTTTGATGCCTGTAAATTAAAATCCTCAATTTAGTCACATAATATACCAATAAAGAGACATAATCCAACAAAGGTAAAATATTACCCCCCCAAATTACTCAATCACGAAATCCCCCAAGAAACATTTGATTTGTGGTAATTTATAATTAGCGTGTTTACAAATGCCACTTGCCAAAAAATAGCGAAGTGGTCTTGATCTTGGTACATTCAAATGCTAAAAATAAGCCATGGGCTCAAAGTAAAATTTTTACAATAGATGAGATCAAATTGATTACACCACTAGAAAGTACATGAAAAAATATGCACTTTCAAAAAACATTCACCAAAAAATGCTACTATAGGAGCAAGATGTGAGCTCCTAAACTTCCCAAAATGAGGGAAAAGTAGCAAAACCTATGAGAGTCTACAATTTTTAGAAAAAACATAAACCAAAACCAAAATTTTATTGCACCTCTATGAAAAGCACAAAAAACTAGCCCAAATCAAAACAATTTGCTCAAAAAAAGGAGTCAAAATGAGCAAGATATGAACCTTCAATGTTTCACTTCAAAACCAAAATGCAAATGGTGAGGGGGTTAATTTTTTTAGGAGTGCTAACATCGTGCTAATGTCAACAATTTGCAGGCCTAAATTTGAAAGCCCAGTTCCTATAAAAAGAGAATATATGCCCCACCATCAAAATATTCCCTTGGACAGAATCTGCAGTGAATGAAATAATTAGGCGACAAAATGTTTTGATTCCCAAAATATTCTTGTTTAACCACCTAAATTCAATTTTTGTCATCATATATTTTACTCACCAGATTTTATTTGGATGCCATTGATTTTAGAATTTTTGCCAGAATTTAAGTGAGGCCCGAATTTTTTTAAAGTTCGTCAGGTTTCTTTTAAATGCATCAACTGATTGGAGTTTTTCATGTTATTTTGAAATGCCAATAGATTATGCAGTAGGGGGATATGGGTGACATCATTGAGAGGTTATGTGGCAACCTACATGGCCAATGCACCTTTGTGGTACGTAGTCTATGTAGTACCTAGTACTATCTATAGAAAATTTATTTTTTCTTTTTAATTTTTTTATTAAAAAACTCAAAAATTAATCGGTACATTTACATAATTTTTTTGAAATATTTCAGAAAAATTTGAAAACTAAATATTTTTTTTTTCTTCAAAAAATTGCACCAATTTAATTATGACAACCTAGGGAGGGATATGACTCCTTGGGAAAATACATTTTTCCTCGACAAACAACTTCTTTGATTTGGACAAATTGATAGTCAATCTTAAGGTTTTCTGGCCCTTCTGGAAATGATCAAAAGGTCAGATTTGACCCAAAATACTCAAAAAATGCAGCCACCTTCTGGATTTGAGAACCACTCTTCAACTTTAAATCCTCGTAGATTTGGCCTCATATGTCAGATTTGGATGAAGAAAAAGGAAAAAATGACTATCTCAAACCTCCTAAAATCAATGGTGAGCTCAAATTTGTACCAACAAGTTTTGATTTGAACTTGAAATAAAGAGCCAAAACTGTAACCCCCCAAATTTGGTATTTTTATGAAGTTTTTCTAATTCTCTAGATCATCATGCAATGCAAGAGAGCATACTCAACTTTTCAATATTTACCACCTCTCTTAAGAAAAAAAGACTATTTGATGGCATCCAACCCACTTTGATACCATGTTAGAATAGGCTATGGAGATAGCCTACCAAGATCTTGAGGCCAAATGGAAAGCATAAGAGAGAGAATATGCATATACAAATATGATTCAATTTTGTGTGTACATTGTAGTAGAAACCCATTGGTTATATAACCAAGGTGAGATATAAGATGTAATAAGATTATGACAAGAGTCTTAATCATATGACATGAGAGAATTTATCACACTTACCTAGGTTCACATGTGTTACAAGTCAAAAGATAAGATAACAACTGATGACAACTAAGACCTTCTAGAAAGATTCCTTCCTAGGACCTAAGTAAACTTAACATATAAATAAGACCCATAGTAATGAATTAACTAGGTATAAGAATTTATTTACACCAACAATTGGCCACTTGAATTCCTTGTTCCTCAACAATGATCACCTAAGAATACCAAAAAAGGACACCATAATAAATATTTTCAAGAAGAATGGCATACCTCTTCTATCACCAACAAGAGTGAGTCTATGGAGGTTTTCTTGGTGCTTGAAATAGATTTCCTACTAGTAGGTTACATAGGGATTTGGGTCTTTCCCCTATCATTACCCCTACTATTGTGATCTAGATCTATTTTGGGTTCATTTTAGCCAACACAGGCTACATAGATTTTCCTCTATTTATAGCTTCTTTTAATGGAGTAGTGAAATATAGAGAGAATATTGATGTTTTTAAGAGAACTATGAAGGTTATTATGACATCTCATCCTATTGGAAATAATGATAATTATTCTTTAGCCACTTCAAGCCCCTCTTTTGTCCTATTTGTCCT
Source organism: Sequoia sempervirens (assembly GCA_007258455.2). Lineage (NCBI taxonomy): Eukaryota > Viridiplantae > Streptophyta > Pinopsida > Cupressales > Cupressaceae > Sequoia > Sequoia sempervirens. The sequence goes on along the minus strand of VDFB02379711.1, from coordinate 152,988,345 downwards.
ATATTTTATCAACTGTGTTAATTTTTTTTATCCATGGTGATGTTGTGTATGCTAGGATCTATTATGTTTGGTTGATAGAAGGTGGTTCATCTTCTAATTCAACCATGCATATTTTTGTCTTTACCTAGGGTGAAGCTTCTTACACCATGGATAGATCATGCACTATTTTGAGAATTAATAATGTTATTATAGAGATGGAGATTACTTGCATAGGGAATGCTCTTGTTGGGATATTCTTAGGCTTTCATCCAAATATTGTTGTCATATGATGTTTGACTCTACAAAATAATGAGTTAATGTTTTTTTTTATTCAAGGGGCAAACACTTTTGAACCATAGCTATGAACTAGATTATAACCATTCAATAATACCACCCCCACGAGGTTTGAAAATTGGAAGAAAGAACAAAAATGCCACCCTTAAACCATTACACCATGCCAATATCGAAAATGAGTTAATATTTAATTGAATAAAATTATCAATATTTTTTCTTTTTCTTTTTTCAAACCCTTGAGGATATTACTAGCATCCTTTTGGGATGTCTCTAGTTCCTTGGAAATTTTGATATTAATTTGAAAAAAGAGACCATAATATTTGGTATTTCCAAGGAAAGTTGTAACAAAATATGGCTCACTAGGATTCCTTTGGAATAATAGGATTAAGAGATCATATAAGCTATTGTAAATTCTACTAATCATTTTTTTATCATTTTATAAAGTCATGAAATATATGAATAATTATTTGTACCAAATTTTGTATGAGTTTCAATATTCATAGGTGTTACCAAATGACATAAATTTATGTTCCAAACTTGAGATTGAGGAGTAAATAATCCATTATGAGTCCTCAAAAGTCTTCCTTCATGAGTCATGCCTTTTTATCTAATAAAAAATAAACTTCCTTGGAATGATAAGGTCTATGATCAAATGGGCCACAAAAATAGGAATAGTAAAATTAATTCTAACCTTGAGTTATACATAATAAAAATGAACATACAATCTTGTACAAAATTTCCCTACATTTTTTCATCATGCCTTGAGGATACTCACTCCATGTCATACCTCCATAATGTTAGCTTCTTTATATATTTTTTTAACTACTATTGAGTTTGATCCTTCATCCATGAAACTCGCCACCAATTTTTTCTTCTCAAGCTCAAATTCCATCTCAACATTAACATATGTCAGGAAGGGCCCAGTTATTCAAATATTGAAGAGATAGGAGGGAAATATATCTAGTGGACATAGTAGCCCCCTAGATTCAAAATGTTATGGAAAGACAACATAAGGACAAAGGAACACACATATATGAGATACAATGTGGTATGAAAAACATGAAGCATACACAATGAAGATACACAACATAAAAGTAATACACAAAGAAATATGATATAAATAAAATGAAAAGATCATGTAAACATAATGTAAATAATACAAAATAATTAAAACAAAAACACACATGTTAGTTTTAAAAAGGGTTTGAGTTGGTAAGGAAAAGAGACCTTAGTCTTAATTTTTTTTCTGAAATACCAAACATCATCCATCAAATGTGTTGTTTAAATAAAATGGTCCTATGATAATGATGTTAAATCACTAATGAAATACATAGCTCAACTAGTAAGCAAGGTGTGTTAAGATAGAATTCCATGCAAAATTGCTTAAGTTGATGAATTAATAAGTTGCATTATGCCAAATCGATGGACTATTTTATCAATTATGTAGCGTCCTGCCATGAAAACCTAGAGGACAACACACTAACACTTAAAATGAAGCATTTTTTTAAAGTGAAATATTCACACGATTGCAAATGAAATGTTAACATAAATTCTAACCTAAGTCCTCTAAGGTCCATGACTATGCTACTAGATTTCCCATTAGCTAAATTAACAAGAAACTATAAATCATAACATTAAATAAATTCTAACAATAATATGAGTTCCATTTCATCCTCACATTTACAAGATCAATAATATGAAATCATCCCTTTTATACTAGCAATATAACATCAATATTCATTAAATTTACAATAATATCAATACATTCAATATTACAAGAGAGAGTAAATACAATAATTACAGTGATGCATCATTACATTATTATAGTTGAACCACACCGTCTCCCTACGAATAGGTGATGAGAATACATTACGAGAATAATACATTTTACAATAGTTTATGATAAAATACATGAAAGATAATCCACATGAACTATATTAAGTGTAGAAGTCTTTAAATCTAGGAGAATTCACCATGAACACGAACAAAGTGAGGGAAAGCAATGGAGAACAAGGCACATTCCACTTGATCATGTGGAACCCTAAGATCCACCCCCCATGTAATGAGATAGCAAAAGGGTCCCACCGACACAATAATTCAAGAGAAATTAGACAAAGCAAGGGATAACATGACCTCAATGAACAATTATAGTACAACATCAAATGATAGTACACTACTTCTAGAGGAAAACAACATGAAGGGAAGAAAGAGACAAGGGATTACTAGGTTTCCATAGGAGGAGTTTCATCACATAGTTTGCTATGGGTTACCTAGGAAGATCTTCCTAGGCCTTGGCCCCCATCTTGGGTTACCCTAGTAGCCTCTACCGATCTTTGGCCCCTCATGCAAACCTATGCTGAATCAACATACCTCTCATGAAGACGAGGAAGTTGATCTTGCCATTCCATGCCTTCTCAAATCATCTCAAGCCTATACAAGCACTTGAGCCATGAGTGAGGCATTCACTTATCTTGAATAGTGTGATTACTACCTAATCTCATAGTTCATTTTAATTTATCACTTAATTATGAAACTCCCACATGGGTTACCTAGGCACCACTTTGTGCGTTAGCCCCCATTGAGAGCCTCTCCCCTACTAACAACAAGGAAACACAATAAAGTCAAAAGAGAAAGCCAACTTTCACAATCACAAAATCTCATTAACATATAAAACAAGGTGAGGAAAAACCCTTCCTGTAAAAAAGTTCCATCCACATGGGTGAATATATTGTGCAAGGCTAATGATCATCATAAACACAATCAATACAAAGCAAACCAACACTAAGGTTTATCAAAATTTCTATCAAGAGAATTTCTTCCTAGCCTCTAGAAGACTCCTAATACATAAAGAGTTACTTTTCTTGCTCTCCTATTTATCCTTTTGCAAATATGCCCTTGAATTTGTAGTATAACTTGTGAAAATACCTGCAAATTATAAGTATAAATTTGGAGAAGAATAGCTATTAAAGTGAAAATGGAGAAGGAAGGTTCCTTTTATAGAAAACCCTTCGAATGGACAGCTGAGATTAATCCTCTAGAAGGATTCCAAGATCAATGGATGGGAATGCATGAGAGGGAGGTTACAAAATGGATGGTTAAGATTAAGTCTCAGAAAAGATGCCAAGATAAACGGTCCAAAATTGATGCAGCAAAAATATGCCATACATGGAAAAGCTATGACACAGATGGTTATGATGCCTAATAGCTATGATAGACATGCAAGACATGCAGGCTATGACAAAAATGAATGTTATGACATGGGATTATGATAGAGCATCTTTGACTAGGTGGTGCATAAATAATTTATTTTAAATTATTTATTCAAAAATGGAGAGAGTGGAGGAAATGGACAAGTGGAAAATAAATTATTTATTCAAATTATTTATTTGGAGAAAATGAAAAGAGGAGAATTTAAATAAATTTATCAATTTAATTAAATGGAGAGATGAAAATTAGACCTTAAATAATTAATTTAGATTAATTATTTAATAGGGGAGGTGGCGTGGGATAGTTAAATAATTTTAATAATTATTTAACTATGGAATAATTAAAGGACCATTAGTAGATAAATAATTAATGGTAATTATTTGACTCTAGATGGATGGTGACAAAATAATTAAATAAATAATAATTTATTTAACTATTAAAGAAGAGGGAGAAATTTGTGATGCAATTAGTCTATTTAATCAACCTGGATAGAATAAAGATTAGAAAGTTAATTAATTAAATAATTATTAAAAATTATTTAATTAATGGAGGAATATGATCAAACATAATTGAATAACTAAAATTATTCAATTATCGAAGGACGAGGATGAAGAAAAATAACACTCATGTAGGCTTAGGAAATTTTTCATTGTCTACATTTTTCCCCTCTTTGACATAATGCAATTCATCGCATTGTGTCAAAGAAATTTAATTCTAAAATATGCCCCAGTGAAAGAAGAATGACGAGGACGGTTGTGTATGCCCCATCGAGAGGACATGTGAGTTCAAAGAACATGAGTGTGCTCTAGAAATGGATGATAAGACTAGAGGATGAAGGATGGAAGAAATGTTAGCTTGGAAGGGGATGGATATTAGCATGGAAGAGAAAGGAGGATGAAGATGGAAAGCTAGATGTGAAATGATAAGGGAACCAACTTTCATGCTTACATTTTTATATTTATCATCATTGGGAAGATTATTGTAATGGCCAAAAAACACCATGATATGATGTAGACCAATGTGCAAGGTTGTACCATCATGTGAGACAAGCAACCACAGACAAGGATGATCATGACTCATACTAAGAGAGCGATTGCCCCAGTCTTTTTGTCATAATCAACCACAAAAAATAAAGATAGGAAAGAAAAATCATGAAACGTCATTGCTCCTCTAAATCTTGTTATCAGGACATCCTCGAGGAACTAGCATCATGATTTCCAAAAGACAAAACAAGCATCCTAAAGTTAAATTCCAAGTGCTTGCCAAGCGTCTGAATGTCGAAATTTTAAGTTTGTCAAGTTTGTCAAGTGTGGTGGAATGTCGGATGTCTTGGTGTCAAAATTCTAGGGTTGACGATATGAAGATGCCAGATTGGTGTCAAGTTTAGGAAGGACACATCTTGAATGATGTCAAGATGCCAGATTCAGAAAGGACACATTTTGAATGATGTCAATGCCAGAGTGATACCGAATTCGGCAAGGACACATCCCAAATGAGGTCGATGTCAATATTTCAAATCAAGGCTTGTTCGTAGAAGGACATATCCCTAAGAATGCTGTGGTCAAGATGTCAGAATGATGTCAAGGTGTGGGAAGGATATTAATCCTCGAATAGATGATATATCAAGAGAATACATCTCAAATGTCATGAGAATCTCTGTAATTCTGATGACTGTGGATGATACCTAAGTGAAGGACATCAGAGGGCATACTAATGGGATGGGCACCTTTGAGACATGACACATCCTCAGAGAGTAAGCAATATTTGATCATTGACGGTTTAATACTTAAGTTTTGATCGATTTTGATGGCAAAGTTAAGATGATTGTCATGTCAATGATATCTATAGAAGTTTGTTTTGTAGATTATTCTTGAATTTTGCATAAATATCATGACAATTCTACAATATTTCATGTAAAAGGAGAAATTGTGCAATGAACCCTAACACTAACTCAGGTGGGTCTTTGGGCTCTTACTGAGATGGTTCTGTCTAAGGCTATACACTGAGACCTTAGTTTATGACCAATGACTTTGTCTTGTTGGACCAAAGGATTGAGTCATGACTATTTTGACAAACCCATGATCTAATCAATGTCTTGGGGTTTTGAAATGAGCCTTCCTAGAAAGTGAGAGAATAATGGGTTTTGATAATGGAAAGACTAATCAATGTTTGAATTGATACATCCTGTTGAGATGCACATGACTCCATTTTTTTGAAAGTTTTGTGTTTTCTTCTGACCATTTCAAATTTTGTGGGTCTTTTTTATTATCATTTTTCAATTTTTCATCTTTTCAAGATTTTTTAATTATTAGTCTTTTAGGACATTTTAATACTCTTAGGTCTTTGTTTTATATTTTTTTTTATTTTTAGGTCTTTTTTATTATTTTAGATTTTTAGGTCTTTTTTAAGACATTTAATGATTTTTAGGTCTTTTTTAGGAAATTTTACGATTTTTAGGATCATGTGCGATACCCACTGTAGTCTCATGATAAAATTTTTACCCTAGTCAAGTTGAGAATGAGCCAGGAAAAATGGAATGTAAAGAAAAGGCATGACTATCATGGACAATGGACAATATGCAAGACTTGATTTCAACCATTATTAGCCATGGACAAAAATGTCATGATGTCAGGGTGAAGTGTTATGAAAAATGCCAGAAAGAGTATGTTCATTAGGTACAAAGGTAGATAGAGTGATAGTAGATGGCACAATAATGACTAACTATGTCACATGGCACATGTTTACCAAGCCACTTGATGGTACTTTATCCAAAGTGCCGGTTTACTTGAGTTCTTTCACTATTGACAAATATTTCTCTCTCTATTTTATTTCATCAATATATTTTTTAATTTTTTTTTGTTATGTCGTTGAAGATGCCTATTTGCCAAGTTTTCTCATCAAGGTATTTTGTATTTTTCTAAATGCTTTGTATTTTAACCCGGTTTCTAAGTGCCTTCCATGTTATGTACAATAGAATTCTAAAATAAAATGTAAATCACGGATTGGTCTCACAACCATTCACCCTAGAGTAGCCACTGATATGCTCCATAACCATGATAGATAATGTAAGGGCCCAAACAATTGGGGATCACCTAGCTTCTCCCATCTAACCAATTCAGATTTCAAAGAGAACTAGGCTCACTTATAAACCCGTCGGACATCACCCTTTGTTATAACTTCAAAGACCATTTTGTTGTAAATGGGATTCAATGGTTGTTTCTATATATCTGTCTAGCCTTTAACTCCATGCGCCTGATTATTGTGGCCTTGATCAGTGATGATGCTTTTCATGGAGACTCACAAGGATGGAATTTTGATCTCTATGGGAAATATGGCTTCAACTCCAAAGACAAGGACAAAAGGAGTGGCACTAGTGGGGGTACATATGCTCATACGATATGCCCACAAAGTAGGGTTGAGTTGGATGTGCCAGTCACGACCAACATCATTGACAGTATTTTTGAGGAGTTTGATAATGGTTTTATTAGATTCCTCAGCTTGACCATTTCCAAGTTGGTAATAAAGCGTCGAAAAGTGGAGGTTGATATGGAAACATTGACATAGTTCACAGACCTCCTGATTTATGAAGGGATGACCATTATCCATGATAATGGATTATGGAATGTTGTATTGAAAAATTATATAATTGAGGATGAATTCAGAGATTTTTTTTCCAGTAATGTAAGTGAGTGGAATGGCTTTGATCCACATAGTAAAATACTTACTGGCAGTGATAATGAATTTGTGTCTACTGGAGGATGTAGGGTGGATCTTGCCCAAGAGATCAAGTCCCCATTGTGTGAAAGGCCAAGAAGAAGTGATCGGCCTCAACTCTTGTGCTAGAGTGTGAATGAAATCATTGTGAATCTAACATTAGCAACATGTTCTTACAAATTCCAGTGCATCCTTTTCTAGTGTTGGCTAATAGTACCCAAGTCTAGTAATTTTTTTAGCTAAGGACGGGCTACTTGAATGGGAACCACATATACCCTCATGCACTTCCTATAAGGCCATTTTCGCTTCATTAGTGTCAAGACAATAGAAAAGGATATTTTCAAAGCTACAATGGTAAAGGGTGTCACTGATGATAAGATAACGTGAAGCTTTGCAGATAAAGGACTTTCTTTGGTTGTTGGAAAGGTTTTGGGGAAGGATTTGCGAATGAAGGTAGTAAAAAATGTCCTTATACTAGGGAGAACTAGAACCAACAAGCTCATAGACCATTTTTGATTTAGGGTCATCATAAGGAGGAACCAATAACTACTCAACCAAAAACTCAAATTGTGGGACATTGCTGGGAATATCAAGAAAAGATCCAATTGTTGCCATAGCATCAACATCCTTGTTCTATGTTCTTGGAATCAATTCAAAGCATAGCTTGTGAAAATATGTTAGAAAACTATCAACCATCCATTTATAAGGCATTAGCTTCTCATCTTTATTTTCATACTCATCATTGACTTGGTTTATAATTAACTAAGAATCGCTGAGGACCTGCAGATTCTTGATTTTCTACTTGATATCCATTCAGAGTCCTATAATTAGTGCTTCATACTCTACCATGTTATTAGTGCACAGAAATGCGATGCAGAATGACTTTGGGATGGAATCTCCTTGTGGAGTAATGAATAATATTCCTTCTCTTGAGCCATGATTAGTATGAGATCCATCAAAGTATAATTTCCAAGCCTGTTGGGACTCCACGTGAAATACGAACTCATATGGAAAATTTGTTGTAAGAAGATAATTATTTGGTATTGGTGCATCTACGATCTGGTCCGCTATTACTCATCCTTTGATGGCTTTTCTCTTGGCATATTGAATATCATATTCACTAAGGATCATGACCCATTTTTCTAAATGTCCTATCAATGTTGCTCGACTCAAAAGGTACTTCAAGGGATCAATCTTGGCTACCAAGTATGTCTTATGGTTTAACATGTAATGCCTTATTTTTTGGGCTACAAATACAACTGCCAAACAAGCACATTCAATGGGTGTGTAATTTAGCTCATACTCCACCAGTGTTATACTAATATAATATATGGATCTTTCTTTTTTTCATAGTCATTTTGTGCTAGTAATGTGCCCAGTGCCAAAGTAGTTGCAGAGATGTACAAAATTAATGGATTTTGTTGAATAGGAGGCATGAGAACTGGAGGTGATAATAAGTATTGTTTGATATGGTTGAATGCCTCTTGACATTTTTCTATCCACACAAAGGGGATCCCTTTGCATAGGATATACTGGAATGGTTGGCACCTATCTGCAAGTTGAGCAATGAACCATCTGATAGATTGAAGCCTACCTTGTAGCATTCTTAGGTCACTAATTCCCTTAGGAGAGGCATATCAATATAGCTCTAACTTTAGTGGGATCAACTTCAATGCCTCTATGGAAGACTATGTATCCCAATAACTTGCCTAATGTTACACCAAAAACACACTTTTTTTAGGTTCAAATGGACCTTATATTCTTCTAGCCTCCTAAAAACTTTGTCTAATACTGAAATATGGTCTTTTCTTGTCAATTATTTTTCCAAAAGGTCACCCACATAGTCATCCATTAGTGTGTGTATCATGTCGTGGAATATTGTTGTCATTTCCCTTTGATATGTAGTGCCTACATTTTAAAGACCAAATGAAATTACAGTCCAACAATATGTACCCTAAGGGCATGTAAAAGTAGTTTTGTGTTGGTCTTCAGAGGCAATACATATATGATTATAACTAGAAAAACCATCCATAAGGGACATCTCATATCTAGTTGTAAGGTCCACAATGATGTCAATGTTCGGTAGAGGGAAATCATCTTTAGGTCATGCTTTATTGAGATCTCAGAAGTTTGTGCATATGCGAATCAGTCCAGTATACTTGGTGATGGGGACGAGGTTGGATATCCATTTTGTATAGTCAATTGACCTAATAAAACCTACATCCAACAATTTTCTAAGTTCAACTTTAACCTACATCCATTCTATATAGTCTTGTCCAAAGTCTGCCATTTTTCTTTTCTTTTGTTGAAGTCTTGTTTCCACCATCAAATAAATTGCTCAAATGAAAATGATGTCAATTCAAGTATGACACTAGTCTATGTTTTTGTATTTTTGTGTGATAATGGATGACAATGCAAAGAGATGATAATGGAACTATTCAAAAATCCAAGATGACTAGGATGACTATGCAAAGAGATGATAATGCAAGTATGCTAAAAGCCAAGATGACTAGGATGGCGATGTTGACTTGGATGACAATGCTGATTAGGAAAATGACTATGTGGACTAGGAAAATTGCAAGGTAAAGGTGAAAAATGAGGACTAAGGTGATGAACTTGAATAAAGAGGTAACTAATGTAGGTTTTAGGTTCAAAATGATGACTAAGATGCACAACATTTTTGAATTTTTTAGGAATAAAGTATACAAGCTATGAACTAAAATGAATGCAATTTGGAGACAAGAGTACCTAAGCACTCTAAGCTTAATCTTTTTTTTCCATTTTAGTTACCAAATGACTTGTTGAAAATGAAAGAGTGACAAGGTCAAGATGACTAGTGAGTTTTCCTTACTAGACTATTGAGTTGGAAATTCTCACAAAAGGGACAATGATTGAAAATAGGAATGATAACTAAGTCCAAGATAACCTAGTTTCGAAAGAAATAATTTTTCAAATTGTGATGAGGTTAACCTAATCCAAAGTATGCAAAGATGAAAACCTAGGGTCAAGATAATGCCTTAAAATATGATTATGAAGCCTAATGTATGCAACTAAAATTTGAAAGATTAAAACTATGGTCAAGAATACAAACTAATGGTTGAATAATGAGGATTTTGAGAAATTTCAAAGTTGATTTTTGACATAGACCTCTTAGAAAAAAAAATGTTCGAAAGTGGGATGAGACTTTTTTTTTATGTTTTGTTGAAAATTCTAAGTTGTCTGAGGTTGATTGTTTGTGTCCAGACTTGTGAATGTTGTGTATATTGTTTGAAAATCTAGAAAGAAATTGACATGCACAATGTTTTAGTGTAAGTAAATGCACGTAAGACAAACATGATCCTAATAGGCCAAGGGCTTGTATACTTGGTATAGCCCACCAATATACCCTAGATTGGTGTTGAACACCTCTCCTTCTCGAGAGTGGATAACTTAGAAGTTTGGTGGCACTGGCTCCCCTCCATGACACTCATTTCTACAGGCACACCAACTTTGGATTCTTGGGTAGTCACTTCCCAAGAATTACTATCTCTACTCAAGGGATTCAATAGTGAGTATCTTCAGGCATGATATTATACCCTGCACTATATCAAGCAATGATTGAAAATGGTTGGCTTCTAAAACAATAGGTGTCTAGTTAGGGCATCCATTCAAGTGGCCACACATGGGGCGAGAGACTAATCACTGATTAGGTGGAACTCTAGCTTGAAGAGGTTAGACTCAACAGGGTTTGTGGGAGTACTACTCCGTCCATGTGACACATCTACACTCATGGTACTTGAACTTTCTTCAAGTACCCATTTTATATCCCGGCTGGAAGTGGCTTGGATTTAGCCTGTTACTGGTTGGGTCATCCCTTAAGGTGAGTACTCTTTCCCTTAAGGTAGACCCATTTATAGAAATAATAATTGTTTCTCTTACACCTAGGATTTCTTGAAATAGCAAAGGGAGAGGATACTTCAATTATTAAGTCGTGAGGGTGATAGAAAATAAGGTGGGTCTAGTTTTATGATCACCTAGTTTTTACAAGGTGGGAGCATAATGGCCTACATCTTCAAGGACAATCAGACAAAATCAAACACATGAACTCATTTTAATGCACCAATGGAAGTGTTTTCTAAACTAGAAATCACAAACACATTGTTTGAGAAATGAGCCTTTGACTAATGAAGCTGAAAAACCACAAGTTAGTAGTTTCATAAATGTCTTGGACCAACGAGAAAGTTGCAAAAAACTAAGTTATAACAAGAGATTAAAAACTAAATTAAAATTTAGTAAATAACTAAACTAGAAAATGAAGAGACTAAACTAAACTAAGAAAAGGAAATCAAAGAAAATAAAAACTAAGAGCTCAATTTTTTTGTTGCTCCAAAAGAAGAAATTTTTGGGAGCCCCGCTCCAAAGCCACACTCTATAAAGAGAGGATTAGTAAAAAAACTTGAATGAAAACAACAAACTAAAATAGTGATAACTTTCTAAAAGTTAAAAAATAAATAAAACCGTAGATATCTATGGAAAGCTAAGACATGGGACCCTCTCAAAACCTAAAAGTTTCTTTGCAAAAAATCCTACCAAATGTGCATTAGAAACACAAGAAAATTCCTTGCACATAATTCAAATCTTAAAAGTCAGTGGATCACTAAAACAAACTATAACTTTCTCAAATCATAATGAATTTTAAAACCTGCTTTTGAGGTTCCAAAAAGTTGAGAATGAGGCCCAAAACCTAGATAATGGTTTTAAACTATTTTATTCACCTATTTTTTTATGCTCAAAAGAAGATGACGGGATTTATAATGAATTCTTGGCTGTAACCTGTAAAACAACAAAAATAAATAAGAAAACACACAAATTTCTCTACAAAAATGTCGGGTTCACCAATGAGATACAAAAAATAAAATAAAGGAGGGAAAGTGATACCAATTAATTTCAAACCTATTTAACCCCATCCAAACAAGAGAAAATAATGAAAGTACATAAGGAAAGAAACAAATCAAAATACCTGATGCTTGAACTTGAATTTGTTCTCCTCTATTTCTCCCTTTGTAATATATTCTCGATTTGTAGGTAACTTGTGCAACACTGCAAATTGTAAGTGGAAAGTTGGAGAAGAATAGTTGTTAAGGTGAAAATGGAGAAGGAAGGTTGTTTTTATAGACAACCTCTCGAATGGACAGCTGAGATTAATCTTTTAGAAAGATTCCAAGATCAATGGATGGGAATGCATGAGAGGGACGTTACGAAATGGATGGTTGAGATTAAGTCTCAAAAGATGCCAAGAGATCAATGTCCAAAATTGATGCACCAAAGTACATGCCATGTATGAAAAGCTATGATGTCGACAACATGATGCCTCCCATAACTGACAGACATGCAAGACATGGCTACATGCACATAAATGAATGTTATAGATTTCATGATAGATCATTTTAATTAGGCGGTGCATAAATAATATGTTTTAAAACTTTCATTTTATCCAAAACGGAGAGAGCGATAGAAAACAAGCAGAAAATAAATTATCTATCGAGAAAATGAAAGAGGACCATTTAAATAAATCTACCAATTTAATTAAATGGAGAGATGAAAATATACCCTAAATAATTGACTTCAATAATTATCAATAGGAGGAAAGGTGGGATAGTTGGCACCTTAATAATTATTTAACTAAGGAAGAATTAAAGGGTCATGAATAGATAAATAATGAATTCAGTAATTATTTTAACCATAGATGAAAGATGAAAAATAATTAAATAAATAACAACGTTTCCATTTAAGCATTGAAGAAGAGGGAGAAATTAGTGACAATTAGTTTATTTTAACTGAATCGATAGAATAAGATTAGAGTTAGTGAATTAATTAAATAATTATTAAAAATTATTTAATTAATAGAGGAATATGATCAAACATAATTGAATAACTAAAATTATTCAATTATCGAAGGACGAGGATGAAGAAAAATGACACTCGTAGGCTTAGAACATTTTTCATTGTCTACAACTCCATTTAAAGACATAAATAAGAAATGCAAGTTAAGTTAATAAGGATATATATATGTGTGTGTGTGTGTGTGTGTGTGTGTGTGTGTGTGTGTGTGTGTGTTGAATATATTCGAACATCATTTAAATGTGCAGTAACCAAAATTGAATATCATTTATACATACCTTGAATAAAAATTTGAATATCATATATAATATATATATATATATATATGCGTTGAATATATTCGAACATCATTTGAATGTGCAATAATGAAAATTGAATATCATTTATACATACCTTGATTAAAATTTTGAATATCATATATAATTTGCATTGAATAAAAATTTGAATATCATTTATACTTTTAGTGAACAAAATTGATTATCATTTATACTTCCACTGTCATATATACAAACAACATACAGTTATTAATATGTATGGCCAAATTTAATATACTTCCCAAAAACTAATTTCTGTTTGACTGAACCTAGCAAATGGGATTAAAGTAGGAAGCTAGTAGCTAATACCTATGTCAGGGTACACATGTGATTGAAAATTCAATATGGAGCTAACTCTTAAGTTTATCACTCCCAATCTAGAGTTGACTCAAATTCGTATGCTAGACTTTTAAACAACCAATTGAACATATAAGATCAATGAATAAGGGAATAAATGTATAGGAATAGTGACTGGGTCTTCACTTAAACTATATGACTCATTGGGGTAGTGGTGAAGGTGACTTAAGTAACTAAATCTAAGTTAAAATGAATGCAAACAAAGGGTTTAAAAAAATGATATGCAAGCAATCAATAAGACAAGGAAATGTATGGTATACAAAACAAAACTGTTGTAACAGACCTCCCCCATTTCCACCCACAGAGGAAGGAGAAATTTATAGTGTCACCCTTTCAAAACTACATTCCATCTTTAAGATGAGGTTGATTACCACCGGGGATCTACCTAATCCTTTACTCAGATTGATAAGGACTAAATAAATAACTAGAACAGAGCAGAAACCTATGTTAACTAATGATGAGCTTTAAACATAAGATTATCGAATGCTTGGGAAATAAAGACTACGACTACCAAAAGTCCACATGTTTTAAATTCATCCAATCACAAGTACAATAACCATGACTTGATCCAGGACTAATATAAGAGAAATATAACAATCAAATTTAGGGAATAATACAGAGCAATAAATAGAAATGACAAAACGTTGTGAAAGAAAAATATCCCAAAGGTTGCATGAAACTTATGGAATAAGAATAGCTCAAATTGAACCATTTATTTTATTTCAGGCAACATAATCTTACATCATTTGTTTCTGATTCAACATTAAAAATGGAGGAATAATAATGGAACCTGGTTTATATGCTTTTCAAAACTGAAGTCTTCATTTAAAGCTCATCCAAATTCTAGCTTCTACTACTTTTTAGTTTCCACAACTTTGCAAAAACTCGAAATTTCAAGCTTCCAAAACCTGCATGAAATTTTTCAAGAACTAGATGAAAAATTCATGACCAAGAGAAGCAAGATTAGTTTCTTGAAAATTAATCAAAAACCCCTCTCTCGGTTAACTCTAACTTATTCATTTACTCTTCTTTATTTCCTATTACTCCATGCACTCTAGAAATTAATTATTTTATTTATTTTTCTTTTATTATTTGCCACACTTAATATTTGCACACAAAAGATCAAACAAGTAAAATATTTAGTTTATTAATTTAATCTTGCATATAATTTGTTTGCGCAATCTCATAGTTCAATATATTTATTTAAATATTTCATTTTAAGCCATAAATTTTAATTTATTAAGATCAAATAAATACTTTAGTAATATTTTATTTAATCTATACTTCTATTATATAAAATCTTTTATTTTAATTATTCCAAAAACTTTTAATTTTGATAATCTTTATTTTAATGTAATAATCAAACCAAATAACTAATCATGAACATCACTCAAATGAACATACTACCAAGCAATACCTAACTATAAAATTAAACGAAAGGTGAAATGACAACAACATTGACAAAACAACATGAAGTGACCTTATAGACAAGGTGTGACAGATAGATACTCATCGTCGACAAGGATGATGGATCAACATGGGGGGAACCAATGCTGTCTCCAAGTCAACTATCTCTATTGGGTATAAGGCACACTCAAACCTGACAATTCAGGTGGAGTCAATGCTTGGTACCTACAACCTACAACCTACAACAAACCACATGGTTGAACATGTACATAGACAAACAAGAAAACACACGTGAAGGGAAAACTTGTAGCATCGAAGGGCACTCACAAGCGAGTGATGTGGCCCTATTCCCCTTCACCAATACATCAATACACAATAAATAGATATTAGATCTTGATCCTATAAACACATAATACTCATATCAATGATAACTCACATAAACAATTAAACTAATCCACTAAGCATGGTATAAGCATAAAACATCAGATATAAATATGTCATTATAACTATGCATCAAAGTGTCATAATATCCAAGTATCAACAACAAGTATCATAATATTCAAATACAATCCAAGTAACTATTAGAAGTGGAAAGAAAAGTAAGGGGAACTACATCCTCCCCCGCTAGGACCAAGCTTACTCCTCAAACCCTAGAAAAAGATATGGGTATAACTCTCTCATCCTGGAAGCATCCTCCTAGGTAGTAGAAGACTTGTTATTTGGATCCCACTGGACCCTAACCTGCTCAATGTCTCATCCCCTGAGTGTGAGTTTCCTATGTTGTATGATGCCCACAGGCTCCAAAGCAAGTTACCTATCCTCTACTTGTAATGCATCCCAATCAAGGACATGAGATATATCTATATAATAGGGTCTAAGAACTGAAACATGAAACACATCATGAAACAAATGACCAAATAATGCCTGGAAAGGAGGCATGCCAATAGAGCTATGATGACTATTATTGTATGCAAAATCCATGAAATACAGGTAGTCCTCCCAACATGACTGTTGATCCATGACATACATCTGAAGCATATCCTCGAGGATCTGACTGATTCTCTCAGTCTTCCCTTCAGTCTCTATATTACAAGCTAAACTAAAGTTCAACTGAGTCCCCAATGCATGTTGTAGGGATGTCCAAAGAGCTGAACTAAACACTAGATCTCTATCTAAAATAATCCTACAAGGAATACCATGTAATCTAAAAATTTCCTCCATGAAAACTATGGCCACTGATGAAGCATTGTATGAGGATCAAATAGGGGAGAAGTGTTCTGCCTTAGTCAACCTATCCATAGTGACCATAATGGCAACATGTCAATGGGAAGAAATGGGAAAACTAATAATAAATCATAATGAGATGATATCACATTTCCACTCTAGGACTAGATGAGGCTGTAAAATGCCTACATGATGATAGCATTTTTTGTTCATTCTTTGACACTCAAGACATCTCGACACAAAATCAACAATATCTCTCCTCATTCCAGCCCAAAAGTATAGTTTTCGAAGGTTTGCATGCATCTTTTTGACACCCAAATGAGATGAATATGGTGCCTGATGTGCCTTTGTCATGGTCAAAGTATGAAGATCTCTCCTGAAGAAGGAATATAAATATGACCCAAGTGCCTGAAAAGGCCATTTAACTCAAGTGAATATCCTAAAAATCTTCCCTCTAAAACTCTATCTGACTCCACCTCAAATCTCACCTCCTAATACCAACTATTAGAAGGAAGTGTCGAAAGGATCTGAATACTCAAGTCCACTCCAAAAGTCACTATTGAAAGCTCATGTCTCCATTGACTAAGTGCATCTGTCACCACATTATCCTTTCCTTGAATGAATTTTACCCCAAAATCATACTCGCATAGGAACTCCATCCACTCTCTCTGCCTCACATTCAAATTAGGTTGCATGAAAATATACTGAAAACTATGATGATCACTATGCATCTCAAACTAATGCCCCAAAAGAAAGAAAGTGCCTCCATCTCATCAAAGCATGAAACATAATGACTAACTCTAGATCATGTGTAAGATATTCAAGTCGTGATCCTTGAGTTTGTGAGACTCATAGGCAATCACACGACCATCCTGCATCAACATTACTCCTAAACCCTCCAAGGAATCATCTATACAAACCAAAAAATCCCTAGTAGGATCAAGAACAACCAAGATAGGTGTAGTGGTCAATATCTCCTTAAGATTCTAAAAAGTTTCCTATCATTTCTCTGACCAAATAATTTTTTTCCCTTTCCTCTAAAGAGAAGTGATGGGGTGGGATATCCTCAAAAAACCCTATACAAACTATCGACAGTAACCTGCCAAACCCATGAAACTGTGAACCTATTCAACATTAGTAGGTGCAGGCCAATCGATGATAGCTTGGATTTTTAAAGGATCCATGAAAATACCCTCACCATAAATACCATGACTCAAATATTTCACCTCTATCAGGAAGAACTTGCACTTTGACAAATTTGCATACAATTGGTTCTCCCTCAAACACTATAACACCTACTTGAAGTGTTCCTCATGCTCCTCCATGGTCCTTGAATAGGTCAAAGTATCATCTAAAATTACTAGGAAAAATTGGTCAAGATAGTAAAACATGCCATTCATCAAACTCATGAACATAGATGTCGCATTCGTCAACTCAAATGACACAACTGTGAACTTGTAGTGTCTGTAACAAGTACAAAATGTGGTCTTATGTATATCTACCAAGAATATTTGCAACTGATGATATCTTGACTTAACATCAATCTTTGAAAATACCCTAGCTCCCTTGATCTCATCAAATAGATCATCAATCCTCAGCAATGGATACCTATTTCTCACTATCACCTTGTTCAACTACTAGTAATCAATGCACAATCAAAGGGAGTCATTCTTCTTCACAAAAATAACTAGTACTATCTAAGGAGAGACACTAGGAAAAATAAACCCCTTCACTAAGAACTCCTCAAGTTCTAACCAAAGCTCCTTAAGCTCCTAAGTGGTCATCTGGTATGGAGCTCTTGAAATGGGCTCAGGTCTAGGCACAAGATCTATCTTAAAACAAATGTCACGCTTGGGTGGCATCCCTAGAATCTCGCTAGGAAAGACATCAACATACTATATAAGGATGTGATGACTATCAAGAGACACCTCCTAGCTCTCCCCTAACTCCAAATCATTAATTGTCACTACAAACAGCTAACAACCCTACCACATACACCTCTTCAACTACATATCAGAGATCATCCTCAACGAAATAGGCCTTTGTACACCAACTACCTTAACCTCACTACCAGAATCACCTATGCACCATGCTAATTTACATTGACAATATATGATTGCTCTGTGAGCCTCTAACCAATCTATGACCAATATAATATAATATGAATCAAGGGGAATAATATGAAGGTCAACTATGGTGCAAAGAGACCCAATCCTCAAACTACAACCACAAATAAGAGACTCAACTACGACCTTAGCATTAGAGGCCAACTCAACCTTCGACATATCATCCTACTTTGATGCCACTAGTCCACATCGTGCTACTATGGAAGGAGAAATAAAGGAATTTGAAGCACCTAAATCAAAGAGAATAGAGACTCTACTAACCTATAACACACCTAATGTCTCAACAACTTTACATTGGTGCTCAGTCTAGTGGTTATCAATCATAGAAAAAACTTTGTGTGATCTAGTTGTACACCATACTGTCAACTCTGAAGCCACTAGTCTTTGACTAAATCTAGATGCATCCTACTAAGGACACTATCTAGCAATATGACCCTGCTAATGACAAGAGAAGCACCCTATACCTCTAATAAAACCTTTACCACCTGGAGGTGCATTAGACTGTTGAGCACTGCCCCTATTAACTATAGACTGTGAACTCTAAGTTGGCTGATCAGAGTGATAATGCTTGTTTCACCTCCACTTCATGTCTCTCCTAGATTGAAACCTATCAAGCTATCGAGATTGAGAGTTATTATGTTTTGAATGAGATTGTTGATGATGTTTACCACCCTTAGTGGCTGCCTGGTGGCTCCTAGAAGGACCTACTAACTAATTCTGGACAACTCAAGAACTGAAACCTATTGGAGGTGCACTACCAATCTAAACCCCCATCTGACCACCTCAAGCCATAGCCAAATTCTCCTCAACTATATGATCCTTCTCTACAACCACCTCCATGGTTTTTGACTCAAAATCCTGAACACCTCCACTAATACAGGCATTCAATCCCCTAATAAAGTGTTGTACTAACATACCCTCATCATCACCTATGCAAACATAGTGCTTGAGCTAATAAAATCTCTACTCATACTACTCAACTGACATCACCATCTATCTTAGCTCATGGAACTCATTCACACAACATTGTTTCCAATGATCAGACAAGAACCAAGCTCTAAATCTCTCTAAGAACATCTCCCATGAGACTAAATCTACATCCAAATGGAGCTTCTTCTCCTCCAAACACCACCACGTGGAAGAAAAACCTTAGAGATGCATGATATCACACCTAGCCTTGGTGTTTCTACCATATGGATGCATACTAAAACACCTATTTAGATCAATTAACTAGGTCTCTACCTCCAAACCACTACCAGTCCCATCAAAAGTCAGAGGATGTGCTCATAAAAAGTCCCTCATATGTCCAGCCAATACATTCTCCTCCTCAATTACAATCTCTCTCATGGGATATCTCTTTCTCTCTCTCTCACCACCAACTTTTCACCTTCCTGTGTCAAACCAAG
This sequence comes from Sequoia sempervirens, assembly GCA_007258455.2. NCBI lineage: Eukaryota > Viridiplantae > Streptophyta > Pinopsida > Cupressales > Cupressaceae > Sequoia > Sequoia sempervirens. The sequence continues at coordinate 152,968,437 of VDFB02379711.1, read as the reverse complement.
ATTGGAAGGAACCTCCTCCAGTAAGTCACAAAACTATGCACCCTCAAATCATGGCTAATCTGGATTCTAACCTTCACCTCCTTGATTATTCTATGAACCTTGTTGTTCCTCACAATTAGAATTGTGGGAACTCTAAGGAGGTGAGTCCTGGAAATTAGCCCCATGGCCACCACATGACCTCTACCATGCTCTTGACCTTGACCCTAATATCTAGGCATTATCCTACACAAACACCACCAAGGACAAATTCAGGTTGTTAGATGAGGTCAAAAAGGGAATACTTAACCTTCAAAATCTATGAAACTAAGACAACTTAATGGGCTCTTGTATATACCTAGAGCACCCAATGTTAGAACTTGGGCTTTGGTACCATGTGTAACACCATGCCACAAAACTCTAGAGGACAACACACTAGCACCTAAAACATAACATTTTTTTTTTTTGAAAATGTAATATTCACACAATTGAAAATGAAATATTAATATAAATTCTAACCTAAGTCTTCTAAGGTCCATGACTACGCTACTAGATTTCCCATTAACTAAATTATCAAGAAACTATAAATCATTACATTAGATAAATTTTAAGAACAATATGAGTTCCATTTCATCCTCACATTTACAAGATCAACTAAATTCAAATAATCCATTTTATAGTAACAATATAACAATATCAATATTCATTAAATTGATAATAATATCAATTACATTCATCATTACAAGAGAGAGTCTACAATAATTACAATGACACATAATTACATTATTACATCTTCAACCACAATGCCTCCCTACAAATAGGTGAGGAGAATACACCAGGAGAATAATACATATTGCAATAGTTTATGAAACAATACATGAAAGATAATCCACATGAACTATATTAAGTGAAGAAGTCTTCAAATCTAGGAGAAGTCACCACAAACTCAAACAAAGTGAGGGAACCCAATGGAGAACAAGACACAATCCACTTGACATGATAGCGAAAGGGTCCCACCACCATAATCAGTCAAGAGACATTAGACAACAAAAGGGATAACATGACCTCAATGAACAAGTACAATACAACATCAAACGATAGTACACCACTTCCAGAGGCACACAAAATCAAGGGAAGCAAGAGACAAGGGAATACTAGGTTGTCGTAGGAGGAGTGTCATCACATAGTTTGCTATGGGTTACCCAGGAATATCTTCCTAGGCCTTGGTCCCCCATCCTAGATTACCCTGGTAGCCTATACCGATCTCTGACCCCTCATGCAAATCTATGTGGAATCAACATACCTCTCATGAGGACGAGGCAGTTGATCTTGACATTCTAGGAATTTTGAACTCATCTCAAGCCTATACGAGCACTTGAAGCATGAGTGAGGAATTCAATTATCTTGATTAGTGTAATTACTACCCAACCCCCTAGTTCATTTTAAGTCATCACTTAATTACTCAACCGTAGAAAAATGGACCCTTGTCATTTTCATGGTCTTTAAGGCCTTTCTTCATGATGTTTCTTCTATTTTTCTTTTATTTAATGTTGTAATATGGCTTAAACATGCATATTTAGGAACTAAAATTCAAATAATGACATCTTGTGAAGATGTTGTGAAGTGTTGTAAAGCATTTCTACACTCTTCTAGACTCTATTCATTAAAATTCACCTAAAAAATATCCTTTTCATCACTAATCAAGTCCTATTTTGAAGTGTTGTAAAGTCTTGTAACAAGGTTTCATGCTTTTCTAGGAATAACTTCAATATTTACACCTTTCTTATGCTTTATTTAACCCCTTTATGCCATTATAATCTTTAATTAAGTTCATTTTTTAATGTAAACCTAAAAAATAACATCAACCATTCTTCCCAAAACCCATTTTTAGGTCCTAGGTGGGACCCATTCACCATGGGTGGTGAATGAGTCCCCCTTGGCTCCAAATTCAAAATATTTTAGATTTCCTTTTGTGATTTTATTTAAAATCACTTAATGTCAGCCTGTGATGAGGTATCATTAGGTTACTAAGGCACAATAATGTATAAATAAGTGTTTTTCTCCTCATTTTACATCTTCAAATCCCTACATTCTCACATCACACTCAAGGAATATTTTCATTCACTCAAGCATTCAAGCATCTTACAACATCAAATCAAGCACTAATCAAGCATTTTGGACCATCCATTGACACAACTTCAAATTTTCTTCAACAAGGGTTTGGTAAGTTGATAGCATTTGCATGTTATTTGTTTATCATTCTTTTGCATTTCATTATTTCATTAAGGTTTTGATTACCAAAGTGGGTAAATGACCAAGGAAAACCCCTATTTTCTAACCCTCAACCATTTTTCCCTTCTTGCATGTTTGTTTACAGACCTTTGTGTGTAGATTTAACAAGCGTTTAGGTGTTGAAGAGTGGTCAACAAGTCAACTAGGTGATTCAAGTCAAATCAACCATATTTTAAGCTTTGAGAAGGTATTATGTCTATTTCCTGCAGAATTGACTTTGACAACGCAACAAGCAGACATCCTCATATTTGGTGTTGCAGAGTTGTCTCTTGATTTCTCAAAATTTTGGGAGAGGACTAATTTTTTGCTAGTGGCGAATGAGTCTCACCTTAAGGCTAGAAATCTAAGTTTTGTCAAATTTTGGATCCCAACACTCAGAAACCTATTTTCTACAATTTTCATCACAAGTAGGACTAATTCGCCATCTTGGGTGAATGAGTTCCATTGGTAAATTTATATAATTTCAAACAACATTTAGATCATTCTAGAATCTTCATCAGACCTCTAGGTGAACGCTGTTTCATCTCATTTCTTTCTAAATATTATGCATTTATTCATTGAAAGCTCATTGTTTGCATATCAAATTGTGTTTTCCATCATAGCATAATTCCTAGATTTTGCATACATAATCAGTCATATAGATCATTTAATTACACTGATTTTAGTTCATTTAGCTTAAATAACATCATACACTACCTAATTCGAATGAACCTAGTTAGCATTTTTGGTCTACCTCTATTCTTTTAGGTGAAAAACCCTAGAAGAGTTAGTGAGTATTGTGGCTCCAAAAATATACAATTCATTTTGGTGAACTTGCATTTTTAACACTTTGCATTTCTAATTCCATTTACATATTGCATCCTAGATTACACTTGTATCAACATTCAATTAGGGTATTTTTTTGTTCTTGCATTATAGGGTTTTAGTGAAACATTCATTTAGATTTCATTTTTTCATTGCATCTAATTGAAAAAGTTGAAAATTTGCATCTGCATCCTTCATTACATTCTGAAAATCATTAGAATCACATTAAAATTTTTGAAAAACATAAAAAAATCTCATCCTGGGACTCATTTGCCACCCTGGTCGAATAAGTCCACCTGCATTGTTCATATTGCATTTTCAAACATTTTCTGGCATTTTTCTACATTTCTATTTTTTGTAGTTACTTCTCTGTTATAGTTAGTAGAAATTTTTTTATTTGCATTTAGAAATCCTATATTAATAACATTTTGTTTCCACAGTCCATGATGCTGGTATGCAAGATTTTTGGAATAAACTGTGTGTGAATTTTATATCATCAACGTTTCAGATCAAACTCCATGATCCATCATCAGGATGATTAGCAGTAGAGTGAGAATGAAAGAGAGCAAGCAGACTTGGATATAAAGGAGAGGGAAGAGGGGTTTGGGAAGGTTGAGAGGCACGCTCCCCACAAAAACATAACATAAATATAAATATATATAAGAAACAACAAAACCTAAGTATATATCTGAATTATATATGCAAAGGATAATGAGAAAGATAAGGAAGAAACAAAACAAATATAAATGTAAGAAATTAAAGGACAAATGAAAATAAATAAATAAATAAGAATTAAAAATTATTGAAAAGTAAATAAAAAAGGTACCATTATAATAATGGATGAAAGGAAACAATTAACCACTAGGAACAATAGTAAATTGTATAGGAGAAATAAAAGAGAAAGACTAAATAAGAAAAGCACAAAAAATATCAAAGAGTAAAGGAATCAAGTAGAAAACTAAAGAAATCAAATGATGAAAAATGAATGAAACACAAAAAAAAAATCACACGAGAAAGGACTAAATGGAATAACTCAAAAACTATAAAAAAGTTTTTGATTGTTTTTGTTAATTTAATTTTCATCTTTTGATTGCTTTTGTCAATTTATTTTCCATCATTAACAAGATTACTTTTGTTAATTTATTTTTCATCATTTGATTGCTCTATTGCCTTGCATTTACATTCACCCCATCCTTTGTGGTACTTGTATGAGTGTTTGGTGCCCCATTGATATTACTTTAGTGAGACGAAGTTCTAGATTCATGGCCTCCCACAATAGCACTTTTGTTGTGGACCTTGGGATCTCGAGAGCTCATACTCCTAGTATAGACAATGGTGCATTAGGCATTGACAATACCACTTATATGCCTTCACCTTTCCATCCAATGAATGTTGAAACCCAACAAAACTCCATCCTGCATGAAAAGGTCATTAATATTCATAAGGATTTTGCACATTTACAACAAGTTTTTTCCCTTGAAAACATTTCCACCACTGCCATACCCACAATAAAAAACCTTTATCATTTGATTGAAAGTGATGATGGCTTGCAAGTTATGAGATTTACACTAAACATGCATCTTCCACTTCCTAATATGTAAAAAATGTTGTAAGCCAAGGAGGACCTCACATTCCCCCCCCTTCAACCATAGCATCCATACCAACTTATACCACTCCTTAGCTTACAATAACTATGCAACAAGTTAGTCATGTGACTCCTTTTGTAATTCCAACTAGCATTCCTAGTTCTATTTTGGCGTCACAAGTCCCAACCACTTCCTTCACCCCTCTTAGTGTTCCTTTCACTTCCCCTCACATTACATACACTCTCTCTCCATTTTCCCTTCCACCTCATACTACTTACCTTGACCCCATGATTACACAACTCCTTAATACTGTTTCATCCATGCAACAAAAAATTTACACCATTAGCCAAGGTGAAAATGCTCCACCCACATATCATGTTTGTAGTAGCCCCTTATCCTTAGAAATCTTACGTACCCTAATGTCGCAAGGGATAGAAATTCCTAGATTTGAGAAGTACAAAGGTAAAGGAGACCCTATTAACCACATCAATGCTTATACAACCTTATGCAGTGATTTTGTCATTGATGATAAAATCTTGGTCAATTTTTTTCCAAGAACCTTGAAAGATACTGCATTAGAGTGGTTTTACAACTTTCCCAATCATTCCATTTGATCATTTAATGAATTGGTGGATGATTTTATAAGTAACTTTCAAATTCACATGACTCCTAAAAAGACAATGGCCAAATTAATGAGATGTGGAAAAAATACAAATGAAAAATTAATTGATTTTATCTCATGATACCAATCCTTGTATGCTCAAATTGATGTCAAAATTCTTGATGAATGTCTACAGAAGATGTTTATCAAAAACTTGCACACAAACCTTCATGATAAGTTAAATATGATAAAATTCACTTCATTTATGCATTTATGTACAACCTTATGTGAATATCACAACTCAATTTCTAGCCATGATTCAAAGTCCTCTTCTAGTCGAGCTGAGAAATATGAACCACAAAACCAAAACAACACACAAAAATTTCACAAACCAAATAGAGGCTTTTTATAGTTCAATCCACCTCCTCAACTGTAACCAACCCAACTAGTTCCAAATCAAGTGGCGGTTGTTAAAGTTGTAGTACCTTATGCTTATGGGGACCTGAAGAGACAATTTACTCCCTTAACTGATACTCTCCATAATACAATGAACCAATTGCTCCAACAACAAATGATTACCCTACCTATTGTCAAACCGCTTGATACCACCAAACCTTTACCACCTACCTTCAACCAAATTCTTATTTTCATTTTCATTTCCAAAATGGACATGAAACCAAAAAATGTAAGCATCTAAAACATTTAGTTCAAGACCTCATTGATTTTGGTTGTTTATCCATTGTGGGTGTTAATGATCAAGGCAATAATTTTGTTGCACCCCCTAACCAAAATTTACAAATTTTCACCAACCCCATGCTTAAACGCAATATTTCATTTCTCAAGGCTAATGAACCTTCAAACACTGATGTAATGAATGTTTATACACATAGTGAACAACATGATATAACTCCAAATGTTACCCAAATTAATCCTACGGATGAAATTTTGGGTGCAATAGATGTTATCCCTCATAAGGGCCAAACCAATAAATCTCTTGATATACTTTAAAAAATTCTTAATGGTCCTCTTTAAATATCCAAAAGAATCTATGATAAGCCCACCAATGGTATATTAATAGATCTCACCTATGGTGAGAATGTGATCACATAAGAGTTTTTAGTATTACACGATCTCTATCAAGATGATTATAATAAAGCAGCTGAATGGATTAAGAAACATACTAGTTTTGCATGCTCTACGATCAGATCGATTGTACTCCCATTATAGATAGGACCCAAAAATTTGGATGTAACATTTTCTATTATTCCACAATCAGATCAATTTCATTTGCGGTTAGGCTACCCTTGGCTTTGCTCAATGAAAGTGGTCCCATCAGTGCTTCACAAATGTTTGAAGTTTCCACATGGCAATGAAATATTTACCTATGACACAATAGTAGATTTCATCCATTATCCTCTAAAGGTAATTTTTCCTTAGAAGCCTTTTGGCTAGAACCTATGGAAACCATCACCCCTTGAAAGGAATTATTTTTCATATTCTATCAAAAGTTTAAAGCCAAATGAATTTATGAATTGTCTCTTTGTAACACATCCTTGTCCACTTTCACTCCTCCTATCATAGATGAAACCATGCTTTAGCCTGAGTCTGACATTGAGCAAACCATACAACCAACCTTACACACTTCCTCTCCATCATTTAAAAGACCAAGAGAAACTCACACCAATCCTATCATGCCTCCTCGCATTAAATAAGTGTATAAAGCCAAAGACAAAGTGATTGATCCATCCTCTTTGTTTTCTTTTGTTCTTCCCCCTTCGGAAGAAATTATAAGAACCTATGATGACTCAATCCACTCTTACACCTCAACAACTTCAAAACATAATTTAACAAAATCGCGGTGCTAGCTAGAGAACGTAGGCATCAACATCATCTCCTCATTCATTAGTCTCATATGGAAAAATAGAGAAAACCAATATTCACCTTTGATAGAAATAATAGATTATCACCCTCCTTCTCCTGACTCGCCATATTATAGTCTAGTCCAAATTTCACAATAAATTCAAGAACCAATCCAATAGCCACAACTTTTGATACATCCTTCCTTGGAAATCAGCCTTCGTCCTCCCGTCATCATCAATCTTGATGATGATGATGATGTGGCGATAGAAAAAATTGATGAAGAAGTGCTCAATGATCTAAACTCTTTATTTTCATCTACCATGAGCTTAAATGATAAATCCTATCAACCAAGTGAAGAACCTAGTACAAATCTTAGCTCAGCGCTTGCAATTCTTCCTTTAGATAGTCAACCGGCCTCACATTATACTGAACATGATTTCCAGGAGGAAGATGATTTGTTAGATGGCTGACTTACATTTTCCTAGCTAACCATTTTGCATTTTTCTCTTTTTATTTTTCCTTTCTTTTGTACTTTTATGTGTGTATTGTGTTCCCCTGTAACGTGCATTTGATGTTCCCTCTCTTTGTACACTTCTTCTATTTGTACCTCTATTATTCTATATGTTGGGCATTGTATTTCTCACTTTCTTTTGTGTTCTCCTTTTGGATATGATGCAAAGTGTTGAGACACCCTATGTCTCTTCCATGTTGACCCAATCATTCCCTTTTCCTTTTTCTTTTTGTTTTTTTCTTGATTTTTTCCTTTTGGGGATGATGCAAGGCATTGAGATGGAAATGTATTTTTCATGTTGACCCAAAATATTTTTCTTTTCTTTTTATTTTCAGTTGTTTTTTCCTTTTGGGGATGATGCAAGGCATTGAGACTACAATGTCTCTTCCATGTTGATTCAAAAATACTTTCTTTTTCTTTTTTTTTCACTCTCTTTGTGTCATTCTTCCAGTTCTATGTGCTTTGGGGAATGATGATTGTTCCAACCTCTTTAATCAAAAAATTGCAACAATGAACATATTGACCCCAAATCCATAGATCCCTTATGTGTTTGGTGTGTTCTTTTCTATGGGGAAACTCCATTTTTTTTTTCCTTTTCATTGACATGACACAACCTTAGAAGCATATAACTTGGCATAGGGATTTCCAAGTTGTCTCTCATGTCTTGTTTTATTTTCTTCTTTTCTTTCCTTCGCTACTTTAAAGTAATTTCTCATAGAACGGTGTGTAGCAATTCCTTTAAAGTGGTAGGAATAGATGACCATTAATTCATTTGCATTCTTGGTTCCTAGTGCAGCCTTGTCATTCATACAATGCATTTGTCACTTTGTGGATGACATTGGGTGTGATGTCCTTCATAAGTGTGATCTATTGATGTGACACATTGCATCCCCTAAGTTGTGAATATACTATTCTTTGATTCGTCCTCTCTTTGATACATTAGACACAATGTTCCCTAAGTGACTGACCTTGCACGAACTTAACAAGACTCCTTTGAACATCTTTTGCATTTTACATTTTGCATTTTTTCCACCTTGTATAATGCAACTTGCATTCCTATGGTACCTTCCTTTTTGTTCATGAGTTCTAAGCATACAAAGCTTTGCTTGTCTCATGAAGCATGAACCAACATTTTCCTTTTGGTGCCTTGTTAAAGTTATTAGGTGGTATAACTTTGATATGGTTGAGTCATAAGCCCATCCAACGACATGACTTTCCCCATAGCCACCTTTTTGTTTATGAGTGCATACCAACTAGTGTATGTATCTCACCTTTTGGACCTTCTCACCCAATGGACTACCATGAACTCTATCACCCTAGAGTGAGTACACATTCTATTTTTAAAACAATCAGCCTAGATCTAATCCACAACTAGTTGGACAAATGATCGAAGCTTCATCTGATTCTCTCTTTTCAACACTTGTGTGTTCCTTTGTTATTATGCTTATTTTTTCATGGGATCTTCATCCTGGGGGCTTGATAATCCCTCTTCATCGTTATATTTCATCTTGCTAACATAAGTACATTTGAACCTGCCTCTCGATGTTCGTGGCTACTTTAGTGTGAGTTTGAAGCAAGTTCATCTTATCACTAAAGTGGGGGCTAAATGCACCATAGAAGAATGGACCCTTGTCATTTTCATGGTATTTTAGGCCTTGTTTCATGACGTTTGGTCCATTTTTCTTTGATTTAATGCTATAATATGGCTTGAACATGCATATTTAGGTACTAAAATTCAAATAATGACATCTTATGAAGTTGTTTTGAAGTGTTCTAAAGCCTTTCTACACTCTTCTAGACTCTATTCATTACAATTCACCTAAAAATAACCTTTTCTTCACTAATCAAGTCCTATTTTGAAGTATTGTAATGTCTTGTAACAAGGTTTCATACTTTTCTAGGCATAACTTCACTATTTACACCTTTCTTATGATTTATTTAACCCCTTTATGCCCTTACAAGCTTTAATTAGGTGCATTTTTTATTGTAAACCCGACAAATAACATTAAACATGACTTAATTCCTGACACCCATTTTCAGGTCAAAGGTTGGACCCATTCGCCATTGGTGTTGAATAAGTCCCCCTTGGCTCCAACTTCAAAATATTTTATATTTCCTTTTAGGTTTTTATTCAAAATCACTTAATGTTAGCCTATGATGAGGTGTCATCGGGTTACTAAGGCACAATAATGTATAAATAAGTGCTTTTTTCCTCATTTTACATCTTCAAATCTTCTACATTCTGACATCACATTCAAGCAATCCTCTCATTCACTCAAGCATTCAAGCATCTTACAACATCAAATCAAGCACTAATCAAGCATTTTGGAGCATCCATTGACACAACATCAAATTTTCTTCAATAAGGGTTTGGTAAGTTGATAGCATTTGGATGTTATTTATTTATCATTCTTTTTTATTTCATTATTTCATTAAGGGTTTGATTACCAAAGTGGGGTTTGAAAAAGGAAAACCCCTATTTGCTAACCCTCAACCATTTTTCCCTTCTTTCATGTGTGTTTGCAGGCCTTTGTATGTAGATTTAACAAGAATTTAGGTGTTGAAGAGTGGTCAACAAGTCAACTAGGTGATTCAAGTCAAATCAACCATATTTCAAGCTTTGAGAAGGTATTATGTCTATTTCTTGTAGAATTGACTTTCACAACCCAACAAGCAGACATCCTCATATCTGGTGTTGTAGATTTGTCTCTTGATTTCTCAAAATTTTGGGAGACGACTGATTCTCCACCAATGGAAAATGAGTCCCACTATAGGATTGGAAATTTAAGTTTTGTCAGATTTTGGATCCTGACACTCAGAAACCTATTTCTAATAGTTTTCATCAGAAGTAAGACTAATTCACCACCCTAGGTGAATGAGTCCCTCTGGTGAATTTCTATAATTCCAGATAACATTCAGATCATTCCAGAATCTTCATTAGACCTCTAGGTGCACACTGTTTCACCTCATTTCTTTATGTTTTGTATTTATTCATTCATAGCTCATTGTTTGCATATCACATTGTGTTTTCCAGCATAGCATAATTCCTACATTTTTCATACATAATCAATCATATACGTCACTTAATTTAACTTAGTTCATTTCATTTATCTTAAATAAAACCATACACTACATAATTTGAATGAACGCAGTTAGCATTTTGGGAATACCTCTCCACCTTTAGTTGAAAAACCCTAGAAGAGTTAGGGAGTATTGTGGTGCCAAAAATCTATGGTTCAATTACAAAACTCCCACATGGGTTATGTAGGAATGACTTTGTGTGTCGACCCCCATTGAGATTCACTCCCCTACTAACAACAAGGAAACCCAATAGAATCAAAGGAGCAAGCCAACTTGCACAATCACAAAATCTCATTAACATATACAACAAGGCGGCAAAAAACCCTTCCTGCACACAAATTCCATCCACATTGGTGAATATACTATGCAAGGCTAATTATCATCATAAACACAATAAATACAAAACCAACCAACACCAAGGTTTATCAAAATTTATATCAAGAAGAGAATTTATCCCTAGCCTCTAGAAGTCTCCTAATATGCAAAGAATTAAGGCATTGAACAAAGCTCACAAATATTCCACTTCACTAAATTTAAACTTAACTCATCCAATAACTCCATTAAAGACTTAAATAAGAAAAGTGAGTTAAATTAATAAGGATACATATATATATATATATTGGTGGCATATGGCTTCTAGTGTTGTCATTGATGGAAACTAAAGTCATTATTTTGGTTTTCAGATCAGTAATTGCTCATACCAATGGGAAAATTATAGAATAGTGTTCTACTAGCAAAAAGTAGAAAGAATAGGGTATTTAGTCAGTTAGCCGATCTGTATGCTTCACTGGGTCATCAGTTTGAGTTGTGGATCCCTAGGATAGATTTTTGAGCATAAATGTTATCCTACTCTTAAGTTTTGTGATGTTTCATTAATCAGTGTACAAGCTTGGAGATCTGACAAGATGTTTTTCTCTTTATTTACTCTTTATGGCCAACCTAGTGAATGTTGCATGTCATGGATGTATAAGGAGTAATTATTCAATTGTTTCTTATGTTGGCTATTTTTTTTTGTGTCATAGCTATAGTATATCCGACTTGTGTGGGTGTGCATTAAATATTGCTCATGATTTGAGCCAACATGAGAATATTTTGTATTTTATTTGAATTTGACATATAGCTATTGAATTTTTGTTGGAAGATATGTATGCAACTTCGAGAAATTCATTTTGGTGTGTGAGTGGGTGAATATAGTAGAGAAGATGCATGCGTGAATATCAAAAGGCCTATTGAGTGAATTTTGCTTGTGTAGAAGATGATTTTGTGAAGTGAATTAAGGCATAGCAGAGCTAAGTGTGGAGTTTGATAAAAGCTTTAGAATTTGATTAATGTGCTTCACCAGAACTGAAACTAGGCATTTGTAGATGTTATCCTCTCAGTTCAACATTTTTTTGTAATGAAAAATATTTTATAAGGCAGTAAGCCTTCCTTATTTTGAGAAGTGAGCTCTAGGCGGTGTGCCTGAATGCATGTGTATTCCCTTTTCTTCATACTTTTAATAGAGTATATAAATTATGGATTAATATCCACTATGGTTTTTCCCCTAACAGGGTTTCCACATAAAAATTTGGTGTTATGATTATTTCTTTCATGTTCTTACATCTTTACTTCTGTTTAAATGTTGTAGATGGTTTATAATTTGAATTAAATTTTAGAATATTGTTGAACACTAATTCACCCTCCCTCTCAATGTTCCTTGAGTCCAACAATTGGTATTAGAGCAAGTTCCTCTATAGGAAGTTTAACATCTTGAGGTGGATCTTGGATTGTAATGGACTCAAGTGGTCTTCAACAACAACTTATGGTGGCACTTGATGATCTTGATCAATCTAAAGTAGAAGTCATGGAATTAAAATCAAATCTTGTGGATGCTGAAAAATTCATTCAATCATTAAAGGAAAAAATTAGTGTCAAGAGAAAAGAGGAAGGAACTTTGCGATCAGCTGAAGCAGAAAGAAAACAAAATCTTGGAAGATGTTCACTTGTATTTGACCCTAAAAGAGATAACTGAAGAATGTGAAAAACTTGCTTGGGCCAATGCTACTCTAAAGCTTGAGATGGAATCTATGCTGATGAAGTTAACTAAGGAGATTGGAGAAAGAAAGAAGAATGAGGAAAATTTGGCCTAGTCTTTAAGAGAAAAATCTGAAGAGTGCAACAAAGTTATTCTAGAACTAAGGAACAAGAGCTTGAAAGATAGATAGTTATTCTTAGAGATGAACTCACTACTGTAAATGAGTACAAGGAGAAGTTCAAGACCAATTCGGCTAAGCTTGATGAGTTGACTAAAGGACAAAAGGAAGCAAATGATAAGTGAGGTCTTGGCTATAAGAAAGGTGAAAGATTTGGATTTGAATAGAAGGATTCTAGACAGAAAATTTAGATGAAAAAAGGTAGAAGATATCTAGTAAGAAAACCCAATGCTCAGAAGTTTAATGGTTACTACTTTGCTTGTAAAAAATATGGTCATAGGGCTTCTCAGTGTATAAGCAAAATAATTTCAATCAATCCATCATTTCTTGGTCAGTGTTTTAGTTGCAATAAGTTTGGTCATAAGTCAATTGAGTGCAGAAGTATGTCTATCAGTGTAAGGAATGTTGAATGATATACCTATGGAAGATTTGGGCATGTTTCTAGTAAATGCAGGTCAAAGGGGAATCAATGGGATGACTGGTCTAGACAAATAAATCTGGTATGTTAAATTTGCAATAGATTGGGTCACATTGCAAGATTCTGCAAGAAGAAAAACATGGATAGAAGAGGTCCTGTATACAAAGGAAGAATTTCACAGAAAGGTGATAAAGGAAAAGGGAAAGTGACAGTGGAAGAAATAAGAGATTAGATGAAGAAAACATGGGCGAAGAAGAGTGAATTTGATGAAGGAAATAAGCTCACACCGGAAGTAGCCTCTAGTAATTCTTCTAGAAATTGATCTCAGTTCATTGGCCTAGGGGGAGGTTTTCAAGAAAAATCCTTTGTCCCCCTATCAGTAGTTGGCACCAAAATGTAGGGGATTTTTAGTAGTTGCACCATCAGTCTACAAATATGTTTGTGATCACTTATGCATAAAATTGAGATCTGGAAGGTCCATAGATGGATTCTTCTCTTGTTGTCTGAGAAAATAGAGTAACCAAAACTGCTAGGGAAAATTTAATGCGGAAAAAAGGTTAGATGTGTGAAGCTATAAAAAGGTATTTGGAACCATCATTTGCAATCTTGCATTGAAGAAAGAATAGGGGAGATTTTGCAACAAAATTTTGAAGGAGTCAAGTAAATTTGGCAGAAAATTCATCAAGTATTTTTGATCGCTTGTTGAATTTCTAATATTGTGCTTGGTAGAAAAACTTTTTAGATACGGAAAGAAAAATGAAACACATCAAAGGAATTGTGAATCTGGATGAATATAGAAGTAGAAAGATTAGGGATGTGATAAATTTACCGTCAACTAATGAATTGAAGTGGCTTAAAGGTGTGAAACATAGAAATTTGGACATTTGGAATGAGTTTCCTTATTTTGACAATGCAGAATTTGTTAGGTTTATCTTGAACAAATTGAATGAGGACATTCTAACCTTGGATAAACCCTATCTTATCTTGAAGGATGTGATTGGAAATTGAACTAGTCTATGCAATGATGGGGATATTCTAAAAAAATAATTTGATTCAAAACAAGTTTAAACCCTAACCATCTAGTAATAGGAGATCAAAGGGCGCTGGTAATTTCAACAATCAAAGATCTGATAACAAGGTACATGGCACATGTGATTTCATACAAAATTTTCTTTAGAAATATGGAAGGCACAACCTTGGTAGGGATAGTTTACATATCTCATAAAATGATAATGGAGGAACAAGACTTTGACCTATGTTGTTTGCTAAAAGATCAATTAATGGAGAATGTACAACTAACAAAGGATGCAGATTACCACTTTAAGTTTGGTACTTTGATCATATGTATCATGATGTATTTTCTAAATTGTTTGCCTTAGGTTGATAATGTGGTATGGAGGGAAAATGAACCGGTTTGTAAGAATTTTTTTGAACATTTCAATACTCTAGAAAATTGTGAGCAAGCTTATGCAAATTTCTTTAGAGTTTTGCTAGGAAAGTTTGGAGAAACTAGCATTTCCTTTTTAGAAAAAGCACTTGAAGTTGGATCATTCTAGTAAAATAGAAAGGAAGCAGAAAAGAGCCCTAGAATTTGTTGATGAAACTCCTCTGATACACAAGTCTCCTAAACTAGAAGGAAAAGGAAAAGAGAATGTAATTTTGGATATACAGGATGAAGATTCTGATGAGTACACTCCAAGGGATGAACCAAAATTAGTTGAACTAGATGTGATAGTAACAAAAGGAAGTGAAGAAGAAGGTGCTTTAGTCAAAACAAAGATACTGAAGATTGTTCAAGAAAATGATGGGATGTAGAAGATTGCTAGTATATGGTTAGAAAGACCCTCGTATGAGTAGAACTTGATTGAGAGCACTCTAGGTAGTTACTTTGTGCATAGTAACATTGAGTTGGAAAGGTTGTATAATGTACTTCCTAAAGAATTGATTGAATGTATTAGGGACACTATGGCCTTTGAGTCTCAAGATAAGAAAGAGGAAGAAATAATTTGACATTTGAAGGAGCAGTTAAGACTACCCCTTACCAAATTAAAAAGGAAAATGAATGTGTTGATGAAATGTATAAGCTCGAAAAATAACCTCTACAATTATTGTCTTCATTGGCCTCATGTAGTTGGGAAATACAAGGACAAGCTAGAGCAGATTGAAAGTGACTTGAACAAAAATTTTCAAGATTATAACATGTTTCAGGACCAGGAAGGTACAATAAAGAAAAGGATTCATGAGTTGTAGACTGAGCATGCAAAATTTCACTTTGCTAGAAACACTCTTGTGGACACTTTCTGGAAAGTGAAGAACTTACCTAAATGTAGATTGGAGGAGCTAATTAAAGTGCTAAAGAAAGGAGAGAAATTAGAAGGAACAATCAAAATTCCATAATCCCTCATCTAGATCATCAACCGGACATTAGAAAAAAATAGTTTGATCATAATCATTGCGATTGTAGTAGATGATTGGAAGAAAATTCTTTTGGAAATGAAAGATACGTATAAAATAATTTTCTGACTTGTGAAAAAATTGTAGTTCTTTAAATTTTCTAAATTAGCAAAGGGAGAGAGAGAACAGTAAAAAAAATTTCATTGATGTCAAAGGGTGAGAGAATGCAATGAAAAATTCCTTGACATTCTAAGGGGGAGTATTTTTTTGAAATTTTGAGCTTTGACAGGATAATCTCTTGGTTTTGACACTTAGTCATTTTTCACAAAGTGTTGTCATCAATACCAAAGGGGGAGATTGTTGGCATATGAATTCTAGTGTTTTCATTGATGGAAAATGAAGTCATTATTTTGGTATGCAGATAAGGATTTTCTCATACTGATAGGAAAAGTAGAGAACAGTGTTCTACTTGTAGAAAGCAAAAAGAATAGGGTATCCAGCCAGTTAGTCAATCTGTATGCTTCATCTAATCATCAGTTTGAGTTGTGGATCCCTGGGATATATTGTTGAGCATATATGTTAGGGTATGTGCAGGATCATGATGGGCCAAAAAGTGGCAATATGTAACTAAATGATGGCCCATGTGGTTGACGACTATTTTTTAGCCCAAAATTGATTAAACGAAAAGGGTTTCTAAAGGACATTCTCATCTTTCCAACAATATAAATTATGCTTTACTTTGAATTTAATAAATAATTATTATTCATTTTCTATTTGAATTATGACTTAAGTCCTGATTGATATGTTGATTGAAAAGCATATATAGCTTTCAAATGGTATCAATTTTTTTGAATCTAAAACATGCGTCACATTCTATGCTTCACATACTATAGGATTAAAAAAAAGTTGAATTTCATGAAGTTTTGACCAAGTTAAGGTGGTCAAACATATGAGTTTTTATAAATTATTGATTAATCTCCACCATGTTTTTTCCCCTAATAGGGTTTCCACGTAATAATCTTGGTGTTATGGTGTTTTGATTGTTTCTTTCATGTGCTTGCATCTTTACATATGTTTAAAATGTTGTAGATGGTTTATAATTTGAATTGAAGTTTAGAATATTATTGAACATTGATTCACCCCCCTTCTCATTGTTCCTTGAGTCAAACATATATATATATAGCTGCCTTTATTAGCCAATAGGCTATTTACATGGGGAGACCCCATCGAGATCTCCCCCAGTCTAATGCAGCCGAAGAACTTCATGGACAACCAATTTAAACTTTGGGTCTGCCAAATTTTGGATTCTTCTCCTTGGAATTTGCTAATGTATTAGGAAGAGGACAAGTTTTTGTGACTCTAGTTGGAAAAAGTGTAAGTGTTTAATAAATTTTGTTGCTAAAATTATGAATTGTTTTCTCCAAATGGATCAAGGAATTATTCAGCTCACTTGCCACTAAAGATTACTATGTTTAAAAATAATTAATGAAATATTCTACTTGATTGTCTACTATCATCTTCATTTCAAGTGAAAATTCTTACAGGCTTACCACTGGCAATACCATTCTGATAGACATAGACTGAATGAAACTGCCAATTTTCCATAATCTAGTTACAACCATCAAATGCCATTGTCATGCATTGGTCATCTCAATCTCATAGCATTATGCAAAGATGGTAAGTTGAAGGAGGCACTGCACATTCTCCTTACTAATCAAAATCCACCTGAAGACTACTCGACATATCTTCGATTAAATTCCAAATTTGTATTCTCAAGAATGCTCTTTCACAAGGGAAAAATTCCCACAGTTTCGTCGCTCACAGGTAATTTGGATTTGTACTACATGAATTTTTTTTCATAATAAGCTTATTTACATGTATGTCAAGTGCAAATTTTTGGTTCATGCTAGAAAATTATTTGATGACTTGAAAGAATGAGATGGTGTCTCATGGAATACGATTATTATAGCGTACAGAAGACATAGGTGTCCTAAAGAGGCAATTACACTCTTTCACCATATGCAACAAATAGGCTCCAACCTGATTAGTTCACATTTTCTAGCGTACTCCCAACCTGTGCCAAAATGGGAGCTTTGGGACAGGGTATGTATATCCATCAAAGCATAAATGATAGATGGTTTTTATCAGATGTTGTAGTTGCAACTGCCTTGGTAGACATTTATGCAAAATGTCGAAGTGTAGACAAATCCCATGAATTTTTTGACATAATGCCTCAAAGAAACGACATGGAATGTAATGATCATAGGATATGCACAAAATGGATTTGTAGAAAAGGCTTTACAAACTTTCAATTAAATGCAATTGTTTGGTGTAAAGCCAAATTCCATAATCTTTTCTAGCATCCTCACAGCCTGTGGAAAATGTGATCTTTAGAAAAAGGTATGGACATCCATCAAAGTATAAAGGATAGAGGATTTTTTCAGATGTTATAGTTGCAACTGACTTGGTAGAAATGTATGCAAAATGTGGAAGCATAGACAAGGCACGTGACATATTTGATAAAATGCCCCAAAGAAGTGTAGTGTCGTGGTCTGCAATGATTGCAGGATATACACAAAATGGATATGTTGAAAAGGCCTTAGAAACCTTCAAGAAAATGCAATCAACAGGTGTAAAGCCAGATTCGATGACCTTTGCCAACATCCTCCCTACATGTGCAAAAATAGGAACTTTTGAATAGGGAATGGACATCCATCAAAACATAATGGATAGATGACATTTGTCAGATGTTGTTGCAACTACTTTGACAGACATGTATGCAAAATTTGGAAACATTGACAAGGCAAGTGAATTGTTCGACAAAGTTCCTCAAAGAGATGTCATCTCATGGAATGCAATGATTTCAGGATATGCAGAAAATGGATTTGTAGAAAAGACATTACAAACTTTCTAGCAAATGCAATTGGAAGGCATAAAGCCAGACTCCACAACCTATGCCACCATCCTCCTTGCCTCTCCCAAAATGGGAGCTTTGGAATAGGGTGTGGGCATCCATCAAAGCATAATGGATAGAGGAATGCTATTAGATGTTATTTTTACAACTACCTTTGTAGACATGCATGCAAAATGTGGAAGCATAGGGTGATCCCACAATACTGGTTTATAATTTTTCGCCAAACTGGGCACTAATTTTTTTTGTTAACTAAATCTTCACATTCAAGCACCTATAGCAATTAAACCGTGAGGAAATTGAAGATGATGCAAACTAGAGTCTTGTCACATTTTGTCTGTAGATTCTAAAAATATTTTTTTCAAATTTTTGGGAATCAGATTGCACTTCTTTTCCATCTTCCATGAAAATTGGTTTTTTTCAAAAAACAACATTTTGAAAAAGTGACGCACACCGTATAATGCATAACCTTTTTTCCTTGAAAGATAAAATTCCAATTATTTCAAATTTAGATTTGTAACTCCAATATCTAGTGCTTCCACTTGGTTAGATAGTTTTTCTTGAATATTTTTTCTTTAATCAAGTTTCAAAGTCAAATCAATTACAATTTAGACATAACATGACTGTATAACGCATAACTTTTACTATATGTATCAAATTATTATTATTTTTTTGTTGGATCAAGGACTCCAATATCTAGTGCACTCATATTTTTAATTTTTTTTGTTGATAATCTTCTATTTTTCCACATGTGCAAAACAAAGAGTTTTGTTTTTGGTGAAAAAACTAAATTTAATAAAACTTAAAAAATAGATAGATACTATAATCAAAACATATTAAAATTATATTTGTTGGATAGCTCATTATGAGGAGAACCTGATCATAGTTGGGTTTCTGAGATCTCCTCCATTTTCATTCTCAAATAAAGCTTTGAAGTGAAAAATTCTCAATAATTTTGGTGCCTCAAAGGATGAGGGTGAAAAAATGTGGGTTCGGTTGAACAAAAAAATATTGTTCAGTCAAATAGGGGTTCGACTGCATAAACAAGGCTTGTGAATTGTTTGACACAATTCCTCAAAGAAATGTGTTCTCATGGACTGTAATGATCGTGGGATATACAAAAAATGGATTTTTTGAAAAGGCTTTGGAAACTTTCAAGCAAATGCAATTATTAGGTTTAAATCCAAATTCCACAACATTTGCTAGTATCCTCCCTGCCTCTACCTTTTAGGATATTTAAAATAAGGAATGGGCATCCATCAAAGCATAATAGATAGAGGATTTTTTTCATATGTTGTAGTTGCAACTACCCTAGTAGATATGTATGCAAAATATGGAAGAATGGACAAAGCCAGTGAATTGTTTGACAAAATTCCACAAAGAAATGTGGTCTCATGGACTACAATGATGTAGGATATGTAGAAAATGGATATGTTGGAAAAGATTTAGAAACTTTCAATAAAATGCAATTGGCAAGTGTAAATCCAAACTCCCCAACCTTTTCCATCATCCTCATTTCGTGTGCCAAAATGGGATCTTTGGAACAAGTTATGGACATCCATCAAAGTATAAAGGATAGAGGAGTTTTGTCAGATGTTGTAGTTGCAACTACCCTGGTAAACGTATATGCAAAATGTGGGAGCATAGACATGGTACATGAAATTTTTGATAGAATTCCTAAAAGAGATGTCATCTCATAGAATACAATGATTACATGATATGCAAAATATGGACTAAGCATGGATGCTCTCAAAAAAATTGAATTAATGAAGTCCTCTGGAATGTATCCTAACATTGTAAGCTTTTCTTGTGTTTTATGTGCATGCAGCCATGCAGGTTTAGTGGATGAGAGTTGTACATACTTCATTCACATGAATACTTCCTATTGTATTACACCTACATTTGATCATTATGTGTGCATGGTTGTGACCTTATTGCTCATGCTTGCTATCTTGAGGATTCCCTAAACTTTATTATTAAGATGTCAATCAAACCTATGGTGGTTATGTGGATGTGTTTTCTTGGTGCCTCTAGATTACATAAGAATATAGGCTTTGGAATATTTACAGTGACCTTGATTTATGAATTGGATCCTAAAAATGATGCAACTTATGTTCTTCTCTCGAACATCTATGCAGATGTGGGCAGGTGGGATGAGTTTCAAATGGTAAGGAGATTGATGAAGGATGCAAGAATTAACAAGATCCCTGGATTTAGTTGGATTGAAGGCCATAAAATGGTACATACTTTTTGTGTAGGAGAAAAATCATATCCACAAATAGAGGAAACCCATGCAGTTGGATTAATTTTTTTGGGAGATGAAGGTAGCAGAGAATTCTCGAGGTTCAATACATTTACATAATTTTGTGGAAGAGGAGGAAAAAAAATTATTTACTTCCCATCGTAGTGAAAATTTGACAACTACATTTGATTTGTTGAACATGCCCCTTGGAAAAGACTATTAGACTTGTTAAGAATCAAATATGTGCTAATTTCCACACTACAAAAACATTTATTGCCAATATTTCTACAAAAAGATATTCTTGTGAGAGGTAATATCATTAAAAATAGGAAAAGTGTTCGTATGTAGATTATTCGTGATGCTAAATGAAGTAAAATGAAAATAGGCTTGCATTATAATATTATGCACTATGTCAGACGTGCAATAGTAATGAAGGGATATGGTTTATATTCACTTTCTATATTTTTTAATTTATTTTTGGTTTGTTTTTTTTTTTTTTTTTCTTCTCATTCTCATCCTCCAAATTATTGATTAGGAATGGAGAATGGAAAAAAATAGAAAAACGATGAGCTTGATCAACAAATTGTGAGAAAGGAGGGTTCACAATTTTCCTTCCATTTTTAGTTGATAAGATTTTATTGTGGACTTTCCAGTCCATAGGACATCATCAAACCTATCTCACATGTCTTGCAAACCATTTTACTACCCACGGTAAACCTCTTGATTGCTTCTATGTGCAACCCTCTCCAAGCCAAGATAGAATGGTCGACCACTTTATGGTCTTTGTCTATAGGTATGATTGTGGGCTATGCATAGGATAGTCAAAGGAAGCTTGAAGGTTGCTTTTGAAGATGAGTGAGGAGGACATCGAGCCAAGGCAGTGGCTGTTTCATGCCCTCATTAAATGAAAACACACTCCAAACACTCCACTGGCCAAACACTCCACCATGCAAATCATTTTTTCAGTCTTATCTCACTAAGAATAAATCTAGCAGATATCTTCTATGTCAGGAAGATCAACCACCCTCCATCACCACCTCCATTTATAAATAGACTGTGCTACCCATAATTATGTTACCTTTGGAGTAGATAAATAGACAATCTAGCTGCAGGAGAATCTTGAGGTAAGTCACTTTCCATGGTTTCAGTGAGTTATCATATTTTTTTTTGCTACACAAATATATACTTATTTGATATGTTTCTTTATCTCATGATTTAGGGAAAAATGATTTTACTGATGCATTATTTTCATTTGCTCCAATCATCATTAGAGCTCCAATCAGGTAGATTGCAGGTTAAGGGTGTTTATATGATTTATATTTCCTTTTTCTTTTTCTTTTAAATGTTTGTACTTCCTTACAGAGGTGATGCCTAGGGTGAAAGGGGAGGTGATTTATGCTGAGGTCATTCCTACCTTTGCAAGGGAAGGGGGGGCCGAAATCATCAGGGTGAACTTCATGACCATAGGGGAGATCTTCTCTGGTTTCTTGTTTCTAAAAATAAAAATAGCCTTTGTTACTAATTGCTGCATAATGAAAACCAATTCCAACAGGTTTAATCAAGAGATCCACACAAATCTGTTTGACATTGTATTTGCATATTATTTACCTATGAAAAAGCTTTGGTATCTTTTAGGAAGAGTTCACTTAACCAAATAAAAAAATGGAATAGAGCTTTTGTAAGGCCATTGAAATATTTAGTTTTTTTGTAACCTTATGCTATTTGTGAGGTTATTGAAATTACCCTTCATTTCCATTTGGTAATTAATCCTGCAATTTGATGCCAACGTTTTCCTTTCTTTCTTTCTCTGACATGCTCACTAAATCAACACATTCCCCAAGACAACAATCTTGCACATTTCTTCTCCATGAATTTTGTCACTAATAAAAAATACCAAAGTTTATTAGCCTATTGGAATAAGCATTGCACCTCATTGGTGCAAGTGCTAGTAAATATATATGAATTGAATATATTCACATTTTATTTAAATGTG
Source organism: Sequoia sempervirens (assembly GCA_007258455.2). Lineage (NCBI taxonomy): Eukaryota > Viridiplantae > Streptophyta > Pinopsida > Cupressales > Cupressaceae > Sequoia > Sequoia sempervirens. The sequence continues at coordinate 152,945,576 of VDFB02379711.1, read as the reverse complement.
CAATAACCAAAATGGAATATCATGATGTAAGACCCTACTGTGTATGTACTAAATACAACCATAATTTGTTCTATTTTTTTCTTGAATTTATGATTAAGTATACTATGGATAATAAATAAGGTGATCTGTTTGAAATATTCCTGTATATCATTTTGATATTTTATTCTATTGTCACTACCATGAAGGTGGATTGCACTCGTTTATCATGGAATGAAAATTGAGATAGCAAATGGATTATTATATAGTTAAAGGTTAGAATGTTCAAATAACATGATATTAATGTTATACACAATTGATACTTACAATCACGTTGGTAATTTGTGCAAGAAGGTAATGGTGTTAGCATGAGAAGGGAGAACCATCAAGATTGCATCGAAAAACTACTTCATGAGGATATATATTTGACCCCATTTGAAGCCTATAAATAGGTGGAGTTAATGAATTGGTGGAATAAGGTTGTGAGTCCATTTAGTTGGGATTCATGTGAGGTGTAAGTGGGGGTTAGGTCTTGGAAACCCCTAGCTAAGTTTGAAACTCAGATGGTGATGGAGCTTCTAAAATTCTAAAGAATTTTTTCATTCCCCATGAACTTAGTCTACATTTTAAAACCCTTGTCCCCATGACTAAGTAGGGTTTTTGCTTGTGAAATAACTCAAGTATTATAATTGCACATTGACATGATATATTGCTCTCTAGTTCCTTAAGTCATCTTCTGAGCCTTTGTGCACATTTGTTTACTGACCCCTTTGGTTATAAGCACTAGTCACCAATTTCCCCATCGACCTTAATCTTTTCCTAAATTGGGTCTTAATTTTACCTGATGACAAGCATAAGTTGTCAGCTTGTGAGAGTCATATCACCATTGGCCTAACAGAGATCCTTTATTAAATGATAACCTTGCCATGTGTGCAGGTTCTGAGATTCGAGGCTATTGGAAGAGATCCTGGCAGTACCCTGCCAGCTCGTGGGTTATAAATATATGCTTGTTAAAAGCCATGAGGTCAACGAAACAAAGACATGTGTCTTCGTACAAACGTGGGGCGCAGTCTCCACTACCAATTTTATGGCCTGTGGTACCAAAATTGGCGACCATGATCAGATCTCAGGGAAAATCTCCACTATTCCCCCTAGTTCACTAGAAAAAGGTGAATTCCCATTAAAAGCAATGAGATCAACGATATCTCACCACGTGGATCGGTCTACCTAGTTTTTGAGATGGGTAGAGCTAGCTAAGAGAGAAGTTTCCATCTGAGGTGGGTTAACACCATTGGCCAAGGACACATCAGTGAAGCACTACTAGATTTCAAGCCTAGTCAACCTACATGGGACTGTTCGATTTTCCATCTCATAATGAGATCAACAACCTATATTCAAAGTTAATAAAATGGCAGGTGATATCCATTTTCACTCTACAACCAGTAGGAATTAATGATATACTCTCTGAGGGTGTGATCAAATTGATCTCCATGCATGTAGAGACTTAATTGTTGGCAATCATGAAGTGCTATTTGCATATTTCCATGCACTTGAGAATTAAATGGTGACAATGTGCATGCCAACAAACTGCCCAGTTTGCAAATGTGTTTTTCATTCAACATTGGTAATCGATAACATTAGCTTGCTCAATAAATAGAAGTGATGAGTTTCTATTTTTTCCATAACAATTAGGTTGTCAAGTCCTCAATTTGTTGAAGAGAGCAAAGATTGAGAGTGTATGTTCTCTAGTTGCAAAGTGAGCAAGAGTGGTTCTTCATCAATGTCTATACGAAGGTCTTCTGAACTCCACTCACAAAAGCCCCACAATGGAGACCCAAGACATAAACAATGTGATCAAAAGGATACATAGGAAAAGAAATCTTCATCGGTGATTGCTAGATGCAACCACCAATTGAAAGACCAAGTCGAGAGCTTGGAAGGGGTAGGAATAAAATGAGAACAAGCTATCAGGCCCTCTATCATGACTTGTCAGAAGCTTCAGTATGGTCGTGGCTCATTTGGTGAACAAAATTATCCTATTGACATTACTGATAGCTCAGAGAAAATTGAGACGGAGACTGATTCCAATTACCATCAGTATCTAGTAACCATGGGTTGAGCTCTATCCCTTGAGGTAGAGGTATTATCAATCCCTCCTTTGGTTTTTAGGACCCTAAGTGGAAGGGATGCCAAGTACTATGATGAAAGAAAATAAAGTCGAAGAAGGGGTTGAAGTCTCATCTCCAACTATTGCTACTACTCGAAGTGGCCATGTGTATCGAGGTGTGCATGTTGCTGGTAAGGGGTCTTCTAGTTTGTGAAAAGGTGGTGATCAATAATTTTTTGTGTTGATAAATGATTTCTGGAGTTGTTCCTTTCTCTCTTTGCATGTGTGGCACAATTTTGGGGCATTGAAGGTTGACTGTGTTCCCTCGTGGTGGTATGGACATTGGTTTCGTTGCTTGTTTGGTTGTGGAAGAAAATTTTGGTGGCACTTTGCTTCTTCCTCATGACGGCTATTGAAATTTTACTTTCCATGTCTCAACTGAATTACCATGTGGGGGAATTTTTGAAATGCAGGTGAAATTAAAGACAAAATGAAAATTTTGTATTGAAATTACATTTGAGCCAGTAGCTTATTGGCTCCCTTGTTCTATAAAAGGGAATTCATGGCTCATTTGTAGGGGATTGAATTCTGGTCAAGTTTTGAGTTAGGTGCTTGTCTGGGTAGAACATTAGGCATAAAATAATAAATAGAACAGTTATCATGTTTTGAGCTTCGATAAACATATGTAATTATCTTGAATAGTTTTACAAAAATGACTCATATAGAAAATGAACATATGCTTCTGGTGTATGTGCTCTCCTAGTGTAAATTTTTGTGAATTTGTAGTGAAATGTTAATGATATCTTCATTCAACTTCAAATATTTGTGTTGAATGTGTGTCTCTATTTTGACTTTGATTCAAGTAATCAATTAAAATGCCTAAATGGGGTCATGAATTTGCATTTATTTATAAAGGATTTGATAAGAAGCCATATACTAGAAGTTGGAGCTCCATAATGAAAATTTATTGTGAGGGTAGTCCATTTTATCAAATTTAAAATCATTTATATGTTACTGATCTTTGTATATGTGACTTTGATGCCCTATATAACAAGACATTGGTCTTTTTTCAAATATTCAAATAAAGGGTGTATCAATTTGTCTATTCAGTGACCGACTTGAAACCAAAATGCAAACTCACTTTGAAATTCAATTACAATCACCATGAGGCATGTATATGAAGTACTTCCTTTGTTCCTGATAAATTAATGGACATTTGCTCAAAAATTAGCCCGCCTTTGAGTGAATGATGTTGTTTATCAAATATTGGAATTGATCTATGATTTGATTTGTCATTCATTGAGAGTGTCAAGTTAAATATCCCTTAGGAACACCCTCCTTGGTCCCACAGGGCCTAAAGTGCAGAAAATTCTAGTCCTTGACTAAATCTTGTCAGTTGGCCATTCATTGTAAGGGTCTTGAATATAAGAATTGGCTATTCTTTGGAGGTTCCTTAGGTGTATTGGAAAAACATCAATAGATGGAACCTTGACTAGACCTTTAATGAGAGTTGTTGGTCAAATTTTTGGGTTAGGGTTCAAAAATAACCCCCCTAGGGTCTATACCATGGTGGTATGGGTTAAGTGGGCATACAATAGTGCCCCTACAACATGATTTGACCCCTAAAAATCTCTCATAATAGAGAGTGATGAATTTGGAGAAAAGGATGGGGTGGAAAGATGGAATGGTTATCCAAATGCAAGTTCTCATTAATGGAAAATGGACCTTCATTGATGAGGAGAGGTACACTCCACACCTTCCCATCCAAGAGTTGCAAGTTTCGAAACTTCTATATATTTGGATAGGAAGAAGGAGTTGAGTGTTACCCACTTCTCCTCTTGGAGAACTTGAGTGGACATGGTAGAAAGAATGAGAAGAGGAGAGGAGTCCACCTCCTTGGAAGGATAGTAATCAAGATGGCTTGGCTTGGAGAGTAAATATGGCTACAAGAGTTCGGTCCCTTCATAGAATCTAAAAGAAAAGAGATAAGTTCTTCCTATCTCCATTTACCCTTGTTTATTGGTTGCTAGAAAGTGTTATATTGTATGGATCATGTTTGAAGATAGAAAGTAGAGAACCTAGATGTATGAAATTTATGCTATGTTAGTTTTATTTCTTATAAAAATGAGAAAGGACTCCATTTATCATCGTGGAGCTAAAAGAAATTATTGCTCGGGGGTATGGCTAGAGCCCATGAGGCTCCATGATTCCATTACGGTAGGGTGGAGTGAAAGTCCTTATGCAATGGTTTGTCATGTATTTCATTTCTATGTAAGGTTGTAAAGATGAATGCTTAAGTAAATGCTATAATAAAGTAAAGGAAATTACCCTTTAAGCTTGTGCAGAGAAGTTTGAATTGAAGAGGGAGCTTTATTTGGCATTTGATGAAAAAATTGTGCAGATTCTAGTTGTATCTTCTTCTGATTGTTAAGACAAGTTCTTTTGGAAAGGTTATTCCCTTGCAACCTTATAATTTAAACGAAAATGTTGTGCCTTCTATTACTTGGAGTTAAGGGAAACTTTAATATAATAGAAGAAGAAATAAGTTATCAAAAAGAAACTATAGGTGAAGTGAAAAAGGAAGTATATTGTTTTGTTGTATCCTCTCAACTAATAGAGCAAGTAAGTCAAAAAAGACTTTGTTTAGACATTTTAGAAATATGATTTTTGAGAGAACCTATCATTGAACAATGAAAACTAATTGGATAAGGTGTAAATGAAATTTTAGCAATAACGATGCAATGTGATAAATAAGTATGTACACAAATTGCATGACAATATTGCAAACAAAAATGTATTACAGATTTACTTCCATAGGATTATATAGTTCTTTACATAAGGAAGTTATGTTAGTTATACTCTAAAAGAATACTAATCTTATGAGGCAGAATAGAAAATACTTAGTTCCTCCCTTTTAAGCTGTTGGAATATATTTTATTTAACCTGTGATTACACTGTTCAATATTATGTTGTGATTGCTAGCTTACTGTGGGTCCCTATAAAATGCAAGTGTTAAATGTTTAAAAAAATTAAAATGTAATATTGTAAATATATTCTATTAAGAGATACTTTCACTATTAATACATGAGCAACTACAAACTCTTCACTAAATAAGTCCAACTACAGTTTCGATATTTAACATGTGTGATCGAAAAACTAGTAATCTAATAAAATACTAAATCTGCATTCTAATCGAAGATTCATAGCCCTTGCAGCCAGATTATTCTTTGGTGTAAACATTTAAAGAATAGTGAGTAGTCATGCAAATAAAGAAAAGTAAGTCTTTATGTTTGTTAAAATCAATAGAGATAATAAAATGACAGGTTGGAGTTGAGAAAATAAATGTCCCATTCTCGGCTGGATTCCACTGCCCTACAGTCCACCAAGAATTTTAAAATGATTCTCTCTGATCCATTTTTTAGTCGCTACCCTACCTTCATTCCCCTTTATAAAATATTCCAGTAGTCCCATTTTGTTTTGTCAAGAAGCCTCCCTCTGGAGATTAATGATGCTCTAAGGCTGTCTCATTTGATAAGATAAGTAGAGACTATCTCTTCCTCTTTTAGCTACCTTCTACTGCTTTTCCTACGACATCCTCTGTAAGATTTGTAGTGAAAGAAAAAAGTAAATAGTAATAAGCATTGAATTTGTATATATTCTCTTAGAAAATAAAAGTAAATAAATAAAGACTTTAAGCAGTCTGCCCCATCCCATAATCTTGCCTTTCCTCTCCTATGATCTTTCCCTTGCAAGAAATCAATTTAGGCGAGCATAAAAAAAAATGTTGTGCAAGTGATGAAACCATAAAACAAAGGGAAATAACTATAGCTTTGCCATTGAATACTCTGTCTGGCTGTCTATGTTAGACCTTCGTATAGTTTTCTTACCTCTAGCATTAGGAAGCTAGCAGAGGCTTAAGAGAAAAAATGAAAGAGAGACTGTCATTTTGTAGACCAGTATAGTCGTCACATCAAATGAAATTTTCTGATTGTTCATGCCGCGTCGAATCGCCCAATCCCTGCAGGCGCAGCCAAAGGGGTGGAAGTACTAGAAGCTCTAGGTTGCATGAGTATTGGTGTAAATATTAAATGCTCAGTCATGTATTTGCTGTTTGGGTGCCTGCCACATATAACCCATCTCACAGATGACATCATTAGAATAGATAAAATAACAGTTCAAGACGATTTGGTTATCATAAATATTTAATGGGAAAAATTTGCGTGTACAGAAGAGCTTCCTTCATGTCGTCTGGGCTAGCTTGCTTTAGTGTAAATAATAAATTCTACTTTCAGATCTCACCAAATTTCATTGTCCAGATGGGAAATCGTTCCACATTTTAAATAGCTTATCAGAAAATCTCCAGCTTTGGATGAAAGACTACCATTCTATCAGGAAAAGAATTAATTGTGATGCTACGTGCCTTTAATGGTGCCATAGAAATTATGTTTCGATTGGATCTTCATTGCCATCTGTATCACTCTAAGGCCTCGTTAACTAAGAAAAAAATTGAAATATATTTAAAACTACAAGAATCAAATAATATAATTAATTAATTAATGTAAATTAGAGAAGAATATAGAAAAATAATAATAAAATTTGGGTTAATTGGATGCAACATATTTACCGTAACAAATATTAGTTGATTTAAGCAAAATTCAACTTGAATAAATATGAATCAATGTGGACGTAAATATGTGTAGGTTTTTTAATTTTACTCAATATAAATTTGTTTTACAGCAAATCTGATAGAAGAATAAATTTTACACATTAAAAAAAATTAGTTATGATTATTGTTCTTGTCTCTTCACAATAAAATTTTTCATCTTTTTAGTTTCACTTTTTAATAAAAGTATAACATATTAAAATTTATTTACTGATGTTAATATTTATTTACTTATATTTATTTATACCAATATTAATAATACTAATGTCATGTTAAGAATAACAATTGTTTTAATGGAACTCGAATATGGAGAGTGATAGGAAATATTTACCATCAAACTAGTTTTTACAATTCATTTTTATTATGCCGGCAATGAAATTATGTCTATAATAAAACAATACAAAATTTATATTTGCCAATGCCTATATTTATACATCTATATATTTTCTCATATTAGGGTAAATTGTATTTATTACTTTTCTCTTTTCGCCAATGCTCCTATGATAATGGAAATCTATATTTTGTAAGGGTGGTGATATTGATTAATTAGAATGTAAGTAAATTAGCATAATAATATTTAAACATATTTGAAGATTTACTAGTAAATAAATTACCACATAGTAAAATATTAATCACTTGATAATATTACAAATAATGATATTGTTGTTAAAATTTAAATAAATTAAGTGGTATGTAAATAGTATTATTTTATTATTTAGTAATTGGTTAATAATATTATTATTTCTATTAATGTTCAATAATAATATTTGGTATTAATTAAATAATGTTGATAGCAATATTATCTAATGTTGATAGCAGTATTATCTAATGTTGATAGCAATATTATCTAATGTCAATAGACAATAAAATATTATTAATGATTAACAATTATTATTTCCAAAAATAAATAAATAAATATACCAATATCAATAGGAAATCCAGTATTAGTGGTTCATTATTTATAATAAAAATATTTTGTTAATCTACGAGTCAATAATATTAATGAGGCTAAATCAAGGTTAATAATAATATTATTTATTTGATTAACACAAGTGATTATTAATTAAGAAAAATTGAGAGTAACATAAATATCATTATGTGCATCTAAGTTCCACATAACTAAATTTCAATTTGTTCTTAATCTAGGGTTCTTGATGATTTGAAATTAAATAATAATATTGATATCAATGCAAATTAGTACTACTATTTCTAAGGCGAATAAAAAAATGATGATTGTATACAATTTATGGTGCTTTAATATTAATACTATTAGGAATATGTATTTTCACAAGTATGGTATATCATTAATTAAGGAGGTGTTTCTTCATTGTGTATTGTGTACATAAATAATCACACCAATAATGATAACACTAATATCATGTTTGGTGTAACACCTCATAGTCTCAACGTGTTAATTAGTTTAATGTTTGTGTAAGGAAAAAGAGTGGTTGGGTTTCATAGCAAAAAATTATGGAAATACATTGAACAAAAATTCAAATGTCATACATAATTTGCATAGAATAAAAACAATATGTAGTTATTAATTTATTTGGCCAAATTTAATATACTTCCTAGATACTAATTTTTGTTTGACTTAACCTAGCAAATGGAATAAAAGTAGGAAGCTGGCAGCCGATACCTATGTCAAGGTACGCATGCCATTAAACATTCAATTTGGAGCTAACTCTTAAGTTTATCACTCCCAATCTGGAGTTCACTCAAATTCACATGCTAGACTTTTAACCAACGGATTGAATAGATAAGATCAATGAATAAGGGAATAAATATAAAGGCATAGCGACTGGGTCTTCATTCAAACTATTTGACTCATTGGGGTAGTGTTGAAGGTGACCTAATCCACTACATCTAAGTTAAAATGAATGCAAACAAAGGTTTTTAGAAACAAGGATATGCAAGAAATCAATAAGACAAGGAAATGCACTGTATACAAAACAAAACTGATGTAACAGACTTTCCCCATCGCTGCCCATAGAGCAAGGAGCAATTTAGAGTGTCACCCTTTCAAAATTGGATTCTATCTTTAAGATGAGGCTGATTACCATCGGAGACACCTAATCTTTTACTCAGATTGCTAAGGATTAAATAAATAACTAGAACAAGGCGGCGGCCTATGTTAACTATTATGATTTTAAAACATAGGATTATCGAATGCTTTGGAAATAAAGACTGCGGCCAGCAAAAGTACACCATTCTTGAATGCATACAATCACATATACAATAACCACGATTTGAGCTAGGGCTAAGATAACAAAAATATAACAATCAAGTTTGGGGAATAATACCGAGCTATAAACAAAAACAATAGAACGCTGCAAAAGAAAAGAATCCCTAAGTTTGCATGAAACTTATGGAATAAGTACAACTCGAATTCAAACATTTATTTTGTTTCAAATAACACGATCTTGTATCATTTGTTTCTAATTCAACATTAAAAATTGAGGAATAATAATGGAACCTGTTTATATACTTGTCAAAACTGAAGTCTTGATGCAGAGCTTATCCAAATTCTAGCTTCTACTCCTTCTGAGTTTCCACAACACTGCAAAAAGCCCCATTTCCAGCTTCCAAAACCCCCAATAAATTTTTCAAGAACTACAAGAAAAATTCATGTATGAGAGAAGCAAGATTATTTTCTTGAAAAATAACCAAAATCCCCTCTTAGTTAACTCTAACTAATTTATTTACTCTTCTTTATTTCATGTTACTCCATGCACTCTAGAAATTAATTATTTAATTTAATTTTCTGTTATTATTTCCCACACTTAATATTTGGACACAAAAGATCAAAAAATTAAAATATTTAGTTTATTAATTAAATCTTGCATATAATTTGTTTGCACAATCTCATGTAGTTTAATATATTTATTTAAATATTTCATTTTAAGCCATAAATTTTAATTTATTAAGATCAAATAAATACTTTAATAATATTTTATTTAATCTATACTTTTATTATATAAAAGCTTTTATTTTAATTATTCCAAAACCTTTTAATTCTTATAATCTTTATTTTAGTGTAATAATCAAACCAAAGTACTAATCATGAACATCACTCAAATGAACATACTGTCAAGCAATACCTGACCACAAAATGAAACGAAAGGCGAAATGACAACAACCTTGACAGACCAACACAAACTGACCATATAGACAGGGCATGACAAACAAATACTCATCCTTGACAAGGATGATGGCTCAACGTGAGGGAACCTAATGCTATCTTGAAGTCAACTATCTTTGTTGGGTATAAGGCACACTCAAACCTGAAAAATTTAGGTGGAGTCGATGCCTGGTACTTGCAACCTACAACAAACCACACCTGTGCCAAACATGTACATATATAAACAAGCAAACACACCATGAAGGGAAAAATCGTAGTGTCCTAGGGAACTCACAAGCGAGTGATGTGACCCTGTTCCCCTTCACCAATACATCAACACACGGTAAATAAATATCAAATCATGTTCCTATAAACACATAATACTCATATCAATGATAATTCACATAAACAATTAAATTGATCTACTAAGCATAGTATAAGCATAAATGATCCGGTGGACATTTTTTAGTGAAAATTGAAGTGTCTCATTTTTCTCCAAAATCTGCACCATCAAAAAGAGCTCAGCGTCTTGATTCCAACGCAACTCGAACGGAGAAAAAAGGAGTCTGTTTGTGCAACTTATGGCCAGTCAAACCTTGGGTCAAACTCGAAAGAGGGGGCGTCCAGGAAGCGGAAAAAATGATGTCGTCAAAAGTTTTTGAAGTTGGCATCATCGCAAAGAGCTCATCAAGACGATTCCAATGGCATTCGTTTCGTCAAAATCCGACATCGAAGGCTCAAGATACAGCTGGTCAAAGTTTCATGTTGACTTGTGGACTAAAGGTACAGTGATGACGTCATCATCCATACAGCTGACATCAGCAGGTGGTACGAAATCTGAAATGGACCAATCAAAAGTTGACATGTGGCAGTTCGTACGGTCGTACATGGTGTGGCAAGTGACATCAGCAAGGTTGACGAATCATGTGTTGACACGTGTCCTTCCGTACACATAGTCAGCATTTGCGTGGCTATTGAGTCAGCATATAGGTGGCAATGACGTGTTTCCCTCAGCCAGTCATATTCTGCCATGTGGCAGTATAGTCAGTGTTTATGTGGAAGCCGAGTCAGATTGTCCAGCAAATCATTTTGTGACATGTGTCATCAAAGTCAGCGGATACATCAGCAATGACGTGTCACCGTCGGCAAGTTAGCATTCGACATGTGGTCGGGTTCATCCCTCCAATTTCCATCGGTGAATCAGGTTCGGCCACCGGTCAACAATTCCGACGAGTTATCTCTTGCCACGTGGCCTCGGCGAGCTCGGTCCGTAGTTTGGAATTTATTTGTTTGTTTAAAAAATAAGGCGCTGGCAGAGGGATTCGATCCCACACCACTCACCACCGAAAGACCTGCACCGGCCGTTACACCATAGCCAACGCACTTTACTCTCTATGGTGAGAGGATTCTTTTGTTATCATTCTGTTTGTATTCGGTTGGAAAAACATCAACGGCCGGGAGTGGAACCCGGAACCACCGGGTTCCCAAAAGATTTTAACAACCATTGAGCCAGTTGGCGGTATAGGTATAGTAAGGGCTTCGGTTGGTTTTGTTGTATTTTTGAAAGTCAAATGCCTAAAAATTATAAACAAACTCCTTAAAATTTTAAACCAAAAACAACCTCCCAAACAATAAGCCCAAGAATGAATAATGAAAAGGGGCTTAGATAGATTTAAAGGGATATAATCTAGATTATTATTTGTATAAATGGGGGATTCCTTGTAAATTTGGGAGATTAAGTTGTTTTTTTGGGAGATATGGAGGATTTTCAAATATATGATTTGTAATTTGGAGAGATAAGGTGAATATTGTGAAATCTTTTGGTTAGGGGCCAAATTGGGTTAATTTTTTGTATAAAAAGGGGGTGTGAGGTGAGAGTGAAATGAAGTTTTTTTCAGGTGATGAAGTTTTTTTCAGGTGATGAAGTTTTTTTTCAGGTGATGAAGTCTTGATGCTAAGGTGATGAAAGAGAGGTCTTGTAGAGATTATTTTGAGCCATTCTTGCACGTCAGAGCATTGTTATGCTGCCGAAGTGCTTGAGGAATGGTTGTGGTGCACTTGTAATTGATTTTTGGAGTTAATCAGATCGGTCTCTCTATTGGAGCGGACCCGGAGACGTAGTCACATTCGTGACGAACTCCATTATCAAACATTTTTTGCACTTCTTTTCTTCTCTCTCGCTTTCTCTCAGTTTGTTAATTCCTTCATTTTGTTATTTCCTTAAGTTAATTTTGATTTAATTAACTTGGAATAATCATTGTAAAAATTAAGCATTCATTTCGCAATTTAGTCTAGATCCTATATAGATCAAGTTGGTATCAGAGCTTAGTTGACTATTATTGCAGTTATTTGTTTTTGAATGCTAACGAGATCCAGGATTCAGAAGGGTGAAGGAAAGCTCGAAGACTTTGATCCTGAGATCGGGAAGCGAAGAACATTTCCAAAGATGTCAGTTTCTAGAATGGAGGTTCCTGAAGAAATCAGTGAGCAGGAATTTCGAAGAGCATTCCTCGAGATGAAGGCAAAGGTGGACATTCTTTTCCAGAGAGACAAGAACGGAAGGAACGTGAAGAAGGTTCTTCTCATCATCTCCCCCTCTTCTTCTCCTCCCTCTTCTCCTTCTCCTTCTTCTCCATCTTCTCCTCATTCTATTTCTTCTAATCCTTTCAAGAGTGGGTATAAGCCTAAAATTAAGTTGGATGTAAAATTTGATTTACCAAAGTATTGTGGTGAACTTAATGCTGAAAAATTGGATGATTGGATTCAGCAAGTAGAAGTCTATTGTAGAGTCTAGAACCTATTAGATGATGTTGATAGGATCCAATTAGCTACTCTTCGGTTAGGAGGTACAGCTTTAACCTGGTGGAAGAGTAAGACTAAGGCAGAAGTTTCACAACATGGTAGAGTCAGTTTAACTTGGGCAGAGTTTGTTAATGCTCTTAAGAAGCAGTTTTATCCCTTAGGACATATGCAATAGTTAATGATGGACTGGAAAATGTTTAGGCAAGGGAAAGGTCAATATGTCCAAGAGTACACCCATGAATTCAGGAAAAGGGCTATTGCTTTGAATGTTCCTTTGTATACCCAGGACACTTTGTTGAAGTACATAGGAGGTCTGCATTCCTACCTTAGGCATTCTATTTTGGTTTTGAACCCTTGTAATCTAGATGAAGTTTTTGTTCAAGCTACACACTTAGAGTGAAGGGGTAAAGGATCTTTTATTGATAAGTTTGATAATGATGTAAAGAAAACTTCTAAGAATGCACAGACAGGGAAAGGAAAGAAGGCAGCTAAAGTTAAGAAGGATGAGAAACTTTCTTGCACTCATTGTGATAGGAAGGGTCATGATGAAGAGCATTATTGGAAGTTGCATCCCGAATTGAAGCCTAAGTGGGCTCAGAGACGTAATCTGAAATAGAAAGGTAAGGAGAAAGCCACGAATGTTTTTATGGATCTTGGTTCAGATTCAAATGATGAGACTAAGATAACAGTGATGGGTCTAAAAGGTAAAGCTCCTATTTCTGGTGTTTTTGTTGCTAGTTGTGCTTCTACTTCTATAGTTAATGATTTCTCTGAAGATAAGAAAAGGAATGAGCTGCTTCATTTAAGGGTTGTTGCTAAGAACACTAAAATTGATGCACTCATAGATAGTGGTTCTCAAGTGAATTTAATTTCTGAAAGTATTGTAAAGAACTTGGGATTAAAAACTACACAACATAAGAAACCTTATCCACTAGGCTGGATTTGTGAAAATGATAAGTTGCAAGTAACAAGACAATGCACCTTAAGATTTGCAATCACTAGTAAATTTGTGGATGAAGTACAATTTGATGTAGTTCCACTAGATATTTGTGGGACAGTGCTTGGAAGCCCTTATTTATATGACAGGAAAGCTATTTTCTACAGGGAAATGAATCATTATCACTTGTTTAAAGATGGCATTCAGTATATTGTACATTCTCACAGGGTTAAGACTGATCGTTCTTTTGTGAACACAAGGCAGTTAAAGAGGGTAATTAATGCAAGTAAAGAGTTAACTCTTATGTCTGTCAGTACAGGTGGTTCTACACTTGAACTTGGAGTAGCTAACCAGGGTCAAATGTTGCAGGATGCACTTTCAGTACAACATGAGAAAATGATGCTTGAAAGCATTGATGAATCCTTGGGTAAAAATGTTTTTGTTGTGAAGGATCGAATTGTTGTTGACTTATTCTCTTTCATTTATGCATTATTGTTCAGCTTGATGCTAGTCAATTTTTGTTGGATAGTGGCTATGACAATTGATGTAGAAGCTTATGGAAGTGATAAAATAATGTTTATGTTCAATAATATTGTTGCAGTCTTCATTGTGCTTGTGAGTCAGGTTTTCAGATGTATAGAGGATACAGGACAAGTGGGGAGGCCAAGTCCTCACTTAATGTCAGAGTAAATGCTACTTTTGGAGGTCCAAAAGGTCTTCAGTGGGGAGGCCTGATCCGATGGACATTTTTTAGTGAAAATTGAAGTGTCCCATTTTTCTCCAAAATCTGTACCATTAGAAAGAGCTCAGCATCTTGATTCTAATGCAACTCGAACGGAGAAAAAAGGAGTCCGTTTGTGCAAGTTATGGCCAGTCAAACCTTGGGTCAAACTAGGAACAGGGGGCATCCAGGAAGCAGAAAAAATGATGTCATCAAAAGTTTTTGAAGTTGAAATCATCACAAAGAGCTCATCAAGACAATTCCAACGGCGTTCATTTCATCAAAATTCGACATCGAAGGCTCAAGATACAGCTGGTCAAAGTTTCAGGTTGACTTGTGGACTGAAGGTACAGTGATGATGTCAACATCCATACAGCTGATGTCAGCAGGTGGTATGAAATCTGAAATGGACCAATCGGAAGTTGACATGTGGCAGTCCGTACGGTCGTACATGATGATGTGGCAGGTGACGTCAGCAAGGTTGACGAATCATGCGTTGACACGTGTCCTTCCGTACACATAGTCAACATTTGCATGGCTATTGAGTCAGCATACAGGTGGCAGTGACATGTTTCCCTCAGCCAGTCATATTCTGCCATGTGGCAGTACAGTCAGTGTTTACGTGGAAGCCGAGTCAGATTGTCCAGTGAATCATTTTGTGACATGTGTCATCAAAGTCAGCGGATACATCAGCAATGACGTGTCACCGTCGGCGAGTTAGCATTCAACACGTGGTCGGGTTCATCCCTCCAATTTCCATCAGTGAATCAGGTTCGGCCACCGGTCAATAGTTCCAACGAGTTATCTCTTGCCACATGGCCTCGGCGAGCTCAGTCAGCAGTTTGGAATTTATTTGTTTGTTTAAAAAATAAGGCGCTGGCAGAGGGATTCGATCCCACACCACTCACCACCGAAAGATCCACACCGGTCGTTACACCAAAGCCAACGCACTTTACTCTCTATGGTGAGAGGTTTCTTTTGTTATCATTTTGTTTGTATTCGGTTGGAAAAACACCGACGGCCGGGAGTGGAACCCGGAACCGCCGGGTTCCCAAAAGATTTTAACAACCATTGAGCCAGTTGGCGGTATAGGTATAGTAAGGGCTTTGGTCAGTTTTTTTATATTTTTGAAAGCCGAATGCCTAAAAATTATAAACAAACTCCTTAAAATTTTAAACCAAAAACAACCTCCCAAACAATAAGCCCGAGAATGAATAATGAAAAGGGGCTTAGATAGATTTAAAGGGATATAATCTAGATTATTATTTGTATAAATGGGGGATTCCTTGTAAATTTGGGAGATTAAGTTGTTTTTTTGGGAGATATGGAGGATTTTCAAATATATGATTTGTAATTTGGAGAGATAAGTTGAATATTGTCAAATCTTTTCGTTAAGGGCCAAATTGGGTTAATTTTTTGTATAAAAAGGGGGTGTGAGGTGAGAGTGAAATGAAGTTTTTTTCAGGTGATGAAGTTTTTTTTAGGTGATGAAGTTTTTTTTTCAGGTGATGAAGTCTTGATGCTGAGGTGACGAAAGAGAGGTCTTGTAGAGATTATTTTGAGCAATTCTTGCACGTCAGAGCATTGTTATGCTGCCAAAGTGCTTGAGGAATGGTTATGGTGCACTTGTAATTGATTTTTGGAGTTAATCGGATCGGTCTCTCTATTGGAGCGGACCCGGAGATGTAGTCACATTTGTGATGAACTCCGTTATCAAACGTTGTTTGCACTTCTTTTCTTCTCTCTCGCTTTCTCTTAGTTTGTTAATTCCTTCATTTTGTTATTTCCTTAAGTTAATTTTGATTTAATTAACTTGGAATAATCATTGTAAAAATTAAGCATTCATTTCTGCAATTTAGTCTAGATCCTATACAGATCAATAAAACATCAAATATAAATGTGTCATCATATATGTGCATCAAAGTGTCATAATATCCAAGTATCAATAGCAAGTATCATAATGTCCAAATACAATCCAAGTAATTGTCAAAAGTAGAAAGCAAAATGAGGGGCACTACAAATCACACTTTAGGGAGTGCACAAAGGTTTAATGTCATGGAGGATGAATTTATAACCATGCCATAGGAGGTGTTATAAACAACACCACCACTAAAGGGATATATTATTAAATAAAAACTAACAAGATGACTATGGAATGTATAGGGGCAATATACCCCTACATAAAATATCAACATACTTGCTATGTTAGTATTTTAAGGAAACAAGAGAGGAAGAGGGGATCCTTGAAAAGAATACACACCTCCCAAAACTAATTATCCTTTCCCCTCAAGTATAAAGTCAAAGAAAACCATGCAAGATACTATCATATTGCTACCATGGAAAATATAGTTGCACTTAAGATTGTACCACCATCAATGAAAATCAGAAAACACATGAAGCTACAAATACTACATAGTGAGGAGCAATATCATAGAACAAATCAATAATTTTTACAAGGATTTGGTGCATCAATAGATTCAAGACCACTACAATCACCGATTCATTATATTTTACTACTCAAGGCCTAACATTCATTGGTGGAATGACTAAACACTCGATAATATACAAAAAAAGAGTTAAATTGCTATAAAGTTTATTTAGTATTTGAGGTGGAAGATTAATCAAATGGGATTTGAGAGGCCTTGATAAAATATGATCTTTCTTTGGTAAATTATTTGACACAAAATTTTCTCTTATGAGGAAAATATTGCTCGCTTACCATATGCAGATGTTTTAAATATAGTAGATGATGGTGGATGAGATGAAGATAGATAAGGAGGCTAGAAACGTAAACCCCTTTTGAATGGTATAGTATAGACTTCACATGATCCTTAAATATTTGTTCTATGTTTTCATTATATCTAGTTTTAGAAAGTACTTTATATCTAGTCCCATAACACTCTTCAAAAATAGATGGAGAAATATTATCTAAATGCTTATGAGAAGAATTGATCCTTTCATAATAATACAAATCCTTTTTTAAGTTTTTCAAAGTTAAGCATCACCAACACAAGAGGGACAAAAGCTAAAGAGCCCCTATCACCATCAAGGGGTGATGTTTCTGGATTTGTTGATGCAAAAGAGGATTGAATGAATGAAACATAACAATAGTTAGGTTTATGTTGTGAGATTTTGTACTCTCCAATGGAGGAGGGTGTAAAATATAATGAAGCCCAATCATTACCAAAACATGTATTTGAAGATAAAGAAATATTATGGTCATCATCTGTATTTGACTCTTTGTAATTTGATGGCAAGATTTTAGACTCCCCATTGAAACAAGGTGTAAAATATAATGGCCCACAATCATCACCGAAGAGTATATTCATTGTATCATTATTATTGGAAGGTAGTGGCTCAACTTTTAAAGATAGAATCAACTATTAATAAATTTGGGAGTGTTATGTTTGACTTTGATTGGTGAATCATAACTTTTCTCATATGTTTTTACCATATAAATCTTCTAATTATAATCATATTTCATCTCATGGTGGAGAGTAGATGGGATGCTCTTTATGGCCTAAATCCATGGTCTGCTTAGGAGAATATTATATGAAAGTTGTCTTGACATGATATTGATCTAGGGGTAGGTAAAACTAGGAGACTTACCTTAATGGGTAGTGTGATTGTCCCTAATGGTTGCCTAATAACATTATCAAATCAATGAATAACAAGATCATTATGCTATATAAGATTCTTATCCACACCAAGTTTATCTAGAAGACCCATGCTACAAACATTAAGACCTAATCCATTATCAATAAGAGTACGTCTAATGATATTTTTATTAATTCTAAACATTATCTTTAGAGAATCATGTCTATTTTGGATCTCAAGTGAGGGCAATTCAAATTGAGGGAAGGCAATTTATCCAACTTTGTTGTTTACATACAATCAAACAAGGCTACTACATCATTCAGTTCAATAGAAAGTTAGACATCAATCTTTTGTAAAGACTCTTGGAGCATCTTGTGGTATGTACATGATATTTTAATCAATTCCCAAAGAAAGATCTTGGCTAGAGTATTATGAAGTTTCTCAACAGGATCATATTCTTTACTACTACACTAAGGAATACTAGATGGGGGTGGGAGATATGGTTGAGGTAATAGAATAGATTTTGTTGTGTTTTTTGGTTGTTTATTACTTCTAATATTATACATGTGTGAGAAACTACATGATAACTTTGTTACTTCAATACATATTATTGTACATGGTTACTAGTGAGTTGTTTTGCAAATTTTAGGATATGACCATGAAGTTTAGGAGCTCCTATAAAGAGAGGTGCTTTAGGATGTCCAATAATTAAAGTAGTTTTATGAGGTCTAAAAATCAAACGTTGGTGTATAATTTTAGCTTTTTCTAAATCTTAGATATCAATGGAGGACCTAATGTCAATCTAGAATCTTCATCTATGTTATCCATCTTACTATTATTTGAAAATGTATCAATTAGTTTTTCCTCTAAGAAGAAAAAACTATGACAAGAGCAAAAAAAAAGGATTTCCCTTATTCACCAAAATACCCTCACAAGTAGGATATATTGGGAGAGGCATTAATAAAAATAACAAAAGAGGAAGCAAAAAAAGGATTTCCCTTGTTATTTGGGTGAAAGTGTTCTCTCTACAATAGCTGGGAGGGCCTAGAATTAGAATATTTAAGGAGTTCAATAAGGCCTTGATGAGCAAAGATGGAGTGGCTCATGTTCCAAGGAAAGAAAGACTGGTAGGGCATTGTTAGTGAAAAACATATGTGGAATGATCCCATTCGCAACTGGTTGTTCCCCAAGACTTATAAAGAGGATCATCCTTTTGGAATAATATCCTTAAAACTAGAAAAAAAATTTAGCAAGGTTCCAAAAGGAAGGTGGGTAATGGGAGAACTATCAAATTTTCAGAAGAAGATTAGTGAAAGAGTCCTAAGTTATCTTTGATGACTAAATTGCTACTTCTTAAAAATTACCTCTCTTGTCAATGTCATGGTAATTCAATCCTTGGGTATATTAACTAGTCTAAAGAGACTTCCAAGTGGAGAGATTTTGAACAAAATGTTATCAATCTAAGACTAAGTAAAGGAATTAATGTGATGTCTTGTCTAGATCTATTTTCCACCATTAACTCCCTCCTAGGAGACTATTGTTTGGTTGTACAAGTTGGCATTGATGATTGGATATGGTGTGATTCCCCTTCGGGGGCCTTCTTGGTGAAATATGATTATAAAAAATCAAAGGGAGCCCCCTCAATTGACCAAAATTTCAATTGAAACCTAATATAAAATGCCAAACTTATCCCAAAAGCCAAATACTTTTGGTGGGTTGCAATCCATGGGAGAATTCTCACCATTGATGTTTTTAACAAGAGGGGTTTTCAACTTGTGAACCAAAGCGTTCTTTATCTCTTGGTTGAGGAGACTATCAACCATCTTCTAATTCATTATCCTGTTGCTAGGTTTGGTCTTTCACACTGAATAATCTCCTTTCTAATTAGGTGTTTCCAAGGGACGAAAGAGCTAGTGAATCAATGGAGCTTGTGCCCTTCATCTCAACCTATAAATAAGGTGATATGGAAGCATGCCCCCTGTTCAATTTTCTAGCATCATTGCAAGGAACAGAACAACAAAACATTAAGAGAAAAATAGAGGAGTAGTGGGGAGGTGTTCTATAGTGCTAAGCAAAAAATTGTTGGGAAATTGAATTCAAAAACCTTTGGTCTCTCAAAATATTTTTGTAACAATTCTGATGTTGGATTAAAAAATATTTGAGGTGTTAGCTAGGACTTGACCAAAGTCAATTGGGCCAACATCATCAATATGAATCTAATTTTTGATAACTGCTCTAAAGGAAACCTATAGGTGGCAAATTTTGGAGGTTTGATAAGAGACCATAATGGGAGGTGCATAGAATCATATACTAAATGCATTAGTCATGCTTCCAATTTAGAGGTGGAGGCCTCAACAACCTGGAGGGGTATCAAGAGGTTAAGAAATCTTGGCTATCATAGAGTGTTAATTGAAGGAGATTCTAAATTGATTGTGGATAGCCTTAACAGCCTTGTTGAGCTCCTTGGAAAATCAAAAACCTTATTTAGGGCTCCAAATATGTGTTGTCATACATGGAATTTTTTTCTATGTGTCAATTTTTTATGAAGGAAAAATTGATTTGGACATGATCTATAATTTGGGGCTCTCTTTTCCTTAGTGGTAGTTATGGGATTTTGAGCATATTTTGACCCAAATTAAGGAGTTGTTAGATAAGGACTGATTTAGAGTGACCTACCCTATGAAATGATGATGCTTATTTTCTCTCTAGTTGTTAGATTGTGTATCTATCAGAGGAATGGGCTGGTTGTCTCTCACCCCTTTTTGAATTTGAGTTTCAACTGCAATATTCATTTGTTGATGTTCCATAAAAGACAAGATACAACTCAGATGGGGTTAAGTGTATCAATTGTAATGGTGATGTGGAGTATAGGGTGCATAGTATGATGTTAGATTCCCCTTGTATTTAAACCATATGTGCTTTTACGCGTTGGAAGGGATCTAATCATCTATTGACGTTGACAGGAGATCTTAAGGGAAAGTCTCCCATGACTTGGGATGATTTTAATAATAGTGAAAAGGTGAGCACTGTCTAGAGTTATGATTTTATTTTTATTTCCCTTGAGGTTAATTATTTAATCCTTGTGGATTATTATGAGGGTGATTTTTTTGTAATGAGTGAGGTCCTTTCTCCTCCGGATGCTAAGGATCTGAAGGTTATTTTAATATTTATTTCTAAGCTATAGAGCTCTTTTTAAATAAATACTCACATATTTCCTATGCTCTAGATGGTTAGTTGTCTTTTCAGTGGTTGCTTAGGATGCAAATTGATTTTACTATCCATTATTAGCAAATGTGGTGGCTATATCCAAACAGATTGTGGGTATTGAAACAAGCTTGGAAAAATCTGGAGGAGGATTTATCAGATGCTCATTTCTGAAATAACTTGTGCTAAAGCCATCTATACACCCTTCTATAAGTTTAGCAACTTCAAAAGATTGCTAAAGGATTTTTGGGTCACTAATTTTCCACTCAATTCTAGACATGAATATATATTATTGTGACTTCTATTTTTTTTTCCACTATAACTATTGTGGTGTTGGGTAAAATTTAATTCCTTTGGTGTTGTTACTATATCATTATGGGGAGGCCAAAAAGTGATTTGAGCTGCTTTCTTGTGTACCATTAAGGTAGAATGTGGATCTTTGGAGGCTTTTTGAAGATACAGGCATGATATATTTCTTCATCTAGCCATGAGAGGGTTTAATGATGATATAAATACTAAATTATGCAATTCATGGAATGGTGATAGGGTCTAGATTGGTAGTGATGTGACAACTGGGTTATAGTTTAGTGGTCTAAGGGTGTCCAAAATCAACAATGGAAACTACCAAAGGTTTATTGACAATTTTCTTGAAGGTGACGAGAAGCTTGAAAGATACCATAATGTTTACATGAAGGAGTGGCTCCTGGACCCTTATGGGATTTCCTACATGCATATCATGAAGTATTTCACTCTAGAGGATAGGTACATTACAATTCATGGGTACCACTTTCCCTTTCTTTTCCATATTTGCAGGAAAGAAAAGATGACCGTTTCTTTCTTTCTATTATCTTCTCTTAAACAATGCAAAGCTAAAGAAGCCTCACTTCCCCTTCACCAGGGCCTAATTTTGGGTCTCTATAATTATACCTTGGCCATCACTCCCCTTGTGGGTCCCTCTTCTATTAACAACCCTAATACTAATGTTTCTTATGAGAACTAACCAGACCCCCTCCCTTCTCAGTCCATTTCTATAGGTAAGTAGACTTCCTCTACTAAACCTACTTCCAAAAAACCCCTTGTAGTGCCCTCTATGTTGAAACTATAGTGCCCCTCCATTCTCACTGTGGATATGCAGGTACTTTGGCTCTGGAACTTGGAGATGAAGGTATAATAATAGGGATATTTAAAAGTAAGTGGCAATGATGTTAAGCAGTTGATGTTGTATATTATGAATTTATGGAATATGTGTGAAGGTTAGGATAATACTTAATATATATGCTTAAGGATAGGTTTATCATAATGTGTGTGTGTCTATTTATATGTATATATGCATGTACAATGGTTCTGGGTGCTGCAGGTTGCAGTTATTAGGCATCGACTCCACCTGAATTGGTAGGTTTGAGTATGCCTTGAAACCCAATAGATAAGTTGATCAGAGATAGCACTTGGTCCCCCTACCCTAGCCATCATCCTTAAAGAGGACGAGTATCCAATCTGATACCCAATCAGTTTTGTTTGTTTGTAAGTTTGGTCAGTCGGTGTTGCTTGAGTTCTTTCTTTTCGACCTTGGATAGGGTTTAGGTAATTGATTGTCATTTGGTTCATTTGATTTCATTTTTTTTTGATAAATGCTTTTGGTTATTTGATGCACTAAAATAAATTATTAAGCAAAAAGGCACAGTTTGGTAAATAAATATAAATATATTTATAAATAATCATAAGTTTATAATAAGATAAATTTGTAATGTAATATTAAAATAAATAATCTTAATTACTAGCAAAGTAGATTTATAATGTAATGTTAATAAATAATAATAATATAGACAAATAAATGAAATATTATAAGATCGGGTTATTTAATTAATTATAATGTGTAAATAAATATGTGTAAAGTAGATTTATAATGTAATGTTAATAAATAATAATAATATAGACAAATAAATGAAATATTATAAGATCGGGTTATTTAATTAATTATAATGTGTAATTAATTATCATATTATATTGTTCTAATGTTAACGAGATGCTTTTAATTGTTTTAACTATTGATTTAATAAATTTAAACGTTAACCTTAATTCGTTATATAGTCAGTTGGGATAGTTGGTGCAACCGACATTCTCCTTCTCCTGTAAATGTTTTTGGTTTTGGGGAAAGAGGGCGGAGAATGGTCTACAAATTTCTCCTCTACTATTATTTAATGCTGGGAATGGGTTTTCGGGATTTTGGATTGGGGAATTCGTTTCCTTCCCTTATATGCCTTTATCATCCATCTATTAAAAAAGGGAGATCAAATCTCAGAGTCATTCAATTACTCAATGATTCGGTCTGCTTCTTGTTGCCAAAAGAAAAGCATCTTAAGCTCAGGTATCTCCACCCGATACTCGTAAATTTTTCGTTGCGAGAAGGCATGGGGAATGCAAGTGGGAAGCTTGTGGTTATCGCTCCTTGACCCACAAAAGAGCATCAAGGCTCGATTTATAAGAGAAGTTACCTCTCACCTTTGAAATGCCATTCTTTGGTTTATTGGTAGTGGAAGTTTCAAATCCTTTTAGACAAGATTGTATAGTGAAATATCAACCATGAAGCACACAGACTCCCTTTAGGTTGAATTTGCTAAAATACTTCAAATGACCAGTCGACCTCTATATTTATATTGTTTTAAATATTGCTTAGTAAGCTACAAGCATGCCTTCGAAGGGTTGAACCGACGGCTTAACTGTGTCTTCACATTGCATGCTACCAGGGAAAATATAATAACAAAATTTGATATCCTCTCACACACGTGCAACCTTTAACAGTGGAATCTAGCGTTACATTAGCCAATCACCTTATCTTGAAAGTTTCTATATCATTTTTAACAAATCTTGTTTGCGCGTGCCCTACTATCATTTTATTTTATGAAATGAGATCCCTTTGAGACCACCTTCAAACAGTTAAAATACCTTTTGTTTCTGCACCAAAACCCCTCCGTTTCCTCATTGGTAACTTATGATTTGAAGGACTACTTTTATGTGCCTTTGTGTATTCTTTCATGCCTTGCGTGTATGTCTTCTAAAATTGCACCTTTTCACAAAAATCCTACATTTTTTAAGCTTGATCGATGACCTCATCTTGTCCAAAAACTTTCATTCCATTACAGGCTGCGCACATGCCAATTCCATTATCTTGTGACTACATCTTTTTGAGGCATTGTGCCTGGTAGATTACATGCCTAATTGTTTCCACTATCAAATATTTCATCTACCTTGTCTTTTCTTTAACAGTTCGCATGCAAGTTCGCCAGGGCAGTTGCAGTCACTATATCAGACAAAATTCATATATATCCCTCGACCACCTCAATAGAATGAACTCACGCCTAGGCCATAATCCCGTGTTGCGTGCATGTGTATCAAGGAACTTGCAATTACAACATATAACAAATTCCTCATTCCCTTACAGTGTTTTGACGAATGAGCATACCTTGTTCCAAAGCTTTTCCTTTTGGCACGACCTGGGAGTATACAGGTAAAGATTTTAAGAATTAGCCTTCACACCTGCTGTTGAATGCATTTGCCTTAAAATTATGAGATATATTCATCAAAATTATTATGTGTAATCATTGCTATTCCTGAAATCACTTCTTTGAGGCAGTCCGTAAAATAGTTTACTGGCTTAGTTGCTCACAAAGCCTATTGCATTTGCTTGAAGTTTTTAGTATATTTGTTTATTTAATTATCTTTCCTTTTTGTGTAAATCATGCAATCGTTGCATTCTACGAATGATATCCCATTTAGGAATTTTAGCAAACAGTTGAATGCAGTCCTATTGCAGGTTGGGTTTATAGTATAGATAGTTCATGGAATTTTGCCAAATAGTCTGCAAGCTTTGCTTGCATGCCGAGTGTGATCTCTTTTCGTTTACATTAGAAATTAATACTTGAAAATTGGGTATTTA
This sequence comes from Sequoia sempervirens, assembly GCA_007258455.2. Taxonomy (NCBI): domain Eukaryota; kingdom Viridiplantae; phylum Streptophyta; class Pinopsida; order Cupressales; family Cupressaceae; genus Sequoia; species Sequoia sempervirens. The sequence continues at coordinate 152,920,514 of VDFB02379711.1, read as the reverse complement.
TAGTTATTGATTTATGTTCATTATTAGTGCAAGGCAGTAGTGTTTGATGAAATATTCATTATATTGTTCTAATTCCTTGATATAGAATCTTTGAGTTGCATGATTAATTAGGTAATCATCTAGTATTATTATAACTCTTTGAATTGTAAGTTAGATTTCTTCTATTCGGTATTAAGATTTGGTTAAATATTAGGTTAAATTATAGTAATTACTGAATTTAATAGTATTAAGTATAATTTATAGGGTTTTCTTGTGATTTTGATACTAGTCGTGGGAAAATAAACAAGAAATATGGTTAATCATTGTTAAATTTCTAGTACAAATATATTTAAGGTTAGAAATGTGATGTAAGTCTTAATTCCACTGTAATACAAGATTCAGTGTATCATTGTGCAATTTGTTTAGTCACCCATAGCTACGTATAGATGACTTATATATCATTTTGGACATAGCAATAGTCTTGATTTCTCTATATTAGTTTTTATGTTATAATATTTAATGAATGGGTTTGAAAATCATATTTTAAGTTTATAACTCTTATTGGTGTCTAATATATTGAAGTATATTACTATGGATTATTTTATTTCCATTACATGGGATGATTACCTCTTAATAACCTCTCAATCTTTCACAATCATTTAAGATAGCATTCCTTTTTATTTTAGGAAAAACCTTGTATGACAATTATGAATAATTTTGTAATCAATGCGAAGGAGTTATTTTAATGTGTTGGGAATTACTAATGAATTATGCACTGTGTAGGTTTTCTTGATTAGTGAAATGGTGAGTATGAAATATTTTGGTTGATCAATTAATTAATAGGAGTGGGTATTACTGAGTTAAATTGATGGTAGAAAGTTTTCATAAATTGTTATTTCATATCCAATAAGAGTCCTCATACCATTATGTAATGTAAGTTATTAATAGCTTAGTTAACATTATGAGAAGAATGCATAAGGTTATTTTAGTTTGTTTGTAAAGGGTTGAGTCAGGCACATATGTAGTTTGAGATAGATCTCTAACCTTGGGGAGGTTATAGAAATGCTTCCAATTGGAATTAATTTCGGTATCAAGAATAGCCTCATTAGTTGACTAATTAAGTGCATGTTTTATTATCCATCTTTGCTAGTTAATTAGATTACTTTAGTTATTCCATTTTGTTGGTTGATTCTCCTAGAGATGAATCAATAACCTCTAGTCTAAAATGATTTATACTTAGTTTATAGGTTAAGTTGAAAAAAAATTATTTGAATTTTGTGTTAAACTCTCCTTGGGCATGATGAGATAATCACAGGGATTCATTACTATTTCACCCAAGTGGGCAGTAGTCAACGATGGACTATTATTTAATTTAAAAGATTCTAATTAAATGTTAAATGATCTAGATTACTTTATGTTAATTATTTAGTTAAGTGAATTGATTTGTTCATATCTGAGAGTTATTACTATGTGAAATATTTTTATTAAGGTTATCTAATTAATGTTGTAGTTGTGTTTTAAATGTAATTATTTGTAGTGAATAACACCTTATTTAGAGGAATATTTATGGTTATTATGCTATGACTAATTGTTTGCATTTTCGCAAAGTTTCTTGATTATTAGATTAAGTATTTGTTGAAAGTTGGATGTCATTTGTGTAAGTTATTTAAGGTTGGTTTCTAGAGGCCTAGGAGGAGGTATTTACTATGTAAATGGTTCTTATGATTGTTTCACTTTGGAAGTGGTTTGGTAATATTTTGAGTTATGTTTTTGTGTGAAATGTAAACCCTAAGGGTGTTGCTTTCTATTTCTGTATGGAATCATGTGATTATGATAATGTGCAAGATGGTCAATGCCTTGCTCTATGTTTGGATTCATGTGATTATGATAAATATACAAGATGGTCAATGCCTTGCTTTATGTGTAGGGTCTACTAGTTGCAAGTAGGAGGAGTGGATCTCAATGGGGGTCAAACCCCAAAGTGGTGTCTAGGATTACCCACTGGAGGGTTTCTTAATCAAGTGATAACTTTAATAATGAATTAGGGGGATGAGTAGAATTCACATTTATCAAGATAATGTATTCCTAACTCATGACTCAAGTGCTTGTTTAGGCTTGAGATGAGATGGGAAGGCATGAAATAGTAAGATCAATTTCCTTATCCTTATTAAAGGTACGTTGATTCTACATGATTTTGTATGGGGGTCGGGGATTTGTAGAGGCTACTAGGATAACCCAGGATGGGGACCAAGGCCTAGGAAGATTTACCAGGATAACCCATATCAAGCTATGTGATGACACTCCTCCCTATTATAGTCTAATATTTCCTAGTTGCATTTCCCCTTTTTTTTGTGAGTTCCTTTGGAAGTGAAGTAAGTATTGTAGGTGATGTTGGTGTTGTTAGTAGTGTTGTGTTGGAGTCCTTGTATAGCCCATGATTGTGTTAGCCTATTGATTTCCTAACAATTTGTTGGATGTGGAACCATGTGTTATCTCCTAGTAGGGGGGTGGAACTTAAGGTTCCACATGGTCGATAGGTTGGTGTTTAAATGAAGAAAAAAATGGTGGTGGAGAGGTGCTTTCTTTCACTTCTAGGGTTTTGAACCTAAAAGGAGAGAGACACTCCAATTTTTCAACCTTTCACTCAAGATCAAAACCCTGAGATTTCAATGCAAAGGAGATTGAAATCTCACAAAGGGAATTTTCTAAGGAAATGATAACAACTAATGAGGGTTCACCACCAAGTGTAAACTTGGAAAAGAAAAAATGTTGGAAAACATAATGTGATATGTAAAATGACCTAAAACTGCAAGTAGAATGTAATAGAAAATTGTAAAACTAGAAATGTGCACCTGAGAAGCTTGAGGAGGTAGAATGGAAGTTTGGAATCCTAAAAGAAATACTCTAAATGCTAATTGGGATTCTTACACTAGTATAACGCCCCGCCACACAAGCCCCAAAGGAGAACTAATTAACTAACAATAATGAAACATTTTTTTTAAAAGTAAAACTAATATCAATGTGCATTAACATACCACACTTGTAAGGAAATTATACATACACATTATCTAGCTACGTCCTCTAGGGTAAACATGACTACATTACTTAACCTAATCTCAATCCCATAATGATGATAATGAATCCCAAGTTTACATTTCAAATCCATTATAAAGAATAGGCATAAATTTTACATACATCCATCACATTACATCAATGATAAACATCCATCCATTACATTGAATAGATGGTAAACATCCATAAGAGAACACATGATAAAATCAAGAACATAGATACATTACGTTAATCATAAGAGTTTACATTGCTTCAAGATTATAAATGTATAAAGATGCATCCCAACATGAAATGGGAATGATACATCAATACATGGAGTTATACAACCGAATGAACATAATACAACTGAAATTTGGTGAAGCTCAAGATTTACTCCATCAATACAACTATGCGCTTCACAAACTTTGGCTAGGAACCCAATGGGGTCCATAGCATGTTCCACCTAAGCATGTGGGCCCTAAGGCCCACCCCCCATGCTAGGAGATGACAAGAAGGACCCACAAGATAAAATAGTCAAGAAGAAGGCTACAAGACTCCACAACCAAGAAAAACAATCAAAATAGATAACAATTGCATCAAGAATAGGGTATGTACAAGATCATCATGGAAAAAACAGGCCCTTAAGTGGCAAAGAAATTTAAAAATTCAGAGTTAGGCAACTTGATGTAAAAATTTGAATAAGTTATCTATATTATTTCAAAAATATGTAAGAATAGAATATTTATAAAATTTAATGTAGTTTCTAAACTATTAGGTGTATTTAAAAATAAATAAAAATCTATTTGGTGAAAATTTGAAATTTCAATGCAGTAGTATTTAAATTTCAGGAAAAAAAGAAGTAGGTGTCTGTCTGACCACCCTAACTACAATTTAATGATAATAATTTTTTATAATATTTTATACATAAGTAGAGGACTCATTTCCAGATGTGATGCATATTTTTTTGTAATTTTTTTCCAAATAAATAATTAATTATGATTTTTTTATTACAACTTAAAAAATATATAAAAAATCGTATGTCTGACCACCTTAACTTTGTCAAAAATTCATGAATTATTTTTTTCTTTTTTTAATCCTATAGTATGGGAAGCATAGAATGTGATGCATGTTTTTTATTCCAAAAATGTGATACCATTTTAAATCTATAGATGTTTTTCAATCAGCCTATCAATCAAGACTTTAGTCATAATTCAAATAGAAAATGAATAATAATAAAATATTAAATTCAAAGTAAAGCATAATTTATATTGGTGGAAAGCTAAGAATATCTTTAAAAAACCCTTTTCATTTCATCAATTTTGGGTTTTAAAAAATCCGTCAGCCACATACCCTACTAGTACCAATCATATCGCCACTTTTTGGCCCATCATGATCCTGCACATACCCAACAACTACTTCTAGAGGCACACAAAGGAAAAGAAAACAAGGGATACTATAGGAAGAGGGTCATCACATGGCCTTATCATGGGTTACCTCAGCTACCTCTCACTACGCAGTGGCCCCATAGGGTGACACATGTAGGGCCACTAACTTCTTGTGCGGATAATTTAGTGATCTTGCCAACTAGGCCTTCTTAGCTGATCCTTAGTCTGTGAAAGTACTATAGACATGGGTGAGGCATCTTACTTATCTTATTGAAAGTGAACCTACCCAAACCCACTAGTTAATTTATTAGGTTATCACTTATTAAGAAAACTCTTCCATGGGTTATCTAGGTTGCCCCTTGTGCGCTAACCCCCATTAATAAACACTCTCCCTAGTAGTATCAAAACAAACAACATGACATTAAGGGGTATACCAAATCACACAAAGCATGAAAATCATGATGAAAACCAAGTACATATGAAAGGCATGAACCTTCTCACCCAAAAGTCACATCAAAAGGAAAAACCATGGTACAAGATAACACCCGCAAGAGTTCAAAATAAGAAATAAGATCAACCAATCCACAAAGATACAACCATGTAATTCCAAGATAAATCAAGTTTTCCCATTGCCTCAAGAATCCTATTAAATCAATTTCCCATAAACTCCCACAATATTTCAACATGCATATCCCTAATATATGGTGTCATGACTAAGACAGTAAGTATAAACGCAACACCATCCAAATGTATTGGGATAACCACAAACACACAAGGATGCCCCAACATAACACAAGACCTCCGAGATCTTGGTGGGTACTACATGGGACAACTGATAAGACAAAGAAAAGATCAAGATACACCCCTATGTTGAATAGTCAAAGCACACCATGATATGATGGATCAAGGAAACTATGACAAGTGATGATAGGGAGCTCAAATGATAAATAAAATCCAAAAGCATCAAAAGATCACAATAAATTTCAAACGTCCTTTGCCATAGGATCAATCAAGGGGATGGATGGGATTGATGAGGTCTGTTAGGAAGGATGCATCCTGTTGAGACCGATGATGGATACTAAATTAAAAGATTGATATGACGCAGGATATTCAAAACTGATTGGATTTGATGATACAAGTGAATCTCATTTGTTAAGATCCAGCTAGATAAGGGCGTAGCTTGACGACACGACATGAGAGACATGACACAAGAAGCATGGCACAAGATAGGATACTAACACATCCTAGCAACCTAGGGGCTCGGGGGCCGATCAAAGATTAGCCTTGCCTACATGGAAGCCCAGAGCCCTCATATTTCGATAAAAGGCTAATGATGGACCATGATAGAGGCTTTGATGGAGACCAAGATAGGTTGGAGAATAGGAGAAAAGTGGACAATATAGATCGATGATGATGGACAAATGGACAGAGCAGAAAGACTGATGATGGAACCCCGGGGGCAGATCAAATGATCGACCTTGCCTACGTGAAAGCACAGGGGCAATGTAGTTCGACAGAAGGCCAAAGACAAGTGATGGATGAAAGATGATGAGATAACCCTAGATTATGGGATAAAATGATTGGACCGACATGATGGGACATGATAAACCTGTTGGATTGAATTGGAGGATGGTGGTGATCACAAAGCTCAAGGATGGGATAGTTATCGAGAGATGAATTAGGAGGATGATAGGATAGATGACTGATTCTTGGAATGAGAAGGTGAAGGTTTGGAATAGAAGGAAGATTACTCAGAATGAGTAAATGATTGATCGAGATTATTGAATGGGAGTTTGAAATGATAGAAGGAGGTTTGATGAATGTTTGAGATGATAAGAGGTTTGAGGAATTTTTGAGATGAGAGATGAAGGCTCAAAATAGATGAATTGTTACATGGATTTATCAGAATGGATGAATAGGAAAAATTTGAAGAAGATGGAGGGAGGGATCTTAAGACTTTGTTTGATATCCAAAGATCTTGACTATAGATGGATTAAAGCCCAAATTAGGGTTTCGGTTAAGCTTAGATTGGGATTAGATGAAAGCTCATATCCAGGTTGGAGTGAAGATGAGAATGATTGGAGGATGTGGTGGGATTTATTCTACACCAAGTTCTGGAGTTTAAGTGACGTGGTGTTGACAATCAGATTTTTCCAAATTTGGCAATTTTCAAAAATTGTCAAATTTTGCCATTTTAGGAAACTTCATGGTCATATGTTTGAGAGTTCAAATTTTTCCCAAAAAATACCCAAAAAAAAGATAGGATGAATTGCCAACTAACATCCTAAATTTCAGACATGCATTCCGAGTTATGGACAAAAATGATTTTTTTAAATGCTGGAAAAAAACACTAAATTACGATTTTAAGGGTGAAGATGAAAGTTTGAGGCCCCAAAAATGTGGCAAAACGGGTTCCCATGGCCTACAAAGACGCCAGTTGGTAATCCACTTGTTATCTCATGACGCAACCACCCGTAAAATTTTAGCCCAAATAGACACTCGAGTCAAAAGTTATGGCCTCCGGAAGGTTCAACATAAAAATCAAAAACCCACGAAATGAAGTCTAGATGATTGGAATGGATGATCCAATGATGAAGGGGGTGATTTTGGTGAGAAAAAGACAATTTCGCTGATTTTTTAATTTTTTGGAATCCGCCGGGGGGGGGAAACTAGGCAGTTGCCCACGTGGACTGGTCTGCCACCGTGGGCAGACAGGGCCACCACCGCGAGGGCAGACAGGTCCGCCACTGTGAGGGCGGGTTCGCCGCTGCGGGAAGACGGGCCCGCCACCTCCGGGGCGGGTCCGCCACTGCAGGCGGACAGGTCCGCCACTGAGAAGGCGGGTCTGCCACCATGGGGGCGGGTCCGCCACCGTGGGGGCGGGTCGGCCGCCCGGGGCGAGTCCGCCGCGGGTGGACGGGTCCGCCACTGCGGGGGCAGGTCCGCCACCCGGGGTGAGTTCGTCGACGTTGGGGGAGGCAGGGGGATGGAGGAAGGAGGTGGGGGGAGAGAGGGATAAAAAGAGTATGGGTGAATAGAGGGGATTAGCAAGGTAGATGGATAGATGCTAGGATGGATGGAGAATGATAAGGAGGTTAAAAGGAAGGTTTGGATGTATAAGAAGACGAGGACGGGAAGACACAAGGGATTGGTAGGAAGACAAAGATGGGGATATGAAAGGGAGTGTTTTGATCGATGGATTGAAGGATGAGGATGGGGATGGAAGGGAGTGATTTGACATGATGAATGATGTCTCCAAGGACCATAACACAAAGGAAGATAGATGCCCCCACTCTAGATATGACATGTGCGAGGAGGAATGAAGGATGGAAGACAAGTGGATGGGAATATAAAAGAGTGAGATGGATGAAGATAGGATGCATGGATAAGGAAGGGAGATGGAAGGTAGCATGATGGGTGGATAAGGAAGATAGACGAACACGAATGAGGATTAGGATAGTGTGCGGATGAGGGGAATGTATGCTAAGAGGTGTCCAAAGCATGCTTATATGTTTTCCCCATTGTTATCAAGATCACAAGGAGGATGGAGGGATTGGGATAAATGAGATATGCAAAACAGGATGCGTAAGATCGATAGGATGGAGGGGATGAAAGAAAAGGATGTATAAGAGGAAGACGAGTGCATAGCTGGAAGTACAGCGGGAAGCATAGTGGATGGAGGGAATGCATAGCAAGAAACTGCCCCCAAGTGCAGATGGGGATTTATGCATGATGCCTATTTGCCAGGTTTTCATCATGGTATTTATCCAAGGTACTTGTTTGCCAAGTTTTCACCATTGGACGAATTATTTCTCTTTACTATTTTATTTATTTATTTATTTTTTGATTTTTTGGATTTTTTGGATTTTTTTACTTTTTGGATAGTATGCGGAAGGAGATGGATAAGGATAGGGAGGCAAATAAGTGGATTTAGAAGACATGCGATAAGGATATGGATGAAGGACTCAAGCATCAAGTTCTATATGAGGTATTAAGAGCTCATGTTCGAACCGACTGCTGGGTGTTGGTACAACTTTATGAGGATAAATGGATTATGCAAGAGGATGAATTAGAGGGATTTGATGGGGGAGATACATGGGATAATGGGTGGGATGTTGGAAAGTGTATGGATGGAATGATGGGGTGGGGTGGATATGTCATGGGGAGATGTGTTTAAGACCAACATTGGCACATGTGGTGGTGGATGTGAAAAGATAAAAGGATTAATGGATGGAGAATGTGGGGATAATGGAGGAGATGGAATAGTGAATTTCGGGATATAGGGACCCAAAACAGACTTAGGAGATGAAAGGGGTGTATGATTAGTTTTTGTATTAGCAACTTTGGATGTTCTTACATATTTTTCATTTGATGGCATTGCATCTTTTTTGTTTGGGATCCACACGGTTTTGATCTTTGCTTTAATGGGCCTTTGTGGCTGATGGGTTTGATTTGGATTGTGGATTTGATTTTTCTTTTCTTCAACATGCCATATAGAGGGGACATGGGGAGCTTTAGATTCATGTGGATGTTTGGATTTATGCATTTTTATGTTAGCATCCAAAGTGCATTTATCAGCAATGGGATGGGTGTGAGGGGATGGACGATGTGGAGCAATGGAGGTAGGAGTATGGGGATTACGTGTAGATGGAGGATGTTTAGGTATGTGCCTTTGTTGATCCTGATTATGGGATATGCGAGAGGGATTTTTATGATGGATGACACGGATAGGTGTTGGATGGATGAATGGATGAGATGGAGGAGGTGATCTTGGGATATACTGACCCAAGATGGATAGAGTAGATGAAGGACAGGAGATGGTGGATGGAGGGATATAAGGACCCAAAATGGATGGAGTAGATGAAGGAGGAATATGGATGGTTGTTTTGAGGTTATACAATAGAGGAGGAGGGATTGCAGCATATGATTTGCTGGAGCGATGGGAAGAGCCGACATTTCTTTTGGGAAAAGCTCGTTGAGGACATCTAGAGGTTGTACCAACATGTTTAGATTGTGAGTCTTGGGGAATAGATCCAAGACCTTGCATGCAGATTTGTTCTTTGACTTGGATGGGCTCTAAAATACCTTGCTCATGAAGGCCTAGACCTTTTCCTTAATAGTTCATGTTATTGAGCATTCGATCCATGATAGGATTTGTGTTATTCTGAAAAGATGATGCGAGTCCATTATTAAGTGGAGGATGATGGGTGGTAAATACACTGTGTTTTTCTTCTATGAGAAGGCCACCATGGAAGAATGTGAGAGTACCAAGGGGATATGCAAGCGATGTGGGGTTAGTAGTTTTAGGCAATGATGGGGGATTTTATGAGGGAGATGATGGGGTAGCAGCATTTGGATGGGTGGTATCTAGGGAGGGAGTAGGGGATATGATAGGATCTGATTTTGTGGTAGCAGGCTCATGCAATGGAGATGCAGATGGAGCGGTAGAATCTTGAATGTCAAGAGGATCATGGGATGGAATGGATGGGGGACTGTGATCTTGCGGTAGACTAGATGGGATGGTAGGATCTTGATCTGGAGGAGGGGATATGTTGGCATGCTTTGGATCAGGCTCTTGGCATGACTCATCGTGTGCGGGAGGCATGATAATGGAGTCATGGGGGGACTCTTCAAGTGGGGAAGATGGAAGGATGGAGGATTCAAAATATTCAGGAATGGATACTAGGAGGGAAGAGTGGATTGATTTGGGTGTCGCCGATGGGTTTGACTCTCCGAGTAGGGTGGTGTGTTCAATGGATTTGGTGTGATGGTGGGGAGATGGGGACTCAGTGATTCAGAGGATGTGATGGTAGGAGATGGGACAACGGATTCAGAGGATGTGATGGTAGGAGATGGGGACCTCGGTGGATTCAGAGGATGTGATGGTAGGAGATGGAGACTCAATGGATTCAGAGGATGTGATGGTATCATCAATGATAGGTGTTGGATGGAGAAGGGTCTCATCACTAGCGACCATGGATGATGGGTTGGGATGGCATGGTTCCACGACTTAATCGTGGATGTGGGGGATGTTTCCTTTGTTATAAGTCCTTGGAGAAACTTGAATACGCTAGGCTGAGATGGCGAGGTGGGAGTAGATGAAGGTTTATGGATTAGTGGACTAGGATTAGATGGAAGATTAAGACTGGATGGAGGATTAAGGTAAGGATATGGGCATGGGGAATTAGGATAGGATGACATGGACGGTGGATCGTTGGTAGAAGATATGGGTGGCGTGTTGTAATAAAGGTATTTGGATGGTGGATTAGGATGGGAAGATGCAGGTGTTGGATTAATATAGGGAGATGTGGATGTTGGATTAGGGTAAATTGATGGGTGTGTTTGACTAGGATAGGAAGGTGTGAATGTAGGATTAGGCTGAGCGGATTGGTATGGAAGATTAGGGTAGTGGGTACATGTGGATGAAGGATTGAGATAAGAGGATGTGGATGGAGGATCAAGATAGGGGTATTGTGATGGCATACTAGGATAAGAGGATGGTGTAGATGAAGGATATGATGGATATGATGGGTATCCCTTGTCAAAGGTATCATAAGGAGCAGGATTAGGCATGGATGAAGACATAACAAGATAGCTCGAAGGGATGATTGGATTATGAAAAGCGGGTGGAGAAAACTTACTAGCAAGGATAGTGTCAAAGGGATCCATGTCACATTCTTATTGATCGACAAGACTTTCATTATTGTCGTCGATGTAATTAGGGTTTCCCATTACCACTATTGATAGAGGATAAGGATTCATGATGGTGAAAGGAAAAAGAGGGTGGATCAAAGATAATGGATGGAAATGGACTAAAGCTCAAATCGGGATTTAGGGCAAGCTCAGATCAAGATTGGATTAAAGCTCATATTAGGATGATTAGATGATGCGATGGGATTGATTTTGATGACCGACACCAAATCTGCTTCAAGATAGAAGTAGATTGATTGGGTCGAAGGTGATGTGGTTGGATTGGATTGGATTGGATTGGATAAGGTTGATTGATGATTGATAAGATCAACTGATGGGTCGGATAGGATGATGAGAGGGATTGAAAAACCTTATTCAGAGATTATTCTAGGTGACTTAGGATGTTGATTGATCAGATTAAAGGATAAATGGATGATTGTAGCACTGAATCCACCTTGAGATTGAAGGTGAATTGATTGGGCCAGCAATGATGATTAACTTAGGATGGATGACAATCCTAAGCAGATGTTGATGATGACGATCAGATCAGACACTTAGGTCAATTTGGATAATAACCCAATGCGAAGTTCAGGGGATTTGGATGGGGAAAATGATGATTTGATAGGAGAAATGGATGATAGAAATGGATGAACGATTACTTGGAACGAGTAAACAATTGACTAGAATGAATGAATGACTACTCAAAATGAGTAAACAGATGATCAGAATGATAGGACGAGAGTTCAGAATGATGAAAGGAGGTGTGAAATGGATGAACGTTTACTCAGAATGAGTAAATGGATCATCAGAATGATAGAATGAGAGTTCAGAATGATGAATGGATGTGTGAAATGGATGAACGTTTACTCAGAATGAGTAAACGGATGATTGGAATGATAGAATGAGAGTTCGGAATGATGAAAGGATGTGTTGAATGGATGAGAGTTTACTCGGAACAATTAAACGGATGATCGGAATGATAGAAGGAGAATTCAGAATGATGAAAGGATGTGTGAAATGGATGAATGTTTACTCGGAATGAGTAAACGGATGATCAGAATGGTAGAACGAGAGTTTAGAATGATGAAAGGATGTGTGAAATGGATGAATTTTTACTCAGAACGAGTAAACAAATGATCGAAATGATAGAACGAGAGTTCATAATGATGAAAGGATGTGTGTAATGGATGAACATTACTCAGAATGAATAAATGGATGATCAGAATGGTAGAACAAGAGTTTGGAATGATGAAAGGATGTGTGAAATGGATGAACATTTACTCAAAACGAGTAAATGGATGATCAGAATGGTAGAATGAGAGTTCAGAATGATGAAAGGATATGTTAAATGGATGAGAGTTTACTCGAAACGAGTAAACGGATGAGCGAAATGACAGAACGAGAGTTCAAAATGATGAAAGGATGTGTTGAATGGATGAATGTTTACTCGGAACGAGTAAATGGAGAGAATGGTAGGGTATACCCCCCCTTGAGGAGGTAGATGGTGAAGAAAAAGGTGCCCCGACCAACTTCTCAAAAGTATGAAGTGGTATATATCATCAGAAAGAGCACGAAAAAATGAAAAGAACTCCCTTTGAACGGAGTCAATTGGATAAATAGTGTGGAAATGGCGGCCCCGAGAAGAAAGAGTAGAAGGTTAGGTCCACCATAGCATAAGGTCAAGTCCGCCACCAGGGTCAGGTCCGCCACCGGGAGGTCAAGTCCGCCACCAGGAGGTCAGGTCCGCCACCGGAGGGGTCAGGTCCACCACCGGAGGTCAGGTCTGCCACCGGAAGGTTAGGTCCACCACCGGAAGGTCAAGTCCGCCACCGGAGACTCAGGTCTGCCACCAGAGAAAAAGTTGCTCAAAAGTATGAAGTGTTATATGTCATTGGAAAGAGCATGAAAAATTGAGAAGAACTATTTTTGAACGGAGTCAATCAGACAAACAGTGTGGAAATGAAGGGGCATATACAGTTGCCTGTTAGGGAAAATCCACCATAGCATGAGGTCAGGTCTGCCACAGCATGAGGTCAGGTCCGCCACTGGAGAAAAAGTTGCTCAAAAGTATGAAGTGTTATATGTCATTGGAAAGAGCATGAAAAACCAAGAAGATTGGTGCTTGAACGGAGGAAAACAGGCTTATAGTGTGTAAATGGCGGGGCATATATGCCTGTATGTCAAGGAAAATCCACCACAGCATGAGGTCAAGTCCGCCAAAGGATAAGTTTAAGCTTTATTTTTTGATGGACGAGTAAGGCAAAGGACCCAAAACATAGCAAACATCGATAAAAAGATTTGGCTAAACTGAAAATGACTAGTTTTGCACAAGAAAGACAATTCTGACAGCACAACCCTAAGATTAGTAGAAACGGGTATGGCCAACAAAGTCTTCTACTCTAGGATGAACATGGTTGCTAAGGAGTCCTTGATATACACTCGGTACGTGAGGCCCAAACCGTGAACACCAACCCATTACAAGCGTGAGTCGGGAACCTTAGCGAGATACTAAAGGCTCAGACCAACTCTTCACGTCATCCCGACGCTTCGCCAATTACAACGTGGTTGGATTGAGGTACAACTTTCGCTCTCCCCCCTTTATATACCCCGCCGGTATGCGTGGTTGGAATTGTCCCTTGGGGTGATGAAATCCCCAAGCAGGTCCTGCTAAGAAAATGAAAATAGAGTAACTCAAAGGACTTGGAAAGCTATGATTTCTCATCACCCAGGATCGCCAAATGGCGTAAGGGGATTGGATAGGTCAAATAGCTTTCCACAAGCACGCCAAACAAGGTTTGTTGACCCCTCTAATTAAACTATGTGCCTAAGTTATTGAAGAACAATCGGTAAAAACTAGAAATTTCACCTTCAGGAGGTTAGGTCCGCCACTGGAGGGTCAGGTTTGCCATCGGAGGGGCAGGTCCGCCACCGGAGGATCAGGTCTACCACCAGAGGGTCAGGTCCACCACTAGAAGGTCAGGTCCGCCACCAGAGAGGTGAAGTCTGCCACTCTATAACCCGAACCTGCAAAAAATGCAAAAAATAGCAAATGTGAAAGAAAGAGACCCATTTGTGGGTCCCACCAGGTGTGCCATAAATGTGATAGGTCAAATATATGTGTTAGAAAATGACCAGCAAATTAAAGAGTGCAAATAAACACCAAAACAACCTACACCTCAAGATTAGCCTAAGTTGGAATCAACACAAAATAAAAACAACAAATGGAACCTTATACCTTGTCTCGAATCAATCCTTTGGTTGGCCCTTCGATCTTTGATGTGTATGCTCCTTGGATGGCAAGATATACAAACTAGATGACGATGTGAGGATGGATGAAAATGGTTGAAAGCATGAAAATGGCTAAGTGTAGATTGAGAAATAAAATTGCAAGAGTTTGGCTAGCAAAATGATCTCCCCCCAAATGACAGAAAAGAGAGGGTATTTATAGAGATTTTGGAAATCTCTAGGGAATGGGATTGAGCCAAGATCAAGATCAAGATGTAGGGCCAAGGTGAGTTGAGAACTCACAAGCCCTCACATCTTGACATGTGGCATGTGATATAGCCCTAAAAGGTGAAGTGGACATGAGGTGGAAGGATGGTACATGACATGGAGGGAGGTACAAAGTACCTTGGGGTTGGACAAGATCTCCTCATAAAGGAGGTGCTTGTCCCTATGTGGGTGAGAGGACATTTGAGGAATTAATTTTTTTTCAAATATCCTCATGTGGAGAGGGGAAAGAATAAAGAATAAAGAGAGGACATGCGGGAAGAAGTGAAGGAATTAAAAAATCCTTTTGAGTGCATTGGGGGATTAAAAAGTGAATTAAAAATTCACATGGGAAGTGGAGTGCCTTGCCCAAAAGGAGAAAGCCTTTAATAAGGTTGACTAAGGACAAATGTCATAAAGGACATGGGGAAGAGAGAAGGAATTTAATATTCCTTGAAAGATGAGAGTGGAATTAAAATTTCCTCAAAGGACTTTGGGAAGACAAAAGGAATTAAAAATTCCTTGGGGGATGGGAAGAGTTGACTAAAGTGGGTGATTAGACAAGTTGATGAGGGTTAGAGGAAGGTTAGGTGGCTAAGAAAGATTAGAGGCCAACTTGCAAAATCTAGAGGATGTGACACCTCCTAATCAAGGATTAGGCATGTGCACATCCTAATGATGAGATTAGAAGAAGGATTAGGATAAGATAAAAATGATGAAGGATGTGCCATGAGGAGGGATTAAATAAATGTGATATTTATTTAATTCATTTGATGAAAGGAGGATTAAAGAGATAAGGTATTATTGATTAAATACCTTAGGGATTTGGCAGAATTAAAGTTATTAATTAAATAATAGTAGTATTACTTAATTAATGAAAATAAGACGAAAGCGAATGAATTTGGATATATTAAGTGCCAAAATTTAGATGTCTACAATTAGTATTAGACTCACTCATTGATTAATGTTTATTATTGTTTGGGTGATTAGTGTTCCCTCCATATGAAGTTTTAATATGTTGTTTATAAATTGTTAAGCTAGTTTGACCATAAGTCTTAGGATCATAAAATTGATAAAAGGGAGCCAAGAAATTGTGCAAATATCCCAAATGAAGATGCTAATGTAAATTTTATTACTTTATTGCACCAAATTGAAGTGTTTCTTAAAATTCTCATTAAATGGAAATAATTATTAAATGATGAAATAAATGCAATTGAATACATTTAAATTCATATACAAAAGAATAATTCACACGTGTTTCTAGTTGATTTGTAATAGTCATTGAAGTAGGTAAGCGGAAATTTTTTAGACTTTTGGGGGTTGAATCCATGGATGTGGGATTGATCCTACACACACAAAAAATGATTAAAGATGATGGAACAATAAAGTTTGAGTAAGGATGATGATAAAAAAATATTTATAAAAAAATAATGGAGATAGATGAAAACTACATGAATAAACACAAAATTATAAAAGAGTGCATCATTTCTAAAAATATGAGTATATTAATTCATTCTTTCAAATTATAAACAAAATTAAATAAAAAAATAAAAATATACAATTTTCTCCTTCACACAAATTTTTGAAAAAAGATCTTAAATAAAAATACTTCAATTTAATAATTATAAAAAACAATTTTTTAAAATAAATTCCTTATATTTTATTAATAAAATACATTTTCTTAAATGAAAAGTATAAGATTCTTTACAATTACATAGTTTCATCAACCGCTTTTAACTTCATGCTAGGGACAAGAGGTATCAAGCAAGTCTACATTCGTTTGTTTTATATCCAAATTGACTTTTAGATATGTGATATAGGTGTTACACATTCTCATAAAAACGCTGTCAATTTTTTGAAATTATTATAATTTTACTAAGGTGGATTATGTTCATATAACAGAAGCAGGAAATGAAGATTGTTTATTGAATTTTGGAAAGTTGTTTACTCTCAACACATAAGATGTACTTCTATTCACATAACCACTAAAGTGTGTAATACCCCTCATACTGTTTAAACTTATTAATTTTTGTGTTAACTCGTTATGATGATACTATTAGGGTTTTGATTTGGTTGGTGTAGTTTGATGATGTTGTTATTCCTTTTCTGGACATAATCGGTTGATATGACATTACTAGTATGATTTGTGATATCTTGTGTGTTGTTGGATTTTGTTTATTTAAATGATTTATCATTAATATTTATATGCCAATGTGATGTTATTTAATTCAGTATTATTATATGATGCAGTAGTTTAATATCATGTTATCTTATGTCAATTTGGTTAGAAATGTTAGCTCATTATTGATATTATAATTGTTAGAGTAGATTAGGCGAGAGGACAGTGTAGCATCACTCGTTCACGAGTGCCCTGCTACACTGCAATTCCTTCTCGTGATAGGATGTTGATTATATATATATACATGTGCTACTTGACGTTTATCTGGATGCAGGATTGCAGGAATAAGTCTCGATTCCACCTGCTTCGGCAGGACAGGGCGAGCAATAAATCAACCCAATGGGTAAAAGTTGAAAAAGGGAGTAGGCTTGGAAGTGTCCCCGTCCCAGGTCCGTCGTCTGTTGTGAGTTGTGTTTGATTGAAGTCTTGTCTTGTCTTGTATGTAGTTTTATTGTTGAGTATTTATTTTATTCTTGGGTAGTGTTTAATTAATTAATCGTATTGCATAAAATAATTAATTAAGGTTACACTGTTATTTGATTTAATTAAGAGTTAGAAAGATGTTAAAATTAAATATATAATAAATTAAAAATGATTTAATTAATTAAAAGTGCAAATAATTATAATTAAATTAATACTGTTGAGAGTAATTAAATATTATTATTTTTATTTATTATATTAAATTAGGAAATTTTGTGGAGATAATATCTAAATTTAAATAAATTATTCCAATTAAAATTTGAGATAAAGGTGAGTTTTTAAAAGCTGGAAAAGAACCAATAAGAAAGGGGGCTTTTTGGAAAAGAAAGCAGAAAAAGATTTATTGATTTTAATTAGTGATTTATTATTTTGAGGGGAAAATCATTCACACAGAAGTTTGCTGGTTGAAGTTTTGCTCTGTGTTTTGAGATCTAGAAAAGAAAAATAAGAAACAGAGTTTTGGAGTTTTGAGTTTTTCTTCTAGGTAAAAAAATTATTGTGAGTTTGAAAGGAAAAGATTATACAGTAGAACATTGAAGGCAGAAGGTGGAGAAGGGAGTTACGGGAGGAATTCGAGAGGAGGTTACAGGCGGGATTCTCCTTCAGACACCGGATTCCAGGTTTTCCCCTTGTAAATTTTTAATACTTCGTAGGTCTGTAAACAAATATGATTTGCTATGTTTTCGAAATCGTTTGGATGAAGTTTATATTTTTTTTGAAAACTGGTTTGTGTTTAAAACTCTCGAATCTTCTGTAGTAAATTATAGTAGAATTTGTTTTAAAATCCTTCAACATAGTTTAGTAGAGAAAACTAGTGTACTTGAAATATAAAACAAAACAAAAAAATCATTTTGATGGAAGATCGAATTTGCATGTTTAAATTTATATTGAGTTTTTGAAAATCCATGGTTGAATTGTTCAGAACTTCGAGTTAAATATATTTATTCATATACACAAAATTGATATACATATACTATCTTTCTGATTGAATTGATTTTCTGTTTTAATATATATAAATTTATGTATT
This sequence comes from Sequoia sempervirens, assembly GCA_007258455.2. Taxonomy (NCBI): domain Eukaryota; kingdom Viridiplantae; phylum Streptophyta; class Pinopsida; order Cupressales; family Cupressaceae; genus Sequoia; species Sequoia sempervirens. The sequence continues at coordinate 152,902,234 of VDFB02379711.1, read as the reverse complement.
TACTGAAACAAATATTTTCTTCGTTATTATTCGTGATTGGTTCCCTGATCTGTAATGGGTATGTGAGGAGAGAACATTTTATTTTGATAATTATGTTGATATTCTGTATATAAATATATAAGGTTATTTTTAAAATATATATTATATATATATTAGATTTTAAAAATTACTGTAAAAAAAAATAAAAATAAAATAAACTGTGCATTCTCTTTATTTTTATATGTTTACATTCATATTATTTTCGTAATAAATTTCGTATGAAATATTTATTAAAATAAATAATTTTGGATTTGTTTGCCACGGATTTCCGTGTACTGAAATTTTGTGAACGAAATTTATAAAGAAAAGTTATTAAAGAAAAGAAATCATATATAAACGAATTGTTTTTAAAAAAATAAAAAAATAAAAAAAAAATAGATTTTAACTGTGGACGGCCGAAGCCGTACACAGCCGTGGGCTATGCGCAGTCACCACGGACTGCGCACAGCAGTCTGTGGAGACTGCGGCCTCCCATTGGGAGGTACGCACAGTACCCACAGACTGTAGCAGTCTGTGGGGACTGCGGCCTTCCCTTGGGAGGTGCGCAGTACCCTAAAGGGCTGCCTTAGTGTATATTTTGTTAATGCAAGTTTAAACTTTAAAATTCGTTTTTTTTATTTTTTTTAGTTTTTATTTGGTAGATTTAAGTTAATTAAATTTAACTCGAAATTTAATTTATTAAATAAATTTTATAATTGGATTTCTTTGTTAATATTTAGTTTATAAAATAATATGAAATATATATATATATATATATATATATTATATATTATGTAATATATATTTAATATATATTATTAAATATAAATATATGTATATATATTTTTTGGGCTTTAATTTATTTATTTTATTTTTATAATATTCGAGTGTGTATTAATTGGGATTGGTTTTATAAAATAATATTTTTGTAATAGGGTTATAATTAACCTTATTAAATGATTAATTTTATTTATATGAATGTTTGTGTAATAGAGTGATTATTGTAAATATGAATTTTAATATAAAAAAAAATAGGAGAAAATTTCAATGAATAATGTAGTTGCGTAAATTATAATTAATTTTGTGCTTGAAATTAAATCGAATAGTTAAAGTGAAAAGGTATGATGTTATAATATAATTGTGCGAATTTGAATTTAATAGTGTGTTTTGTTTTGAATTTAATAATCTTGTATTGTGGACTTAGTTGTTTGATGAAATTTTTGAGTTTGGAAATATTTCGTTATGGAGTTGTTCTTAAGTTATTGTTAAGGGCGTCCAGATATGGAAAGCGTGTCTTTCATGTTTCTTTTATTTTTCCATGTCGGGCAATTAGGCTTAAGGGTATTGTAAGTCTTCCAGAGAAGTTTTCTAAAGTGGGGTGTTTGGCGTTGAGGTTCAATTTGTGAATCGTCTTGATGTATTGTACTATGATGTTGTACCCGGTTTCCACGAACGGGGATCTGTGCCTCCTAGGAAATAGGAGTGGGTAATGATAACTGTACCTCCTTTGGAAGGAGTGTGTATTTAGATTGGTTTCCTCCAGTGGTTGGAGTGGGTTCCTTGTTTGTTTCCTCCTTGGACTGGAGAGCTTGTGATGTTTAGTTACCTATTGTGGTATCATGCCTTGTATGTTGTTGATAGGAGAGTGGCTCTTTGTGGGGGTCCGGCACACAAAGGGGCGCCAGGGTAACCTACCTAGAGTTTAATTAAGTGATAACCTAAATGAATTTAATGGGGGGATTTCACACTAATAAAGATAAAAAGGATGTCTCTCTCGTGAAGCAAGTGAAAGATCAGGCTCGAGATGAGACGGGACGCATAGTTTTGCGTGAGGGTCCGGCGGCCGGTAGAGGCAAGCCAGGGTAACCCAGGATGGGGGTCCGGTAGCCTAGGAAGGTTGAGCCAGGGTAACTCATGGCAATTTATGCATGACACTCTTCCTATGTCAACAGTTAGCTAGTTATTGTGCGATGTTCACGATCTTTGATCTCTGGAAGCATTGTAACCTTGTGTTAAGCATTGTAACCTTGTGTTAAGTGACCTTGTGATTTGTGATTGTAGTTGTGAAGTAATATTGTGATTTCAGTGGTTATGTGCCTTGATGTTTTCTCTTTGGTCAATTGTTGGATGAGGTTCTTGTTATTATGCCTTGAGTTCATTGAAGTTGTGCGTGTGACTAGTTGTTACTTGGGAAGGTGTTTTATTGTTATGTTCTAGAGTGATTTGTTGTTGTGCCTCTTGGAACGGTTGTCGTGAGTTTTCTAAGTGGTTTTGGATGTTAAGTTGTCTTTGGTGTTAGTCTTTTGATTGTTAGGCGTACTTGGTCGGGGACCCTTCCTTGTCTACTCTCAGCACGGGGGTGGTTGGGTGGAACGTGCTTCGCACCCCATTGGGTTCCCTCTCTTTTTGCAGATGTATCTTTTACTTGCAGGTTTTGGCGGATGTTGATGATCTAGTTATGCTTATGTACCAGATAGTTGTATATACTTCAGTTGTAATGTATTTAATGTATTCATTGTTGTATTGTCTCCCACGTGTGTTGGGGTGACCTTGATGTGATTGTATATGTAATTTTGAGATTGTATTATTCTATCATTGGGATGTAATAATTATTCAAGCCATGTATTTATTCAGGATCATTGATATAGTTGGTTATGTTGAAACTGTATCTATCAAAAATATGTAATACTTTATATCTTTATAATTCCATGTATTGTCATATGTGCTTATGTTATTAATATGGATTTAGTTGATGGTTATCTTAGATGGTGGTATGGGAATGAATAGATTTTCGTAGTAGATTAATTATTGTTATTGTTATCTTGTTATCGTTTTTATGGGTTAGTGTAGTCATGTCACTTCGTGTACTCCATTGGAACTAGTTGTGTCTCTTGATACATTGTTATGTTATAATACTTAAGTATGTTTATTTTATGTTATTTACTTAAAAAAAAAATTGTTCCGTTGTTATTAGTTCCTTTGGGGTTCGCAGCGTGACAAAGTGCAACAAGAAAAATCCAGTAGAGAAGAAAAAGCATGTAGAGAGGGGGATACAATGAGATAGATGGAGTTCATTAATAGGTAAGAGTGATAGTGAATTTGATCTCTATCTTGTCAATTGTGTGTGAAATGGTTTCTATATATATCATAAATTTATGCAAGACAAATATGTTATTATATTTACTTTTGAAAATTAATTATATAAAAAAGATAATTGTTATATATTATTTATTTTAGAAATTTGATTAAAGATTTTCTCATCTTTTCTAATTAATTAAAGAATGTTGACACATGTAATTCTATCTTTTTCATTTTTAAATACATCGCTCACAAAGATGTTCAAAGATATATTCTTAAATTTCTATCTTTTTAACTTTAAAAACATTTATCTAAAAGATATTGATCAATATAATTTTGAGACATTTATCCATCCAAAATAATAAATTTGATATCAACACCTTTACAAATAAGTATATATAGATATACCAATTTATTTTAATTATAGTTTAAATTTTAAATTAAAGTATTCATAACTTAAATTTTTAACATAAAAAAGATGATCGGAAAACATATATACATATATAAAAGTGTACTACGAAGGAAAATAGCACGCACGTTTGTAAAAGCTTATACTTGTAAAGCATGATATTATATAAACTATTATGGGGAAGCTATCATTATTTTTTTTCAAGTCAAGCATTGATCGTTTTGGTTATCGTTGAAGTTCAAGTCTATTGCATCGATCACATCGTCAAATTTTCTTGTGATTGCTTATGACATTATTGTTATTATTGAATGTATAATAGTATGTATTTTATGATAATTGGAATCAGCCGCATAAGCTGTGGGATTATTGTTCTGCTCGAGTCATTCAAATTTGGAAAGTGAGGATAAGTCTTTGGGGGGCTTAAGTGTTTATCTTTTCTTCATATAAACTCACCACATTGTAAACCGTGGCTCTAATCGCGTAAGAATAAGGGGAAAACTACCCTATAACAGTTTATTAATTCTTTCTTGCAAAAGCTTTGGGGGATTTTAGAATATCTTCCTTGGCAACCGTAGAGGAAAATCCATTCAGGAAAGAGTGATCAGTGATAACGAAAAATGGACAGCATTGTCGATTTTTATCTCACACTAAATAAGAGATTGGAATCGGTTGTTAAGAGATATAGAACCTGGGGGAAAATATAGACAATAGTCTAATACTGTGTGAGAAACTCAACACTTTATCCTACGTTAGGTATTCAAGCGACGAAGTTAAAAGGAGAATTGAGTCACTCTTGGGAAGGGTAATAACTTGACAGTAAAAGGGAGCCAACTCCATAGAGACTCTCTATTTGACCTATCTTGTGCATAAAGAACTCAAGGAACCATTTTAGTAAAACCTCTCAAAGCAGAAGATTAGTTGCATATATTTTATCGGTTAGTCCACAGGCATGCTTCCTCCCCTTTATTTTGATAAGTTCCTTTTAGGCCATGAAAGATTGCATGTAGTTTTATATCCTCCATTCTAGCAATATCGTTGAGTAAGAAAGCATGATAGTGGGATAATTCTTTACATCTCCAAGTTGAGATAGATCAGTTCTTCAGTTGTTTGAAAATAATTATTTTCATTTTCATTAAGGCAAGTTCGGAGTCTTTATAATCTCCAACCCTCTTTTGCATAGTTATGCTTAGAATTGAATCATGAAAACTTTCATGGATTAATATGAGACACTCTATACTCTTTAAATAATGGTTTGTTGTCCTTTCCAATCTTTAAGCCTATTATTAGATGTGAGGGTTTCACATTTAAAGTTCTTAAATAAACCCATGTTAAGAAAACATGGAGCCTTAGTTCCTTTATGAGGGTTGAACCAAGCTTGTATAGATTTCTTTATCAAGGATTCCTACTTGGTTAAGTATAGATATTCTTGGTTTTCTTTATCAACTACTTGATGAGTGACTTTTTTGTTATAAATGGAGTATTTGAAAGTGAAGACCTTTTCTTTCTTGATATGTTATTTCTGGAAAACCTAGGCAGGGTACCTTGTAAATATAGTTTTTATACTATGTTATGAGGTTGGTTAGGTCAAATTTATGTTCTTGAAAAAAATAAAATCCTTGAGTCTCAGTTCTAAGAAGTAGACATTTTCTAAGCTAGTACACTTCAAACTAGTGGCACTTACCAAGACCAGGTAGTTACATTGAGTGACTTAGGAGTTCAAAGTGAGAGGAAACTAAATCAACTAAGTCTAATGTTGACTAGAAATTCAAGTTGTGTTGGGTAAAAATTCTTGTTTATCTTTAAGCATTGGTCAAATAGCAAGTTTGATCCATCTTTGGTCAAAATCTTCTAAATGACCATGTTTCTATCATGATGATGGAATAGTGTCACCAATATTCTTAAAAAGCTTATAAATAGGCGAGAAGGTAAAACATTTTGATTTGGGTTAGGGATTGAATTAGACGCAATAGCCTAGACCCTAGATGTTATAGAGGCATAACAATTGCATTTAATGCTCAAAAGATAATACCAAACCAACCATACCACAAACTCAATGTGTTAGCGCTTTTGTTTGTATAGTTCCCTTGTAAGATGGAACTAGTCGGTCTACAAATGTGTACATATTCTTAGTTATCTAAAATTTGCTGAAATGCATGAAATACTAAAACTTAAAGAAAGTTATATACTTAATAAAGATCTAGCTATTACTCTATAAGTTGTTTCTATGTATTATTCATATTATATTGTGATCAAGAAGGTCAAGTAGATATCAATGTGTTTCAAGATTTGTTTAAGGTTTATATCTTAAGATTAGACACTCTTAAGGGTTAGGGTTAAGACTAGAGCAAGTGGTTACAACCGAGGCCAAAGTAGTTACATGAAGTAACTCGAGTGCTCACATAAAAAATAACCAATAACCTAGATGAGTTATTCACTTAGTGAATCTTCTCCTTTTACGAATGGTCTTTATAAAAAAGCTAAATCATTGAACATTCAAGATTACAAAAGAAGAAGGGATCTTCAACTTAGGGTTAATATTCATTTTCCTTATGTGATTAAACATTGCGTCAGTATTTTTAGTTTCCATCGATGTGAAAAATTTATGAAAACGAGTCATTAGTAATCACTATGTGAGCATAGAGTGGGAGATCACACACTCTCATGGGTTATACTAAAGACCTGAATAAGTGGTAGCTGCCAAGTCCCAAGAAGTTATGAGAACGTAATATGGGTATTCAAGGTTAATAAATATCCTAGACATTTATTGACTTAGTAAATACTTGGACTTGAACAAGTGGTAGTTGCCAATGCCCAAGTCATTACATGAGCATAACATGGGTGTTCTAAGCTAGGAAACCTTCACTAATCTAAATGAATTATGAATTTAATGAAGTAATCTCTTTTTAATAAAAATTGGTATATTAAGGTAACTATCAGATAAATAGTAGAAGGTCGGATATCGTACTGCAAGTTGAGTAGGGTGGGTGAATAAGTGACTTCACTCTTAGTAGCATTTTTGTTTATGATACAAATACTATGGCCATAGTGAGTGCAATTGTCTCTGCATGCACTTGTTAGTTCACTAATATGACCCAAATACTTAGCTAGTCAAATATGGTGTACATAGTTAGAGGGTATCCATATTTGTGTGATGGTATTAGTTAAGTAGGGCACAACACTAGAGATTAGATGAAAAAATTAAGAGGGTTCTTGACTAAGCCCTTCATTGAAGGGTAGGGCCATTTTAAATTAGGAAGGTGTACAAGGGATCACTTAAGTTCATAGTTGGAGGTAAAGCACCTGATGATGCTCTCCCTCTTGTAGATGATATGTTAAGTCTTGAAATACAAAAAGAATCTAGATAATGATCTATGACCTTATTCTCTTTAGGTTATTGTTTAAAATGTCAATTAAAATCATTGAATTGTGATTGAAAAAGTAAATGGTGTTAATCTTTTTAGTTCAGAAGTATTTATAGATGCTTTGATATATCTAAATGGAAATAGTATGTAGTAGCATGTTTCTTTTATTGTGAAAAAATAATATATATCTCTTTTACGTTGAATATCAGTTGTTAATTGTTGGGTAAAACAATCATGGTAAATCTTCTGTAAAAGGGAGATGGATGCTACACCATGGATGGGATTGTATGATAAATAAAATATGTTATAGGTTACTCAATTATTGAATCCAAATTATTTATAAACTCATCTTATTTATTTTATATTTTAAAATTATTAAATAATGTAATAAAAAAGTATTTTATATATATTCTTATTATAAATGTTTAAAATTTTAATAAACAATCTTTCATCTATATAAAATAATGTTTAGATTATTTGAAGTTTGATTATTCTATTGTAAACCTTAAGGGTAAAAGTACAAAGCCATGTCACACTTTTGGCCAACTTATTAGCACAAGCGAATTTTAGTAATTATAACTAAAAATCAATTATGGTCAAGCATATGATATAGTAAGATTCATTCTAGATAAGTTAAATATGTACACAAATTTTTGAACTAAAATTGTTGGCTAAATGCATATGTAGCACCACTTTAAGACCAATTTACTAAAAAAATAAAATTATTTTAAAAATTATTTTTTCAACATCTCCTAGTCATATAATTTTTTATTTTTTTTTTGAAAATGTAAAAATACCTTTTTATAGATCCATACATGTAGTTTTCAAATATATATTTAGTTTAATAGTTCAACTATTTTTATATATTTTTTATTTTTTTTACTAGAAGTAGGTATCAACACAAAAATATTAGGTTGATTACCATGTCAATAAAAATACTAAAACTTATTAAAAAAAGAAAAAAAAATGATGTAGATAAAAATTGAAGGCAAAAAAGGAAAATATACTATATAAATTTTGACATCTCATGTAATGTCACTTTTTAGCATTTTATCAGCAACTAAATTATAGTGTTAATTTATATAAAACTATATTCAATTTTTTTTTTTTTTGTCAAAAAAAATACAAATATAAAATATACTAAAAATAAAAAATTTATTAGTTTACATCATTTCAAAATTGAAAACAAATATGCCACTTTCTAATGATTCAAGTTTAAAATTTAGATCAGTGTTGGCCGGTTCCTTTATAAAAGTGTGTCACAACTTTGTACTTTTACCCTTAAAAAAATAATAAGTATAATCAACTCGTATCTATTTCAAAGAAACAAATAATATAAATTAAAACTTTAAAACTAAATGTTATTCAAATAAGCTATAATTGTTTGAACTCATTTATTGATTAAATACCTTTAAAAAAGAGATGTAATACATACACTTCAATCATGTGGATAAAAAAGAATAGTAATTGATATAAAATGTTTAAGTATTGAAAAATATCGTGTGAAACAAAGACTTGTATATAAGGAATTTTTATGCCTTGCATAACCACCCCATTTTATTTTGGAACAAAATGGGTCCACTTTTGTTTTTTTTTGTCCATTGGTTTTGTTTGGGTCTTAGGAGTAGTTCATTTTGCTCCTAATTCCTTGTTTCCTTTTGTCTGTCAGAAGTGGAATCGGGATGGAAACTGGACTTGAAACTTTTGTTTTGGTTCCAATTCTGGATTTCATCCCAGTTCTTGGCCTGCCCTCTTTCCTTGTTATTTTCGTTGTTTTTCAATGCGAACCCCAAAGGACAACTAAAGCAACAATTACCACAAATTTATTTATTTACTTTTAAAAAAATCTAAGCATACATGAGATGCACATTTAGTCATGAGTCATGAAACTTGATTAAACAAATCCATTAACACTTACATCTCTTGGGCTACACGAGGAGTCATTATGAAACTTAAATCCATACAACGATGACAAAGAAAGAAAGTCAAAGATATAATCCATAACAAAGTAAACATTTACAAATGTAACAAATACATGAAAAATCATTAATAAGAAACCATCCACATTCATATATACACTATATACATGATTAACTTAAAACCCATAATGATAAACTCAAGGGATATATTTCTGCAGATACAACACATCAAATACCAATTTCCATGGACCAAAATCCACACAAGGTTTATCAAGATAAAGTAATACATTACACTGCAATACAATGTTCAAGAGTTACAATGATACAAAGCGTTCCCCATAAGAGTGAGAACTGTACAATAAGATAGCATGATACAACTGAGCAACATAATACAAAATGTCATAACTAGCCCAAGATGGGAAAAACTCTAAAGTCACCACAAATGACACCAATCGACACCTCTCGATCTTGGACTGGGGACCCAATGGGGTGCTTAGCACGTTCCACTTGACCACGTGGGTCCGAAGACCCATCCCCATTCGAAGGAGCTGCCAAGAAAGAGACCTCAACCAAGAACATCTAAATAGGGAACCACAATAATAAATGTCATACAAGAGTAACATGAAACCAAAGGATAGTCACAACATCAATAAACCATGTCAAGAAAACATGACATCAAAACATGATGACAATAAATCACTTCCTAATAGTGATAAACCACTTCAAAAAAATAGTAACAATAAATCAAATATCATAACATCAATAAATCACTATAACAACATTAAACCACTTTCAAATAACAACAACAATAAGTCACAAAACATATCATCAATAAATCTCATGTCATAATATCAATAGACCAAGTGCTTCCAAAGGTTAGCAATAAATACAACTCAAGGGAATGCTAGAGGAGAGTGTCATCGCATGGCCTTACATGGATTATCCAAACAACCTATCACAAGGTACCGCCTCCATCTATGGTTATCCTGAATACCTATCTCAAGGCGTCACTCTATAGGGTTACTCATGTGGAACCATTAACCTCTCATGAAGATGAGACAACAACCTTGCCAACCACGGCCTTCTTGTCCCACCTTTAGGCTATGAAAGCCCTAACATGTAGATGAGGCATCCATAATTATCTTATTAATGTTTACCTACCCACTCCATAATTAATTATTTAGGTTATCACTTATTACTCTAACTCTAACATGGTTACCTTGACAACCCCTTTGTGCACCAACCCCCACATAAAGCCACTCTCCCTAGAAACCAAAAATACAAAATACAAAATATAAGGGTTGTACCAACAAAGAAAAATAATATCCAATATCAACTAAAATACATGTGAGGCATTACCCATCTTGTCAAAATCACAATACAAAATTCCTATTTACATGGTGCAACCCTTCCAAAACAATGATGTCAAACCACTTTCCACTTTAAGAGAAAATAAAAGATAAAACATCAATTAACACTTGTCTCAAGCCTCTAGGAGACCAAGAAGAAAAACTACCTAAAAGGGAAGGTAAAAGAAGCGATGCAGTTCCAACATGAAAACCTTAACATTTGAAAATCTCATCAATGAAAATGACTCAAATGAAAAACAAAATAATAAGGAAGCATTATCATCCTTTATTAATACAACATGATCTTAATGACTAAAATCACCTCTAAATCCAAACAACTCAAGAGGGTAGACACAATGAAATGACACCATGAAACCAACCTTTAAACACACACAAGTACACTCAATGAAAAGCCACTAAAGAATAATTCATCAATCAAAACATGTGTTTATACATCCCTCTTAAATCTTAAACCAATGAAGGAACTATAAATATAAATATCAACAAAACTGTAAAACACATCCCAAAAGATCAACTTATAATTTTAACTTTAATACATACATATATATAAATATATTTCCAATTCAAAAGATCATCGTTAAAGAATCCCAACAAATCCAATAACTATAAGGGGCCATTTTAATACTTGTTTACATTCTAGTAAATCAATACATATTTACCCCAAGCAATTACACAATCTTAATACGAAAATTGGTCCACTCCAATAAAGGAATCAATCAAACACTAATGATCGATGCAACAATCCACATAAAAGACTTACAAATAATAATTAAACTATGCAATTTAATAAACCCCTAATCAATGTCTAAACACATCCATTTATTCAAATTTCACCTTTCTTTTATCAACTTAATTGAAACTTGAAAAGCTAACTCATTAGACATTCCATAACTACCCGTTCAATATAATGTACAAATCCAATAACTTTATTATCTTTTGACTTCAATATAAAAAGGAAGTTTCATTAAACATCACAGTTATATATATACATGAGCATTCTATATCAACTCTTTCCTAATTTATTTATTTAATTATTTAAGCAAATTATTTCCCCTTGTAACCTATGATTATGAACATTTACTAGCTTAGGTATAAACCCATTTATGTTATTAACTTCTACAGATTGGGGGCAATCGACAATCATTAATATACTAGGTATAAGCCTGTATAAAAGTTCCATTTATAATACAAACTCATCAAACCATTATAATGTTCATTAACTAACTAGCATTACAAAGAGAGAAATATTAAACATTACAAGTAATGAAGGAAACTATAATCACATTATTCTTAATTCACTTTAATTCTAAAACAAATAAAGCCTACAACTCAAGCGATAACCGAATTATTGAGTGATTATAATGAATCTAAATATATATACATATATGCATACAGTTGATGAAAGAGTAACGACAATAACACAGGGACCCATGGGAAAAATCAAGTACAGGGTAAAAATGGACTACCGAAAGCAATCAGGGAACGGCCCAGAACATACAACGACATGCGACTGTCTTAAGGCTAACCGAAATGCATCAAGTGTTTATCATGATAGTGCATGCAATAGGGGTAGTAATCGCCGATTTAGAGGAGGTATATATCCAAACATCAGAGTGAATCAAGGGATAGATAGGTACAAGAAAAAAAAAGTTGAAGAAAGTAAGTTGGATGATACAAATTAATGAGGAGCTTGAAACATAAAATGTTGATTGCTAAACAAGTCAGACTCAACATATTGTATAAATTGGATGCTTAAATTTAACACAAATGTTCATTTAAGATGCGGCACAATGGAAGTATCATAGCTCAGGAAGGGAATAACATGCTACGACCATAAATCATAAGGTGTATTAAATTAAACTTCTATATGGTAAATGCAAAGGCCAACAATCTGATATGCAATATGGAATGGATGTATCTGAATGGTGATAGAATTAAAGAAAAAAAAAACACAAGAACTTCGTAAAGAATCAGATTTGAGCGTAATAATATCAATATCAAAACCAAACCATAAGGGTATGATGTAAATTCGCATCAAACTAACCGATTTCCATAATATTATTAATCATTATGAGGATAAGGTTGTAGCAGGCTATAAAGACTTTATTTGACTTTGCAATCTGTAAAACAGTCATCCAAAAAGCTGTAAAAACAATGACATAGTCAAAGGAGAGGGCGCACCAGAAGACCTCAAAGGGATGGCATAGGCAACGATCTTAGTGAAGGAGAGAGTGTGCTAGGGTGGCTTAGACAAAACTTAATAATCTTACAAACGAATGCAACACGTTTACAAGGCATTCAAGATCATGAAATACAACCATCATTTAATGAAATCAACAAACAATCGAAATAAGGAACAAACAATGAACTCTTTAAATGTATTCAAATAATCCCACAAAAAGCAGGATAGGCTTGCAAACGATGCATAGGCTGCCAAAAGAAGATCTCTAGAGTTCTACCTCAAAGAGTGAGATGGCAACAGGAACACACCCTAATCTGTTGGAAAGGCTAAGGAACTTTCAAGCAAATGAAAGAGATTGTGGGACGCCATGCAAGCGAGTTTACAAAAGAATCAACTCATGGATAGCAATGATTGCACAACTTACACAAACGAAACTTGTTTAAAGACTAAGAGCTCTCGAGATAAAGCATTTGCCTGGAGCAATACTAACTTTGACGCCAAATTAAAAGACAAATGGCACAACATGGTTTGCCTCTACAACAATAAATAGATTATATTGCAGATTACAGACGAATCAGAAGCTAATCTCTATATCATAGAGAATAAATAAGAAAATAGTTAAATTTCTATACAACTTTTCATTCTATCCTTTTTCTTCAAACAAATAGAAACAGAAAATGTGAGAGGAAGAGAAACCTAGCTTGAAACGAATAGCACAACTGAAGGTCAATACCTGAGACCAAGCTCCTCCAATTCCATCCCCTTGTTTTTTATATTCTCTCTTTTTTTTTACAATCCGCCTTGATCTTAACATGATTTATTTAAGATTCCTTATCTCCAAAACAAAGATCAATTAAATCTCAAAAGAATATCAAGTTTCGTTTTCGGTATTCAGTTCAAAACTATACATGCTCAACATGCAAAAAATTTTCTATCTTTTTAATTGATTTAATTCACTGTCAAAACAGTCAATTTAGTATCCTCTTTTATTTAATTTTTTTAAAAAATTAAAATTACTTTCCACTTTTAATCTATACTTTAATAATAATACTTTAATAATAATGATGATGTTTATCTTCTTTAAGATTCTTTCACTTTTAAATTTATTAATTGAATTTGTTCATGAAACAATAATTATCTTTCCTCATTTAATTCATTTATTTACAATTATATTACTTTCATCTTTAAATAATTAATTTCCAATGATAATAAAATTAATATTTATTATTAAATCTAATTCTTTATTTAATTTTTACTAAGTCAAGTAACCCTTTAATTAAATTAATTTGATTAATCCAATCTAATCATAATATTAGTGTTATCGCATAACCTCAAAATCAAATTAAATAATACAATCCCAAAAATCATCATGGCATTGCCAACCAACCAACCATATTACTCAATAACACTTTTAACAAACTAAAACAACATGACCACCCAACAAGCAACTTACTCTAATTTCATAGACAACCAAAATGTAGGGGCACTACATTCCCGGGCTGCCCTCTTTCCTTGTTATTTTTGTTGTTTGTCAGTCAATCTTGCACTCTTGGGTCTGTTTCTCCATTGAGTTGTTTGTCATTTTCCTTGTGTGTTTTTTTTCCCAAGTAGAAGCACAAGTGGAGTTGGAAGCAAACTTGGAACTTTGTAAAATTTATGGATTTTATTCCTGTCCCAATTTCAACTCCACTCATTTTCTTTGTGTCATTGTTTCCTTTGGTTTTTGGGATGGGTCTGGTTTTTGTTCTTGTCCCGCTTTCTATCGTGTTTGTTGTCCTTGTTTTATTTTTTGTTCCTTTGTTGAGAAAAAAACAAGAATAGAACTAGAATCATACCCAAACTTGGAACTTTATAAAAGTTCCACTTTCAATTTTGGTCATGGTCCCGCCCCCATTTCCTTTTGTTGTTTGTATTTTTTGTGGGACTAGAGCCAAGTTCGGAGTTCAATAAGAGGCTTGTTAAAAACTTTCTTGTTTAGTTACAGATCTGGGTCTATGTCTGCCTTGCTTTTGGTGTTCACTCAGGTTAACTGTTCATTAGTATTGATTACTCTGCTTCCAACCTACCACATTTATGGCATTAATTTCAGCCTCCTTGCATGCATGAAATGATTTTAAAATATTAATTATTTTTAACTAGCTCATTATCTTTGTTATCCAAGTCATTTAAGTGAGCCAAATCCAAGAGAAATTTGAGAGGAGATTGTTGCTCAAGATCTTCTTGAGATACATGGAGGAGAGGCCATTACAAAAGTTGGTGCCTCAACATCTATTGCAGGAGAAGCATCTACTCAACCTCTTGTTACAGAGCAACCAAGTGAGGAGATGCCCATAGGAACCCTCCATAAGGAAGTTAAGTTATTGAAGGAGAAGGAGCCTGAAATAGAAATTCATGATATTGACATAGACTCTCAGGCTACCCCATCTGACAAAGAAACTCATCTAGTGGAATTTCTTGATGTAACTAATGATGCAGGGACTCAACATGTTTTAACTAAAGAAGATCAATGGAAACTTTTTGAGGAAGCTATAAGGGAAGCAGATGCTAGGGCACAAGTTGAGGCACTAGTTGAACAATAGGAAATTGATGGTAGAGAAAAATTTGATGCATTATCCAAGAAAAAAGAATTGGGCGCTAACGTGAAGGCTGATGAATTGGCCAAGCAACAACAACAAAAGGAGTAGGAGCTCAAAATTAAAGAGGAAAGAGATAAATTGGATTTGCAGTAGAAAATTCATGACCTTGAGGAGGATAAGGTTGTTCAAAGAAGAGAGAAATAATCCCTTAAGGATAAATTCAAGTCTATGGAAGAGGCCCATAGAAAGAAAGAAGAGCAAGAATTCCTGGAGAGGGAGAAAGAGGCTGAAGATTTTTCTCAATATGAGAAGAAATCCAAAGAAGCATGGGACTATGTCAAGGAATTGAAAAGGAAAAGAGACCATATGTATGAGGAAAAAAAGTTGGAAGCCAAAAGATTGTAAGAGCAAAAAGATAGGGAAGAGGCTAAAAATATTAGACAAGAAGAGGCACAAAGAGAACAACAAAATGTGCAACAGGATAACTCTCAACCTAATAACACAATATTGTAACCCTTGTCTTTTGTCATTGCTGCTTCTTCTTCAACACAAATAGTCACTACTCCTATTGCTCCTACATGATTGAAGCTTGACTTAGAGAAGAAATAGATATTTCAACCATAGAGTCTCAATTGGGATGAGATGATGAAGGAGATTTAGCAGGAAAGACCCAAAAAGAAGGCTTGATTTCTTCACTCCACCAAGCTCACTGATATACGGGAAAATATTGTTGAATGTGCAATTCCAATTGTGGATAATAATAGGGGTGATATGCATATGATTGATTACCAATTGGGTATTGTGAATTTGGGGAGACCTACAAGAAACCAACAAATGAATTTAATTTATAATGCAACTTCCTCCACCAAATCTAGAATGATTAAAGACAAGTAAAAGAAATATGAGCTTAAAGCTCAATTGGATCAATTGCAAAAATTTCTAAAAGATGTGTCCACTCCAATTTCTCAACAAGCTGCTACTCCTGAATCCCCAATCTTACTAAAAAAGAAGGAAGTTAATGACTTGGTACAGATGAGGAGTAAGGTGGGGACTCTTGAAAGATGGATTGATAGGGTCAATTAGGAGGTTGTTGAAGTGCTAACTAATAGTTTCAAGGTTCATGAAGCAACACTTGAAGTGGTAGGAGATATGAATCAACATGTTGAAGATCTATAAAAGTAGGATGAGGATTACAAAGAATATATTAAAAGGCTTAAGGACATCAAGAAATTTCCCAAGTCAAATCTCCTGGAGTAGTCAATTCTTGAAGAGGAAAATGCAGTTTTTTTGAGAAGACTATGAGAATAATTAGATTCAAATCCAAGTTCATCTATGAGCATAGGAATGAGGTTCAATATGCAAGTAAAGACTTGAATGAGTGGATTGATGAATTCAAGGTAGTAGTTTCCATTTTGGTCAATGTGGACATCCCTATCAAAGAGAGTCTTCCTTAGGACAAGTTGAGGGATAAGTGGACTAGTAGATTTGAAGAGTTTATGTAAAAAGGAGATGATGGAGAACATTTTTTATTGGATAGATTCATGGATATCAAGGAAGAAGTAAAAGATTCCTAAAGAGAACTAATCAAATTGAAGGATATGTATGAATATTCCCCATTAGAGTTAAAGAGGATCAAATTTGAAGACAATTGGTTAGATAGGCCTGATTTAGATATCCTTCAACAAGTGTTCTCTAGTTATGATGAGTATATCATGGATCAAGCAATGCAGGAGTAAGCTGGTAGCATAACATTCTCCTCTTGACACCACATTTTGTCTTCTCCTATTTTGCAAGATTTGACACAAGTTGGACTCCAATTCTGATTCTTCAGTTTCACCTTCTCTCTTGGGCATCAAAATTTTGTGTAGCAAAGTAGTCAATCCTTAACGTAACTGAAGATCAACAGTGTAGTTTTTTCATGCAGTCTCAATTCCTTAAATTGTGGATCTGAGTTTTGATTGAGAAAAAATTGTGCAAAACATCTCTATATGTACTTTTGAGATATATTTTGTAAAGGTCGGATCATTGAAGAAAGATTAGCCACCTAATGATAGCAATAGGAATCATAGATTTTAGAATTTCGTAATTGTTAGGAAGATACTTTGGAAGTTTAGTTGAACTCAGTTACATTTTATAATTTTATACATTCTACTTGTCGTTAAATTTCGACCTCTTTGATAAGGTTAATGATTCATAATCAATCTACATGCCAGTGATTTAATGTGCCTAAATGTCTTATATTTGATAAGAATCAATATAGGAAACCAAATTCAATATTATCTCATTGAATTATTTGTGAATGAAGTTGCTATTATATCTATTTGATCTATGTGTTATTGATGAGTGAATGATTTGTTTCAAGTCTTTAAGTAAAAGTTTAGTGAATGATTGTGATTGTGAATTAGCAGTATGAATGTATGTAGTGGTATAGATTATTCCATGGATTGCATCATGTTGTGGTTTTTATTAGGTAAACAAACACTCATTATTGATATGCATATCTAGATATTAAGAAATTCCATTCATGTTTTTCTATTTTAAAGCTTTGATCTATCTTTTTATGTTTATTTTAACCCCTAAAATTGTAGGTTAGTTGATCTAATGTAGTTTTATTCCTTATTACCAGCAAAGGCCCCTTGAATATTATAACTACATTGACCATTGAGCAATATCAGCACAATTGAGAACCAACTACTAGGACCTTGGGAGTTAGATTACTATATGTTGTCTTTCTTCTTTAGGAGAAATAAAATAGATATATTTTGTTTAATGTTGTTGTGCTATTTTGGCCATCAATAGGAATACTAAATTCCTTAATTATTTACATGATGTCCTATTGGTTTGTAACTATATATCCATTAATCTAATCTTGGTAATAAATATATGTTTTTTTATAAGAATGTGCTTCACATGAATGGAAATGTGAAATCAATTATGCTTTGGATTGAATAATTGTTATTTTTCATTAATTAGTACAATCCTTGTTGATATATAATTCTAATTAACATATCATGGCCTTTCAAATGTAAGCTAAAGAAAATATGAGATAAGAATAAAATGTTTAAGACCTTACTTGTATGTAATATTTGTGATCATTTCTATGGTATTTAAATATTATATAAATTATTATTCGATAATGTATTATGTAAATTGGTATTCTAGGAAATACATTCTAATGGAACTTTCAAACATGCAAAAAATTGGAGTGCCCATATTGAACCCTAAATTTTTAATTCCATCTCAAACATTTGTTACATCTGGATGTAGGGTTCTTACATGGGGGTTCATGGTTTTATTCATTATAATTTTTTGTAACATTCTATTTGGTCTCTTACTACATAGTGCCCATTTCTAGTCGTTTTAAAAAACTTTCTTATGTCTTTCTATGTTGTCAAGTGACTGGTCCCTCTTGCTTAGGTCTAAATTTCCCATCTTATAAGGTTAAGTAAAGGATCTTTTGGCCTTTACATGCTTTGCATTTTATGACTTAGAAGTTTTTGAGCCTATTATTCCCATGTCATACTAGTGGATCCACTTCATTAGAACTTAAGTGCACATGCTCAACGTTTCCACTTAAGTCTCGATGGTCATCTTACTTTATCGCTCATCATTGGTTTATTCAGAAGTACATATTTTGAATTGGCAATGAGAAATGAAGTTGTGTTTTCTTTGATATTGCTCATCATAGATAGCTGCCAAAGATCTTAAATAGAATGCATGATGAGTGATGTTCCTTGAGGGATCACTTATTGCTAATGGCTTTTGAGCCTTCAATTTTGTAATATTGATAAGCAAGCCCCAACTTTTTTGTTCGTATCACTCATTGTGGATAGTCATAAGATGAAAAATTTAGGATCAATGACGAGTGATATGATGAAATTTCCTTTACATCGCATGATGACAAATATGTTTTAGATGCTAAATTCCACATTAGCGATCCAAAATGCACATTGTAAACTTTGAAAATCCTCCTATTGCTAATTGTTTACAAATTGTATGAGGAGAATTAACAATGGGCGAGGGCCTTATGTTATATCACTCATTGCAAATTCATTTCAAAGCTTAAGTTCTAGATCAACAATGAGCGATGGTATTCTCTAAAATATTTTTTTTGATAATATGATAAGATATTATAAGTGATTTCCTTTATGCTATTGATTTTCATGCAAATGTGTGTGTCTAAATTTGTTTCCTTCACTACATTTCTCATTGTTGATAGGGGCCTAGGTGAAAAGTTTCAATTAGCAATGCATGATGGAAGGATGGATGTGATCAAAGCATAGGCCGTAGACCTAAGGGATGATATTTCATTGCAAGGATGTTTACATCATTGATAAGGATAATGAAGAATAAGATGCATCCATGATGGAAGATGACTATTGATGAAACAAGCAATGTGGTAGGATCTTGCGGATTTCATATAAAGAAAAAAGGACTGGAGAACCATTGATGTAGTTTGAAAATAGGATGATCCAATAGATTAAGCTTCATCGCATGAATAATTCCATCGCTAATTACACCCTAAAATTTGGGGAAGATCAGGGATGAGCGATGAAGTGTAAAAGGAAATATTATCTCTAGAAAATAAACTAGTTGTATGTACTTCACCAATATTAATGAAAAAGCACAAGTTAGGTTGGTGATACATGCTAATTGTCAAATTGCATATGATTAATCAAGGTTGAAGAAGAATGTGGTAGCATTTGAGATAGCATCTCTATTTTCTAGGTGCAAGTTGCTAATGGTTGAAAAATGATGCTCATGGCCACTATACATGAAATTTTGATTGTTCGAAGATCAACAACCCAAATACAAATTCAAACTATTAAGTTATCAATTCACTCATGCAAGGAGTTCATGAATCATTAATTTTGCATGTTCCAATTGTTTATTTAATGAAAGTTGATTGTTGTTCATTTTCACCATCTTTCTACTCTCTAGTGAATATAGGGTGAAGTGTGAAGAGCAAGAGGTTGTTTGTTTCTTCTAAGTTGAATATTGTTGTCTTGAGTAGGTTGGTTTCAAATTGGGTTCTATGGTATGGTTAGGAATTTCTTTGATAGGTTGGTTACAATTGTCTTAGTTGGGTGTTTCCCTATAGCTCTATTTTAAATTGTTAAAATTTGTTTTCTTTGGAAATGGGGAAAATTGGTGTGAAAATTCATCTTATTAGAATGTCTAACCGACTCAATGTATTTGAGGATCATGAGGATATAACTGAGCAGGAATCCTAGGCTTCTCCTGAGGTTTCAAAGTGTAAAAGGAGGGCTAGAGGTCAAAGAAGCTAGTTGTGCAAAGTACGTAAAACTTGAGAAACATAACCCTCCTAGGATAAGTGGTCAAGTTCAAAGGCAACCAACTGGCTTAGCCAGTGAAGATAGCCAAGAAAAAAGAGAAAAGTCATAGGGCTTGCCAAGAAAAAATAATTCTCCTATTGTGATTTCTAATACTCCTTCGAACACTAAAGGTGATAATGACTTGAACTATGGCCAATAGCTCCATTCTCTAGAGCCATATGGGAGCTTCAATGATGTTGTGGTGATGATCCCTCCAATTTCATCAAGGAAAAGGAGTAGTCAAGCATTCTCTGATGCGAATGATTCTGAATAGGGTCATCACCTTAATTTTTATTTTTGATGACACTATGTGGTCTTTGCATAGGAGGTATTCATTTTCATGTGTCTATGGTTTGTCTTTTTCTCTTCCATGCTAATGTGGAAGTCCCCTGGTTGATATGATATGGAATATTTTTTGTTTCAATAATGGACATGGTGATAGTGACTAGTGGTATCCTGTGCATGTTGTTTTCTTTTTGTCCTCCCCTATTCCCAAATCATTGAGTAAGAAATTTCCTGGGGAGTTCTTTGAGAAATCAGCTGAAATTAGGTTTTTGAAATGAATTGAAATGAAAATGAAATTGTAATTTAGCTAGATGCTTATTGCTCCCTTGTTTATAAAGGAAATTTCATGATTTATGTTAAAGAGTTCAAAATTTTGAGTCCAAAATAGGTCAAAAATGAGTGCTATGCTCTCAAAGGAAATAGAATGTAAATAGATACCTTAGGAGACATATCAAAAGAAAATCGAGGGTGAAAGTTATACTATATTAATATCTTAAATATGATTTTACAAAGTAATATAAAAATGTAGGAGAATATTAGTTCTAAAATGTTGCTCTCATATGTATTTTCTTCCAAGTTATGAATGAAGTTGTTAATTATGATTTCATTTGTCTTTTTTCATTTACATAAAATGAATGAGCTTGTTTTATGGTTTAGGTCAATGAGTTGATTAAATGCTAAAATAAGGCCATTAATTTGTAAGAAAGGGATATACTATTTGGTAAGGAAGTGATATTTTGAAACACATTGATTTAGACGTTACAATGTGGCATAATAATAGTCCATTAATTTATGATGTTCAATCATAATTGTATTATTGATTAATTACAAGTAGTGACTCCTTTTCTCCCTCAGATAAGGAACTGATGGTTTTTCTTAGTTTATCTCATAGCTAGTTGAGCTAGTAACGAGTTTTCCCTACGAGTCAAAATGAAGACAAATTCATAACATATTCTAAATATCACTACCCAAAATTTCAATATGTAAATGCATTCCCTGGAACAAATGACACTTTCACCTGAGATCTACCAAGCCTCAGACGAAGTGGGTTTCTTAAGGAAATGCATTTGTGTAAGGAAATTCTCTAGATCACATTAGAGATATTATGAGCATGCATAGAATTATCCTCCCAGGTCTCACAGAGCCCGAAGAGAAGAAGTGAAGTACTAGGTACTTTCCTTAAGTTTTCACCAATCATCAACCTTGCTAACGATTAAGTTATGGTAAATCCATAGGTAGGGACTGAGATTAAGTTTGGTTCTTAAAAAATAACCAATAGAAATGGTGACTTCGATGGGGAAGAATTTTGCATCTCTAGTGAAAATTTTTTGAAGACCATTTGGAAGGAGTCAACAATGAATGAACATCTGGTTTAGATGTTGAAGAAGTTCTAGTTCTAAAATTGATTAGTAGCAGCCCCAAATTCAAAATATGATGAAGTAACTCTGCTAGAAGAACTCAGATAGAGATATCCTTGCTTCAAAGGTTTTCTCTTGTTGAAGAGGTGGTGACTTTGCTCTACAATTTATGCACATGAAAGGCATATGTTTTTTATTGTAATATGAAAGTGATCTACTCAAAGTTGTACAACTAGAGATATGAAGGTACATGGTTCTTAGCATATTTTCATTTGTTGAACCTATCATATTAAATGAAATTATTGTTCCTTTCAAAGTGTTTGCCTAATCATTCAAAAAAATTCTATTATGGATGGTTAGAATGAAGTTGTATATCTTAGGAATTTCTATCCATTTGCATTATCATATGTTTCAAGCTTAGGTTACCACCATATTAGGAACTATCCTAGTGATCCTTCATATTGTCATGGTTATGATTATGCACAATTAGTTAAACCCAAATTTGCATGTATCTATTAATTACCAAAGGGAAATAACCATGCCATTAGAAACCTTGATGCATATTGCCAAGAAGCTTCAAAAGTATAACAATCCTAAAATAGTTGAATCCCCAAAGTACAAAAACCCAAGTGTGAACAAGCCTAGGCTAAGGCCAAAATGGAAGGTTGTGTTTAAGAGGGGAATTAAAGAGATGAAAAAAAAAACCCTAATGGATATACAAGCCTAGTTAAGAGATATTCATACTAAATCTACTAGCCAAATTTTTGTACCTTTTTTCAATTCTTTTGACTCATTGTATGACCAATTAGACTTGTCATGGATTGATTATAAGGTTAAAAGTATGTCATCTTGATTCTATAAGAATATGCCTAGATTTAATGGGTACAATGTGTGTGAAGGAGATGTACAAGTCCAAAGTTTTTATGGCTTCATGGTGAAACTTTCATTTGGAGATTAGGATATGCACAATGATATATTCTATCAGATCTCTTGAAGCTAAATTTATGGACTGGTACTTAAGTTTTCTTGAGAAATCATTTTCTTTTTAGGATAAACTTGTGGATGCTTATAGAGAAGAATTTGCAAAAGAACCTTCTAACCTTGCCACAATGTTAAAGCAGCTTAAAAAAAAGAAATGAAGTGTCAAAT
Source organism: Sequoia sempervirens (assembly GCA_007258455.2). NCBI lineage: Eukaryota > Viridiplantae > Streptophyta > Pinopsida > Cupressales > Cupressaceae > Sequoia > Sequoia sempervirens. Next base: position 152,879,192 of record VDFB02379711.1, on the reverse strand, counting down.
ATTGCTTTCAGTCACATATTTTCTATTTCTCTTTCACTAATCCCTTAAAATTTTAGACCTGGTATCTCTAATTGCATTCATATGTATTTTGAAGCTTTTGAGGTGGGATATAGTGCACTATTAAAGTATTATAAAATATTGAGTATGCAAATGGCTTACACATGTTTAGACAATATGGAAAAAATGAGGAATGAATATGTGCAAAGTTTAATGTCTTTAGTTGTGGATAGACACGCTAATGAAATTAGCAACTGTATGAATAGAAATGATCAAATGTTTCAATTTTAGGTATATGCAAGTGCATACTTGATAATGAAATAGTTTAAAGTGATGCAATGTCTACAATTGTTGTTCACGATAGAGAAAATGTTTGTCACTGTCCTCAAGAGGATGTAAATCACCAATTCAATGATGATACCTTGTCCAATGATGAAATGAAGAAAGGTGTGGATTGTTGTCATGATATCCCAAAAGTAAGTAAGATGAACAAATGAAAAACATATTCTCTGTAATAGACTATGACGATGCTTTTGACAAGGTTATTAGCAATTCAATCTTAGGTATGATTGGGAAAAGTTAGTTTGTGATCAGTTTATTGATTTTTTAGACTTTGATGATGGTAATGTCATAGTTTATCTTGATTTACAACTTGGAAATACATGTATTTCTAGTGGAAGCCAAGAAAAAGAAGTGGCTGAAAGAATGGATCATAACAATGATCTATTAAGGAGTGAACAAATTTCAAATCTATTGACCACTAAATATCAAAAATATGCATACGTGAGTAACCCTTAGTTGTTGTGTGTTTCCCATATTGATTTTGACAGTGATGATAACCTGCACTATGTGAGATATGATGCATGGTATCGGATCTTCTTTCTAGTTATGAATTAGTTAGTCAACATGGTGATAATTTTGGTAATGAAAAACAACCATTTGATTTTAATGATGCATTGTATGATGAGTATGAATGTGTGTGGACTAATCCAAGTTCAGAAATTTGTTTTGATGAGTTAGAAGTAGCATATCATCATGAAGCTTGTGTATCTAATAAGCCAAATTTTGAGAATTTTAATGTAGATTTGGACAAGTATCTATTTTTTGATTTAGATGAGTTTAGTTATGAATCTTTTCATGTGGATATGGAGGCTGATTTTAAAGAAAAAATAGATTATTTTTTTGAACAAAAATTTGTCACTTTTGAACAAGATATGAATGATGAAGATGTAATTTTATGTTTTTAAGATATTAAAGTGAGCAAGGATCAGGATAAGTTAGAGATTCTTGATGTTTCTCTACACTAGTATGTTGAGGCACAATTATTGTTTGTCCCAATGTATGAGTGTATCTCTTTACATGCTCTTGGAGATAGTTTGTATGATGTACATAATCTTTTGATTAGCTCTTATAGCCATTTTGCCTTTGGCATGTGAACTACTAATCAGATTGAGCTTGATAGCAACAGTCGTGTGGTAGAATATGAGTGCCATTTTTTTTAGTTGGATGAAGTTTTCTTATAGTGCGGCAACATGAAAAACATTGAAGAATGTTTTTTTCAACTTGACAATGATTCATATGATAAATATCATAAGTTTTTGCCACACAAAAATTAGTATTTTAAGTGTATACCTGATTTTCAGATGCATGATAGTTGTGAACTTATTGATATTGTTGTATATAATGGGATATTAGGAGATTCTAGCATGCTTAATTAGGTAGGTTGCAATGATATTTTCATATTGGTTTCAATGAAGTGTGATGAAAAATTTGTCTATAACAAAGGTAAGAAGAAACCTATAGTTTTTGGTGGACTGGGGCCATCAAATATGGTTTGACTTGTCAAACTAGAGTATTAGGGGAGAGAGATGACATTTTGACTCTGTCACCCAAGGAAGTAGGCACCTGGTCTACTTCTCCAAAGGATCTAAATTCTTGCTATACCCACAAGGGACATACATCCCTAGAAAGAGCCACTGATGGCACTTTCAAACTTGCAAAAAAATTTGGAGTGCCCATATTGAGCCCTAAATTTTTTATTCCATCTTAAACATTTGTTACATCTAGATGTAGGTTTCTTATATGGGGGTTCAGGGTTTTATTCATTATAATTTCTTGTAACATTCTATTTGGTCATTGACTACATAGTTCCTATTTTTGGTCCTTCAGGAAACTTTCTTCTGTTTGTCTATGTCGTCAAGTGACTGGTCCCTCTCACCTAGGTCTGAATTTCCCATCTTATAAGGTTAAGTAAAGCATCTTGTGGCCTTTACATTATTTTCATTTTGTGCCTCAAAAGTTTTTGAGCTTATTATTCTCATGTCATCCTAGGGGATCCCCTTCATTAGAAAAACTTAAGTCTCAATGGTCATTTTACTTTATTGCTCATCACTGATTTCTTTAGAAGTACATATTTTGAATTGGCAACAAGCAATGAATTGGTGTTTTCTTTGATATCACTCGTCACAAATAGCTACTAGAGCTCTTAAATAGAATGCGTGATGAGTGATGTTCTTTGACTAATTGCTTATTGCTAATGGCTTTTGAGCCTTCAATTTTGTAATATCAATAAGTGATGCCTCGGCTTTTAGTTCTTATCACTCATCATGGATAGTCATAAGGTGATAAATTTAGCATCAACAACGAGCACTATGATGAAATTTCCTTTACATCACATGATCAGATATATGATTTAGATGTTAAATTCCATATTAGTGATCCACGATGTAGATTGTAAACTTTGAAAATCCTCCCATTGCTAATTTCTTGCAAACTATATGAGGATAATTAGAGATGGGTGAGGGCCTTATGTTTTATCACACATCGTGAATTTATTTCTAAGCTTAAGTTTTAGATCAGTGATGAGCGATTGTATTCTCTAAAAGATTTATTTCACTAATATGATCAGATCTTAGAGTGATATCCTTTGTTCCATTGATTTTCATGCAAGTGTATGTGTCTAAATCTGATGCCTTCACTACATCTCATGTAGTTGATAGGGGCCTAGGTGCAAATTTTGAATTGGCAATGAGTAATGGAAGGATGGATGTGATCAAAGGACAGGCCATCGAACCAGGGGCTAAAATTTCATCGCGGGGATGTTTACATCATCGATAAGGTTGATGAAGGATGAGATAAATCCACGATGGGAGATGACTATTGATAGAACAAGCAATCTGGCAAGATCTTGAGGATTTCACATAAAGGAAAAAGGATTGGAGAACCATTGATGTAGTTTTAAAATAGGATGATCCAATGGACTAAGCTTCATTTCATGAATAATTCGATCGCTAATTATACCCTAAAATTTGGGGAAGATCAGTGATGAGCGATGAAGTGTATAAGGAGATATTATCTCTATAAAACAAATGCTCTTATGTATTTCATTGATATTAATCAAAATGCATAGGTTAGGTTTGTGATACATCCTAATTGTTAGATCGCATATGATTAATCAAGGTTAAAGAAGAACATGGTAGCATTTGACATAGAATTGTTGTTTTCTAGGAGCAAGTTGCTAATGGTTGAAAAAAAATGATCATGGCCACATTAGATGAAATTTTAATTGTTCTAAGATCAATGACCCATATTGAAAGTTGGACCTTTAAGTTATCAATTTTCTCATGCAAGGAGTTATGGAATCATTAATTATGCATGCTCCAATTGTTTATTTAGTGTAAGTTGATCATTGTTCATTTTCACGATCTTTCCATTCTATATTGAATATAGGGTGAAGTGTGAAGAGGAGTGGGAGGTTGTTTGTTTCTTCTAAGTTGAATATTCTTATCCTGAGTAGGTTGGTTTCAAACTGGGTTCTCTGGTATGGTTAGGAATTTCTTTGATAGGTTGGTTACAATTTTCTAGGTTGTAAGTGTGTTTCCCTATATCTTTGTTTTAAATTGTTAAAACATGTTTCCTCTACAAATGGAGAAAACTCATGTGACAATTTGGCTTATTAGCAGGTCTAGCTGACTCAAGGTATTTGAGTATCATGAGGGTATAACTGTGTCATAGAAAAATGGCCCCTTGTCATTTTCATGGTCTTTTAGATCTTGTTTCATTGTATTGGAACTATGTTGCCCTAATTTTATGTTGTAACATGGCTTGAGCATGCTTATTTAGGTAGTAAAATTCAAAGAATGATGTCTTTGAAGGTGTTGTGAAGTGTTGTAAGATATTTATACATTATTCTATACTCTATTTAATGTAATTTACCTAAAAATCACCTTTTTACTCATAAACAAGTCCTATTTTGAAGTTTTGTAAAGACTTGTAACAGGCTTTCACACTCTTCTATGAATATTTTCACTATGTACACCCTTCCCATGCTTTATTTGGTCTCGTTATTCCCTCATAAGTTGTAATTAAGTGTATTTTTGAATGTTATCCCCACAAATAACATTAAATACAAAATTTTTCCTAACACATGTTCTTAGGTCCTGGGTGGGACCCATTTACCATGGGTGGCGAATGAGTCTCCCTTGACCCCAAATTCAAAATATTTCAAATTTCCTTTCACGATTTTATTCAAAAACACTTAATGTTGGACTATGATGAGGTATGAATGGATACTAAGGCACAAGAATTGTATAAATAAGTGTTCTTCATCTCATTTTACATCCTCCAACATTCACACATCATATTCAAGAAATCTCAAGCATTCAAGAATTTTACATCAAAAATTCAAGAACTATTGAAGAACTTTGAAGCAACCATTGACATTACTTCAAACTTACATCATCAAGGGTTAGGTAAGTTAATAGCACTTGCATGTTATAAGTTTATCTTTATCTTTCATTTTATTATCTTTTCAATGGTTTAATTACTAAAAGTGGGGTTTGACCAAGGAAAACCCCTATTCACTAACCCTTGATCATTTTTCCCTTATTGCATGTTTTTTTGCAACTCTTTGTGTGTAGACTTGATAGGTTATTAGGGGTTAAAGATTGATTTCCAAGTAAAATTGGTGATGAAAGTCAACTTGATTCAAATTCAAGCTTGGAGATGGTTAGTTGTTAGTTTTCTAAAGAATTGACTTTGGCAACCTGACAAAAAGACATTTCCCGATCTAGTGTTGCAGAGTTCTCTTCTGAATTTTTAGAAATTTTGGAGAGGATTGATTCACCACCTTTGGAAAATGAGTCCCACTTTAGGATTAAAAATTTTAAGTTTTCAAATTCTAGATCCTGACAGACAAAAACTTGCTTCCAACTATTTTTCACCAAGAGGACTAATTCACCACCCTGGGTGAATGAGTCCCACTATGAAAATTCAGTTATTTCCATCAATATTCAAAACACTTCAAAATCATCACAATTCATCTAGGTTCACTCAGATTCATCCCTATACTTTTTGTTTTGCATTATTTCTTCATTTACATAGTTGTTTGCATATCACAATGTGTGTTCAAACATAGTTGTAATTACACTTTTGCATTCATTTTTCGTCATGCAGATTAGTCAATTTCATTTAGTTAAGTTAATTTACACTAAAAAAAAATTGCATACATTCAGATTTGAGTGATACATTAGCATTTTTGGCCCTATCTCTCTCTTTTTATGTGAAAACCATAGAAGTGCAAGAGTAGTACATAGGGTCCCAAAAATATATGTTTCAATAACTAAGAAAGAAGCCTAGGCTTCTCCTGAGCTTTCAAAGGGTAAGAGGAGGGGTAGAGATCATAAGAAGTCAGTTGTGCAGAGTATGAACAATTTGAGAAATAGAACCCTTCAGAGAGAAGTGGTCAAATTCAAAGGAAAGGAACTGGCTTAGCCAGTGAAGAAGGCTAGGAAAAAAGAGAAAAGTCATAGGACTTTCCTAGGAAAGCACAATACTCCTATTGTGCTTTATCATACTCCTTTAGACACTTTGTTGATATTGACTCAGACTATGGTCAGTATCTCCATACTCTAGTGCCATATGGGATCTCCAACGATGACATGGTGATGATACCTCCAATTTCATCGAAGACAAGGAGTAGTCAGGCATTCTTTGATGCCAACAATTTTGAATAGGGTCATTGACTTTTTTTTTTAATGAAACCATGGTATTTTCATAGGAGGTATTTGTTTTCACGTGTCTATGGCTTGTCTTTTTCTCTTGCATGCTGATGTGGAAGTCCTATGGTTCATATGATATGAATTTTTTTTTTTTTCAACAATGAATTTGATGAAAACCAATAGTGGTATCATGCACATGTTTTTTTCAGTTTTTCCTCCCCTATTCCCAAATTATTGCGTAGGAAATTTCTTGGGTGGTTCTTTGAGAAATAAATTGAAATTAGGTTTTTGAAATGAATTGAAATGAAAATGAAATTATAATTTAGTCAGATGCTTGTTGCTCCCCTATTTATAAAGGGGATTTCATGGCTTATGTTAAAGAGTTCAGAATTTTCAGTCCAAAATAGGTCAAACATGAATGCTATGCTCTCAGAGCAAATAGAATGTAAATAGATACCTTACTAGACATATCAAAAGAAAATCTAGGGTTAAATTTATACTATATGAAGATCTTAAATATGGTTTTACAAAGTAATATCAGAGGAGAATATTAGTTCTAAAATGCTTCTATCCTATGTATTTTCTTCCAAGTTATAAATGAAGTTGTTAATTATGTTTTCATTTGTCTTCTGTCATTTCCTTTAAATGAATGAGCTTGTTTTATGCTTCAGTTCAATGAGTTGATTAAATGATAAAATAAGGCCATTAATTTGTAAAGTGATATTTTGAAACATAATGAGTTATATGTTACATATTGTAATACTAATAGTCCATTAATTTATGATGTTCAATCATAATTGTAAAATTGACTGACTACAAGTAGTGACTCTGCTTCTCCCTCAATTAAGGCACTTATGGTTTTCTTAGTTTATCTTATAGCTGATTGAGCTAGTAATGAATTTTTCCTAGGAGTCAAGATGAAGACAAATTCACAACATATTCTAAATATCACTACCCTAACTTTTAATATATAAATGCATTCCTTGAAACAAATGACACTTTCACCCAAGGTTTGCCAAGGCTTTAACGAAGTGGGTTTCTTGAGGAAATGAATATATGTAAGAAAATTATCTTGATCACATTAGAGATATTATGGGCATGCATAGGATTACCCTCCCAGGTGTCATGGAGCCTAAAGAGAAGAAGTGAGGTCTAAATATTTTACTTAAGTTTTGGCGAATCCTCAACCTTGTTGATGATTGAGTTGTGGAAAATTCATAAGTAGGGATTGTGATTAAGTTTTGTTCTTAAAAAATAACCAACACATTCTTAAAATCATTTATTAAAAAATTTAAAATAGAAGAAAATATAAATTAGCTATTGAACTGTATATTTTTGGGTAGGGATTATAGGCTGCTCTTGCACTCTTAGGATGTTACACCTAAAAGGAGAGAGATAAACCCCACTTAAAAGTGTAGGTATATTCACACAAATTATGCAATGTATGATGTTATTTAGGCTAAATAAGATGATATAAATGCAAATAATCTTTGAAATTGATCAAATATGACTACAAAACCTAAGAAACGAGTGATGTTTGAAAACACATTGTGTAATTGAAAATCACCTAGAAATGAATGTAAATTGTAAGAGAACTTGATGAAATTGAAAGTGTGCACCTATAATGTTGGTGATGCTGATTATCAAGCCTAGTGGGACTCATTCACCATTCTAGGTGAATTAGTCCCAGTTCTACAAAACTAGGCTAAAACTTGTTTATGACAAAAGGGCATATAAAAAAGTAAAAAATTCAAAGTTGTCTTGGAAGTGGGACTCATTCATCACTGATGGTGAATGAGTCCACTTTTGAATTTCTTAATATTCAAAGGTGGAATCCAAAGCTCTTAGTCTACACTTTGGTATGCTTCAAGTGTCTACTTCTGAAACTCTGATTTTTGAAACTCAAAATGATTTCATGTTGATATTTTGACTTTTTGAATGAAGAGAAGACATAAGAAACCTTGAAACTTTATTTTTAATGATTTCCAAGCTTCGAAGAGACCTAAATCTATAAACACACAAGGCAAGACAGAGAAATGTTGAATGTTAGGGCATGGGGGTTTGCCTTGGTCAAAACCCTTTTACATAACTAAACCAAAATGATGTAATAATGGAATGAATAGTGCAATAATGGATTTTATTACCTTTCCATGAAGTTTTATTTGGAAATTCTACAACAAAATATGAAGGTTCAGCCCTTGAATGTTTGAAAATTGATGTCTTGGTGACTTGTAATGAAGAAACCCTAAGTTTCTTGACTTGAGATGGAAGAGGGATGGATGAATGAATTATAAGAGATTAGAATTAGATTGAAAAAACTTATATTTATAGGAGTTTCATATATTTTCTCTATTAATACCTCATCATAGGCCGACATGAAGTAATATTAAACTTAAATTTCACTTTTTACCTGCTCAAAGGTCAAAATTGGGCCAAATGGGACTCATTTTCCACCCATGGTAAATGGGTCCTACTTGGATGGGACTAATTCAGCATAGATGGCAAATGGATCCCATAAGGGCCAATTTTATAGCTAAGATGCCAAGAGATAAGGAAATAAGGTTTAAATTGCAACCTTGTTAGATATTTGATCAATTTAAGGCTCATGATGCCCAATATGGGTTAATAGAGGCCTATTCATGATGACGTGAATGATAAATAGGGATTGGGACATAGAATGAAATGTGAAAGTGTGGTTAAATACACTTTGCAACACTAAAATGAGGTCCAAATAGCCTAGAAAGGCACAAGAACCAATGTGAATGTGAAAGACACATTACAACACTAATTTAGCATTAAGTTTAATTCACAAGCCTTCTAAATTGATGTAATAATTTTAGTAAACACTTTATAAAGTTTAATTAGGGAGAAATGAATTCATTAAGTCTAGATAAGTGTGAAAGTATCTTACAACACTTTACAACACCTTTGCAAGACGTCATTAAAAGCATGTTATTCAATTTGAAGGGTCCAAGACCTAGTGTGGATGCATAAAATGCCTCAAAACACCTATGTCAAGGCCTCATTAAGTCCAATTTATCATGAATCATTCCCATGTCAAGCAAGAGGTCCTTTTTTCTATGACACATTTAACTCACACTAAAGTAGACATTAAAGAGATATCTCAATGTACAAATGAAGATGAAAAAGAATGAAAAAGATCAAAGGAGGTGGTCAAGCCCCCAGGATCAAAGATGCTAAGTTAAACCATCAAGATACAAAATCATGCAATAGCAAGAACTAGGAAGATGAGAAATGAAAGTGAGATGGATCAAGCTTCAATTGTTTGTCCAACTAGTTGTGGATTATATCTAGGTTTGTTTGTTTTGAAAAATAAATGCATACTCACTCTAGGGTGATGGAACTTATGGTAGTCTTCTAGGTGAGAAATTTGAAAAGTATACTCACTCTAGGGACATAAAAGTTCGAGTTGTTTATGAAGTGAGAAAGCCTAGAAAGGTGGTAAACATAAGCTAGTTGGTATGTACTCAAACCAATAGGTGGCTATGGGAAAAGTTTTGCCTCTGAATGGGCTTACCACTCAACCATAGGGTATGTGCAGGATCATGATGGGCCAAAAGGTGGCAATATTATGGGTATTTGTGGGTTATGTGGCTGACGACATTTTTTTTACCCAAAATTGATGAAACAAAAAGGATTTTTAGAGGAGATTCTTAGCTTTCCACCAATATAAATTATACATTAATTTGAATTTAATAAATAATTATTATTCATTTTCTATTAGAATTACGACTAAAGTCTTGATCAATAGGTTGATTGAAAAACATCTATAGCTTTCAAACTGTATCACATTTTTTGAATCTAAAACATGAGTCACATTATATGCTTCACATAATATAGGATTAAAAAAGAAAAATTAAATTTTATGATTTTTTGACCAAGTTAAGGTGGTCAGACGTACAAGTTTTTATATTTTCTAAAAGTTGTAATAAAAAAATCATAATTAATTATTTACTAGGAAATAAATTCCAAAAAAATATGCATCACATCTGAACATGAGTCCTCTCCTTATATATAAAATCTTATAAAAAAATTATTATCATTTTATTATGGTTAGGGTGGTTAGACATACACCTACTTCTTATTTTTTCCCTAAAATTTAAGTACTACTACATTGAAATTTCAAATTTTCAGAAAATAGATTTTATTTATTTTTAAATAAACCTAGTAGTTTAGAAACTACATTCAATTTTCTACAAATTTGATTTTTACATATTTTTGAGATAATAAAGATAACTTATTCAAATTTTTATGTGAAGTTGCCTAACACTGATTTTTTGGAATGTTTTGCCACTTAAGGGCCTATTTTTTCCATGATGATCCTACACATACCCCATATCAAAGTTATACCTCCTAATAACTTTAAAAAGGTGCCACAAAGAAGATGATGTAATTTTGAGCTCTATAAAGTAACTTTGTATGCTTGCCACTCATAGATATTGTCAATGCAAAAGAGTGTAAGGACTATTCAAAGGGATTTTTCTTTATGCAAGGTCTCATCTTAGTGGGAAATCATGCTTAATTTCTCCAAGAGAGGATAAGTCAAAAGAAGTATCATGCTTTTTGAGAGAATCAAGCCTAATGACTCCACCAAGAAATGATGCATGACAAGAAGAAAGAAATAACACAATAAAATGTGAGTGGTGATGTTTTCCCCAAACTTTAAAGTGTTTGTGAACACTAGTCTTGTAAGAAATTGCTTTAAATTGGAAGAGAAAGAAGAAGACATGAGAGCTTCCTCAGAAAGCCCTATTCCAAGTCATATGTTTCTAATAAGTTGTATCATGAAGAAAGGTAGTACGTCACATGTGAATCAATCTTAAGACATTTTTTCCACATCCCAAGCTTGCTCTTATATGTTCATGAAAGGTTAATGACTAGTCAAAAGAGATAGGGACAAGTTACATATGAGGACAAGGCTATCAAACCCCTTCCCCCTACTCAATGTAGGAAAAAGGTGAGCCTGGAATGGATGAAACTGATCATCAGGTAAAGGAATTATATTCTCTCGCACAACGAAAAGCACCAAACTCCTCAAGAGGTAGAATTTTATTGTTGTGAAAAATCTTTTGAGATAAGGGAGATACCCCTAGATCTTTCATGAAAGAGTATGATATGTCAGCTTGGTTCATGTGTTAATTACATCCATGTGTAGGATGAGGATTGTAAATGATATCATAAAAATATTCCAAGTTAGATGAAGGGGGTGTGTGTTTGTGATAAGGAGTGGTTTCTTTACAAGAATACAAATCCTTTTTAATTGTATGTGTTGTTACTACATGAGGGATGGGAGTTATATTGCCCCCATCACCACCATGAGGTGATTTGGTAGAACTAAGTTGGAACAAAAGGTTGTTTTGGTTGAGATTGGGATATTGTGCACCCTCCCTTAAAGGTAGGTGTGAAACTCCAATTACTACTAGAACTTGTGTTTGAAAATGAATCAGTCGTATATTACTCTTTGGACGAGGAGGGTGAGATTTTTGGAATGTTATTGAAAGGAGGTGTACAATCTATCGACCCAAAATAATCACAAGAGAGTTTTTTTTGTAGGTGAAGGATTATCATCAACTTGTATAGATTCAAGTTTTGACCTAGGAGTGAAAGGGTTAGGGGAATTTTAACTATTGTGATCAATTGATGCATAGCTTCACTCATTTGCATTAATCATGTATATCTTATTATTGTATTAAAAATTCATGACACAATCAAGGGTAGATGAGACTACTTTCATAGCATGAATCCATGGTATCCCTAGGAGAAGAGTGTATGGAAGGGGTCCTTGCATGATGTGGATAGGGGTAGGAAACACTAAAGTTCTGACCTCAACAGGCAATGTGATCATCTCAAGTGGTTGCCTATTAACATCCTCAAAGCCATGAATATGAACATCATTAAGTTGAATGAGATTATTTTCCATGCCAAGTTTGCATAGGAGGTACATTCTACAAACATTAATTCCTGCTCCATTTTCAATGAGAGTTTGCCTAATTAAAGTTTCACTAATGATCACCTTTATCATCAATGGATCATTTTTGTTTTAAATATCAAGTGAGGGTAATTCATGTTTAGGGAATGTGATTTATAACTTGATGGCTTGCATGGGTTGAGGGTAATTTATGTAAGATTGGATCTCTTCCTTCTATATTTCCAACATTTCATGAAAACAAAGTTTTACTATCAATGAGAGTTGAATGAGTTCCCATACAAATATATTAATAGGATTATTTTTAAGGTCTTCAACACTAGGAACTTTTTGAGGAAAAGTTAATGATGTAGGAGTGTTGTGTGGTCCCATAGATGTTTGAGTCACTAAGTTACAAATTAGCGGTTGCAAAACATTGTTATGAGTAGATTGCATCATGGATTTCAAGACATCTCTGAATTTTTTGTATGATTCACTAATGGAAAGTGACTTAGGAAGCTCACTAATTGAAGGAGATCCCATTTGTGTTGTCATAACCTCAATTTTTTTTTTCTTTATTGGCATCATGTTTTGGTAAAGGGGATTACAATGTCACTTTATTTTCTTCACATAGGGAAGGTTTAGTGTTTGAGGGACATGTGGAAATGTTCATATGTTTTTGCACCATGAGATTCTCGCTAGGAGGAGATTTTTTAGAACAAGAAGCCAATTTTTTTTTAAATTCATAGTTTCGTTCTTCTAAAAGGACTTCATCACAAGTAGTGGAATGATCAATGGTGTAATATTTTTTTTCGAGAGGGACTTCCCTAGGTGAAGGGGGACAACTAAGATATTCATGACTGCCATCGATTATGTTGTCTAACATCAAAGTAGCTTCTTCACAAATAGGAGATATACTAGAAGAAGAAGAAATGTTGTTGGATCATGATTACATATGGTTTTATTGTCTTGTTTATCAATGCCTTGTCCAATAAGAGAGGTAAGAGGAGAGAAAAAACTAGGATTCTCAAAACTCTCATGAATTGGTACTTCTACTAAAATATCTTCATCACTAAGAGGAGAGATATTATGAGAAGAACAAGTATGATTGTTAGGAATGGCAGGCAATTTGTAGTCTCTTTCACTAAAACACTCTCATAGGGAGGGAATAGGAAATGTTTCTTAACATGTCAACATATGTAAGGTACTAGGATTGGTTTAATAAGAATGAAAAGAACATGTAACCATTTCATGTAATGTTTTGGCAATATGAACAATGTATATGCAAAGGTACAAAAAATTCTTATTAAATATATGCAATATTTGAAGAATGTAAAAATAGTACATGCAAGAATGAAAAGAAATTTTAACAAACTTATGAAAATTTTTATGAATATAAATATTGTATATGAAAAATTGAAAAGTACTTTCATCAATGTTATGCAAAATTATAAGAATGGAAGCATTTTCAAATGTAAATATGTTTGCAATTGAAGTGATTTGAAGAATGAGTAATCTAAAATGATGGTTTTGAGCTATATGCATAAAAAAAATGTTCTAGAAACCTTCCATACTTATACTATATGATACTAGGTGGCTTAGGAACCAAATAAATGAGGTTTCTAATGTTGTAATAGTTACTTAAAATTCTAGAGAGGGACTAATTTTCCCAACATGGTGAATGAGTTCCAATACTGGTTTTTTGCAAAATTTTCAAAAATTTTGAAGTGATTTTGATGTGTTCAATGTTGTAAGATGAAAACCTTACATGGAGATGTAGAATTGTAGAGATTTTTAAGGAAACTTTATGCAAAAATGCAAGTTAAATGCATTTTTTTTCCAATACAAAAATTTGAAATCCTAGATGCAAATAAACCAATACAACTCTAAGGAAAATTCAATGCAAGCTAGGATTATGATGAAAATGGACTCCAAATTAGAAAATAATATGTTGAAAAAGTAGATTAAAATATTAGGTTCACCAAAATGAACCCTATATTTTGGGTAGGGCTTATAGGCTACTCTAGCACTCTTGGGATGTTTCATCTAAAAGGAGAGAGATAAACCCTACTCAAAAATCTAGGTAGGTTCACTCAAATTATAAAATGTATAATATTATTTAGGCTAAATAAGATGATATAAATGAAAATAATCTATTAAATTGTTCACATATGAATTCAAAACATATTAAATAAGTGATGCTTGAAAACACATTGTGTAATGAAAAAACACATAGAAATGAATGCAAATTGTAACAAAACTTGATGAAATTGAAAGTTTGCACCTAGAATGTGGATGGAGACTAGAAATTGCTTTTGGAAAGCTGTTGATGCTAATTTTTAGGCCTGGTTGGACTAATTCACCATTCTAGGTGAATTAGTCCTAGTTTTGCAAAACTATGCTGAAACCTATTTCTGCCAAAAGGGTATCTAAAAATGTAGAAAACTTAGAATTGACCTAGAAGTGGGACTCATTAACCATTGATGGAGAATGAGTACATTTTTGAATTTCTAAATATTCAAAGGTCAAATCTAGAGCTCTCAGACTGTACTTCGATTTGCTATAGGTGAGTGCTTCTGAAACTTTGATTTTTGAGCCAAAAACTGAGTTCTTGTTGATATTTTAACTTGTTGAATGAAGAGAAGACTTGAGAAACCTTAAAAATTGAATCTTAATTATTTACAAGCTTCCAAGGGACCTAAATCTACAAACACACAAGACAAGAGAGAGAAATGTTGAATTCTAGGGCATGGGGGTTTGCCTTGGTGAAACCCCTTTTAGATAATTAAATAAAAAATGATGTAATAATGGAATGAACCATGCTATAATGGAGTTGATTTCCTTGCTAAGATCTTTTATTTTGAATGTATACAACAAAACATGAAGGTTCAACCCTTGAATGCATAAAAAGTGATGTCTTGGTGACTTGTAATGAAGAAACCATAAGTTGCTTGACTCAAGATTGAAGAATGATGGATAAATGAATGATAAGACATGTGAATTAGGGTTAAAATACTTATATTTATATGCATTTCACCTATTTTAACTCTTAATACCTCATCACAGACTGACATGAAGTAAATATTAAACTGAAATTTCTCTTTTATCTCACTTAAAGGTCAAAATTGGGCCAAATGGGACTCATTGTCCATCGATGGTGAATGGGTATCACCTGGATTGGACTAATTCACCATGGATGGTGAATGGATCCCATACGGGCCAATTTGATAGCTAAGATGCCAAGAGATAAGGAAATAAGGTTTAAATTGCAACCTTATGAGATATTTGATCAATTTAAGCCTTGAGATGCACAATATAGGTTAACAGGGGCCCATTAAGGATGATGTGAATGCCACATAGGGCTTTGGACAATGAATTCAATGTGAAAGTGTTGTTAAATACACTTTACAACACTAAAATGAGGTCCACATAGCATAGAAAGGCACAAAAACTAATGTGAATTTGCAAGAAAAATTAAAACACTAGTTTAACAAAGTTTACTTCACAATCCTTCTAAATTGATGTAATAATATTATTAAACATATTTTATAATGTTGAATTATGGGTAAATGAGTTCATTAAGTCTAGAAAAGCATGAAAGTATCTTACAATTCTTTACAACACTTTTGCAAGACGTCATTAAAAGCATGTTATTCAATTTGGAAGGGTCCAAGACCTAGTGTGGATGCATTAAATTCCTCACAACACTTGAATCATGGCCTCATTAAGTCCAATTTATCATGAATTGTTCCCATGTCAAGCAAGAGGTCCTTTTTCTTTGGTATAGTTATTTATTAAAAAAGGAAAAAAAAGGTAAGTTATTTAAAGTAATTCAACAAATATATTTACTTTAACACAGGTTATTTATTTTAATCAAATTTACTCAACCAGTTTAATAAATTATTTAATATATCTAAGTTAATTTCTACAATCAAATCAAATGTTGTTTTAGAGTGGTGATTAATAATTGAAGAAAACTAAATTATACTCTAAATACTAATAGAATGTGCATAGTAGGAAAGCCTAATTTATCATGGCATGTATGTAAGTATATATGCATCTATGTATGGGTATGTGCAGGATCATGATGGGACAAATAATGGCAATATGTAAGTGATATGATGGCCTATGTGGCTGATGACTCTCTTTTTACCTAAAATTGATGAAACAAAAAGGGTTTTTAAAGGAGATTCTAAACTTTCCAACATTATAAATTATGCTTTACTTTGAATTTAATAAATAATTATTATTCATTTTTTATTTGAATTATGACTAAAGTCCTGATTGGAACCCTGATTGAAAAACATCTATAGCTTTCAAACAATATCACATTTTTTGAATCAAAAACATGTGTCACATTCTATGCTTCATATACTATAGGATTAAAAAAAGAAAAATTGAATTTCATGAAGTTTTGACCAAGTTAAGGTGGTCAAACATACACGTTTTTTATATTTTTTAAAAGTTGTAATAAAAAAGTCAAAATTAATTATTTACTTGGAAAAAAATTACAAAAAAATGTCACATTCGAACATGAATCCTCTACTGATATCTAAAATCTTATTAAAAATTATCATTATTTTATTTTGGTTAGGGTGGTCAGATAGACACCTACTTCTTATTTTTTCCTTAAAATTTAAGTACTATTGCATTCAAATTTCAAATTTTCACCAAATAAATTTTTCTTTTTAAATAAACCTAGTAGTTTAGAAACTAAATTCAATTTGCTAAAAATTCTATTATTACATATTTTTGAAATAATATAGATAACTTATTGAAATTTTTATGTCAAGTTGCCTAACTCTAATTTTTCTAATTTTTTTTCCAATTAAGGGCCTATTTTTTCCATGATGATCCTGCACATACCTATATGTATCTATGTATGTATGGATGTATGTGTATGTGTACATGTATGTATATATGTATGTGTATATATGTATGTATGTGTGTGTGTATATATATATATATATGTATGTATGTATATATGTGTATATGTGTATGTATGTATCAATGAATTTGATTCTTATTTAAGTTAATAGATTTGGGTATGTGTATATAGATTCAGTTAATTTAAAAGTTGGAAAATTAGATTAAAGTTTAATGTGTTGAATGTATAAACATTCAAGTCAGAATCTTCACCTTAAAATGAGTTGCTTCTATACAATTGAAGTATTGTACTACTTGAATATAAAAAATAATTAAAATCTTATTTTAGAAACACATAATATGAGGGCTTCCAAATTTTTATGCTACACATTCTCCTAGCTTAGTATCTAAAAATGAAGTTTGAATTATTGATACTAATGTGTTATGTTCTATTGTAGTTTGTGAATTTTTAGGTAGTTGGCTTTGGAAATTCAATGATAATGTAATGGAATTGGGATGTATAGAGATAGATACTTATAATGTCTAGTAGTAGTTTGTTTCTGATACAACATATGAAATGAATCCATGGTTAGGATCATTATATGAATGTTCTTCTAACTGATATATAGAAAATTGTTACAAATTATTATAATTGTTTTTATTATTGTGTGTGGTCTGGTGAGAGGGACAGTGTAGTATCACTCACTTGTGAGTGCCCTACTACATTGCAATTTCCTCTCACGTTGTGTTTGTGATGTATATATTGTGCACAACGTTTGTTTGTATGCAGGATTGCAGGGATTAGGCCTCGATTCCACCTACATTGTCAGGACAGGGCGAGCATCATAAACACCCAATGGGTATGACGTGGAAAATTGGAGTTTACAAGAAAGTTCCTCACCCTTGTTCATCACCAAATCCTTGTGGTTAACAACATGGTTTGTTTGCAAACCCTTCATTGTTTTGATATCATTCCTTTTCTTTTGAGTCATTTAACTTTTATTGCCTTATTGATGACGTTTACTTGTTGAAATAATTATTCTTGTTGGGACTTTTGTGCTTCTGGTTGCACACATTTTGTTTCAATTTGTGACTTCCAGGAGTAAGTCAAAGTCTAGGGGGGGAAGGATGTAGTGCCCCTCCATGGTAGTCTGTCTAGATAATTGGGTAAGTGTCTATTTGTGTTATCGTGGATTAGTGTGTTAATGGCTTATGTGATAAACGTAATATTTTGATAGCATGGTTTACTCAATTAATTAAATTAGCAATGATTAAATAAAATTGGATATTAAAATTGAATTTCAAGGTTTTTTAAAATAAAATAAGAAATTAAAGAAATAAGAAGGATTTGTTTTCAAGATAATTTGTAAAAGCAAGGAAAAGAGGATAAAACACAAAAGCATGCACATGCACGGCTTGTGATTGGAACTTAATTAGGAAACTTGTTTTATTGAGAAAATATTGCCTAATTTGTCTGAAAAAGAAATCAAAGTATCTAGTTGGTTTTATTTAAAATAGATAAATAAATAAATAGATAAAATAAATGTATAATAGGCTAAATTGTTTTAAGTGATGTTTTATATCAAATTCTATGATTGATAACTTGTTATCATGAAAGGATAGGGACAATCATTTAATTATAGAAAAGTAATATTGTTTTAAATAAATAAAGCTGATGTAAGTTTTGAACAATATTTAAAATAAAAGTTAAAGCAGGCAAGAAAACAGGGTATGAGTTTTAATAAAATAAAATAGTTTTTTTTTTTTTTAGAGATTTTTATGTTTTCTTTCTTTTTAGATTTTTGGGATTTCGAAATTATTGTGGGTCACGTTTTTGGTATATATGGATCCTTTTTGATTGTTTTGGGGATGAATTTTCTATGGAGTTTTCAAAAACCAAACTTTCTCTGCAAGAAATATTGAGGAAGCTTGCGGTGGGGGTGGTGAAGCGTGATCTCTGCACTAGATCTCTAACTTGCTAAAGCTTCGAAAACCAGGTTCCATCATTTCTAAGTTTTTAATTCTGCGATGAAAGTGAATGTGTTGAATTGTATATCATCAGTTCTTGATTGGAATTCATTTTCTTGCATTCTGGCATGCCTGTGAATTTTGTCTACTGTGTCAATAAGCATGGCTGTGTGTCTCCTGTCTCCTCTTTATCAATCGTATTGTCAGCATAAGAGTCACCCTTAGGATTTGATATAACTCTCCTTGAAATTGATTTGTGATTTTCCTTGTATGATGTTGCTATGTGATGTCTTTTCATTATGACTGGTTATTTGATACAACTTTCCCATTAATGGGGTGAGAGCCATCTTTTTGTTTGCTTTATTTAGCATCATCGATATTCTCCACAAGAGTTCTGTATCTATTTAGAAATGATTGAAACAAAACTTTGTGAGCAGTAATAATTGAAACCATCTCCTTGAATCGATATTTGCTTGGTCTGTGGCTTGTGTTGTAGGCGTATATTTCTCCCTTCAGCTGTACACGCCTAATGATCAATTGAGTATGTAATGCAATAAAGGTTACTGATGTGTGAGACATGTACAGTCCTCATCCACTAAAATACTTGACTGCATACGCCTAGAACACAAGCAAAGCTTACAATGTTAGTATGTGATTCTGAGTGCACCGTGGATTCATATATTTCAAGATCTTCCTTGCACAATCCATTTGGTGTAGTCTTTAAGCCTGGAAACTCGATTTCTGCACTATGCTTTCTCCCCTGCATCCCTCGTTGGTGATGGCATCTTCATATCCTGAGTCTTTGATTTAAATTGATGGCTGTGTTCCCTTTGAATACTGCGTGTTTCAAAATTCTTGTTCTTTTGCCTTGCAAAGTTCGCATGGTGTTGTTGCCACTGCCATTCTTTAGTGATCATCTGAAACTAGACAAAACAATTTCTCTTGCAACAAATGTGGAGATGAGTCTAGTTGTAGCCTTGTAATCAGATCATACCTAAAGGATATTAGCAACCCTAATTGTTGTGTGAGGGAAATTGACAGTTTTTCCTGTGGTGGTAGATAAATGATCTTATCTTCTTCTCTTCGTAGCATTGAGTAAAAGTTTTGAATCTGGAAATACCCTGCTGTCTCCATTCGCCAAGCCATTTTTTCTCCATCGTTGCATAGGTTCCTTGTTTTGTGAATGTGATTGGTCTCCTTCTTTGTGCTATGTGATCTTTAGTTTGTAAGAGATAGAACCCCGTTGGGGATAATGATCATTTCTAGTATATATTTTAAAGAGTGCAAAACAGAGAGGGAATGTTGAAGCCTATATATGTCTATGTTGGTAATGGAATTGTAAATAGTAAATTTCGCTGTTTGATATATATACTTATATATATGCTAGAGGTGATTATTCTGATTTTGACTGTACTGATAATGATACTGGTTTTTATAGTTTAGTGTTAATGTTTATGTAATTATATATAATACATTTAAGTGAAAATATATACAACTTATTCCATCATAATCAATGTTTGTTTTTATAATATATATATATATATATATACATGTAATTGTAATATATATTTATTGTATTAAAATTTCTTTCTATAAAAACATTTATATATTGATTAGTATATGGGAATTTGGTATCTAGTAAATGCTAACTCCATTTGTAACTATTCGTTATTAGTTAGTTGTGTAGGAAAATGTTTTTAGTTAAGAAATTTTAAAGTTGGAATTTTCTTCTTAATTGGAAAGGTATTTTATTAAATTCATTGTGCATAGTGTCATATGGATTGAGTTGAAACTTTGTCATTACTATTTATGTTTAGTTTAACTTAGTTGTTATTGTTAATTTCCACTTTAAAAAATTGGTTACCATATATTGTTGAGGGGAAATTACTTTATCATGTCTATTGATAAGTTGTGTTAATATTGATGGATTGGTTTATTCTTAATCTAATTAGTTACAAGTGGAATAGTTATAATTATAAATAGAGAAAATTTGGAGTAATCGATATCTTTATTTGATTTTATTTTGTAATTTAATAAACTTAAATAAATGAAACATAGTATTTGAATAGAGACTTCATTCTTAATTATTTCATAGTAGGATTGTGAATAAGTGTAGACATGTGTTGCGATGTTAATTGTAATGTGTTGTTCTCAAGAGTGGGACTAAACTTTGTCATTGTGCTAGTAGGAGTGATGACCTTTATTTATAGAAGTTGTTCTTGATTACACGAGTTGATTTATCTTGCTTGACTTTGTGTGATGGAAAATTGTATTTGATTTGTCTTATGTTTAATTTGAGGTTGAACTTTTGTACAAGTTTGAAAGTATGACTTGATTTGGCATATTGAGTTATTTTGGTTCAAGGGTAGATATTGATGTACCTCCAGGGGCTAAGGAAAATGGTGTGTGTGTGTGTGCACGTTTGTAGTTGCACCTTCTTGTCTATCTTTATACCTCATGGATTTTTTTGTGGGTGGTACCTTCTAGTTTATGGATTTTGATGCTTGGAGAGTCACGAGATGGTCATGCCTCGTGTGTATGTTTTTTTTAAGAATGCCTTTATGTCTAGAGGATTGAGGTACACCCCTTTGCTTGTCTTTGATTTTAGAGTAACCGTAGGGAAGAGTGGCTCTTCTTGGGGCAAGTGTACAAGTGGTCACCCTTGAAAGAGTTTCCTTAAATAAGTGATAACCTAATTATTGTAGCTAGTGGGTTGGGTTAGTTAACACATAACAAGATAAAAAAAGCACCTCACCCCTGCCTTTAGCGCTCTCAAAGGTTAAGGATGGGTGGGAAGACCTAGTTGGAAAGGTCACTACCTTGTCTCTATGAAAGGTATGTGGCTCTGCATGAGTCACCCTATGGGGCGGTACCTTGAAATAGGATGTCTGGATAACCATAGATGGAGGCAGCACCTTGAGCTAGGTTGTCTGGATAATCCATATATAGATGGAGGCGGCACCTTGTGATAGGTAGTCTGGCAAATTCATGTAAGGCCATGCGATGACACTCTCCCACTATGCCCTTGTTTCTCTTGTTCTTGTTTCCTCTGGAGTTGTTTATTATTGTTGTTGTTTATTGATGTGGATGAAAGGTGCCCTTGGCTATTTATTGTTGGATGATTTTGCAATCTCATTTGGAGAGCTTTGGATTCTATTGTTGTCGGTACCTCTTATGGTTATTTAGTGTTGATCTATAATATTGGCAATTGATTCTTGTTTGACATTTCATTACTCTTGTTGTGGTTATGTGTTGGCAATGTTATGGGTTAATATCTTATGATTTGTTATCTCTTTTGTGGAGTTTTGTTTACCTTTGGTTCTTTTGACTTCTTGGGTGAGGATCTTTCTTGTTTACTCCTAGCACGGGGGTGGTCAGGTGGAACGTGCTACACACCCCATTGGGTCCCCATCCGAAGTTTGAGATGTGCAGAGTTGTACCTATTGCAGTGACTTCTAAGTCATGTCATCCAGTTCAATCCAGCTTGTAGCTATGTATTCATGCAATTTCAGATTTATCTTTCCATGTTATTATACTCTTCCCATAGATGTTGGGAAACAACATTGTATTGATGTTAAACATGAACAATGTATCTTCGTATTGTTAATGTATGATCCATGTTCAGGTCATTTGATTGGGTGTATGTCTATCTCTCTTGTAATGTAAGATGGTGATATGAAAAGTGATGCAACTATGTAACCCCAAGGAACTTTGTTATATGTTGTACTTATATTGTTCATTTCATGTGATGTATGTTGTTGCATATTATTTCTTTTAAAAAAAAAAAATTGTTCCTTAAATGCTTGTATGTTAGTTTCCTTTAGGGTTGCATGGCGGGGCATTACATGCTTCTATACAATTGAAGTATTGTACTACTTCAATATAAAAGAAAATTATAATCTTATTTTAGAAACACATAATATGAGGGCTTCCAAATTTTTATGCTACACATTCTCCTAGCTTAGTATCTAAAAAAGGTAAGTTTGAGTGTCATATAAATGATTAAAAAAAAAAAATAGTTGTGCAAATGTTGAAGATGAAGATGATAATACATATGGCATTCCTTCTAGTGTAATAGTTTCACTTGTTTTATAGAATGTTCCTTGAATCCAAATACTATTTTAATTATACTTGTGGATGATGAAATGAATGCAATTAAATTAATATATATAAATATGTGTGTATGTATGTAACAATTATTTGCACATGTGTGTTTCATTAGTTTGTAACACCTAGTGAAATATGTGAGTTGACCAAATTTAAATTTCATTTTCAAAAATTTAAGGGTCCACAAAGATAACTTGGGATGAGGGAAAAATAAAATTATTGTAAGGCATAATAATTCAATAATGAAATATGTAATAAATAAAAATTTAATGTAAAATTGTACAAATATATATAAGGGATAACTTCAATGCATACAAATATATACTTTGAGAATATGTAGAGATTAAGAAAATAAGTCTAACTTCGTAAAAATATACCTCATTTCTCACATCTATAAATATATTCATCCACTCTTAAATTAAACATGAAGGGTATGTATAGGATCATCATGGAAGAAATAGGCCCTTAAGTGGCAATGAAAATTCAGAAAAATCAAAGTTAGACAACTTGACATAAATTTTTTAATAAGTTATCTATATTATTTCAAAAATATGTAAGAATGGAATTTGTAGCAAATTGAATGTAGTTTCTAAACTACTAGGTTTATTTAAAAAAATATATATATTTAGTGAATATTTGAAATTTCAATTCGGTAGCACTTAAATTTTTAGGAAAAAATAAGAAGTAGGTGTCTGTCTAACCACCCTAATAACAATAAAATGATAATATTTTTTAATAAGTTTCTAGATATAAGTAGAGGACTATGTTAGTGTAATTAATATTTAATTACACTTGCATAACTTTACTTAGGTAATATTTTAATTCCTAGGTTAATTAATTCTCATATGATCTTATTGAACTATCTTGTTGCTCAAGATAAGATTAGGGTTATGCATCTTTTCTTTTATAAAGAAAATCATATCTCGTAATTAATGATTCTTGAAAAATATTATTTTGCACATCTTTTGCACAGCTCTGCTTTTTCTATTTTTCTCTTCTATGGAAGGATTTTTTTGGTTTTCATTTCAGATCTTGGTTTCTAATATGGTATCAAAGCCACGATTTGCAACCCCTTCTCAGCTTTTTGGGAGGAATACATTACAGAGCTCATTTGGGGTCCCTCAAGGGTTTCTTTCCTTGAGCATATTTCTAGAGAATCTTGGATCAGTTTGGGGTTTTCCATTGGATTCAGAGTGCTTGAAAAAGTTAGAAATGGCTTTTATTTCATTCATTTTCATCACCATTTTCCAGATCTCTGATGATTTCAAGCTCCATGATTTTTCTAGAAGATCTGGGGGTTACCTAATTTTTGGAGCACTTTGGGACCAAACGGACCTCACCATTGGATTCACAGCACCCAAAAACCCCTATTTTCATATAAAATTTGTCCAATTTCTATACAGTTGATTGGGGAGGCAAAAACATTTTTCTTGAGGGTCGTATGACCCTAGGCCATGCTCTACGAGACATAGAGTATGAAAAAAATATTAAAAAAATATTAAAAAATTCAATAATTTGAGCAGGTTTTTGTGCCTCTAGCTTCAAAACCGGCGTCGTCAGGCAACCACCCATTCACCGCCAAGCGGCCACCGACTGCCTCACCACCACCAACCCACTACTTTGGAGATCTTAGCCCCCATGGGCTTTATCAGTTGGTCATGTGGGAGGCCAATGCCCTACAACTTTAGTTGTTGGCCTTTGTTTTAGCCCCAGTGCTTGGCAAAGGTCCCACCAAGGTCTTATGGGTGACAGAGCACCTAGCTCAGCCCCCTGCTCGGTTCTCCAGCCCCTGACCTGGTCATATGGATGACTGGGGGCTCCACCACTGGCCCCTATGCTTCAGCCCCCTGGTCTGTCCAAGTGACCAGGGCCTTTATTTTTTAACCCTTGAGTGCTACAAATGGCCAAATTGGACCATTTTGGAGCAGTTTCACGGAAACAGCCATAACTTTCACATAAGGCATCATATTTTTGCAAAAGAGATATCGTCAGAAAGATATTTCCAAGTTCTATGTAATGGTGTAGGTTTGGTTTTTGTTTTTTTCCTTTTTGATGTCTTTTTCAGCCTTTTAAGTTAGATGTTGTTGTTTTCACTTTGGGAGATGTATCTTTTGACTCACTTATTTGTTTTTCATGATTTTCATGGCATTGGAAAGCTAGTTTTTTCCTCTACACAAATCTGAGGTCTATTTTTATCAAATTCATATGTATACCTTGGTTTGTGCATGCACTCATTTTTGTTTTCATGCACTAGGTTTACATTTTCTCTATAGTTTATGCATGTTTTGCATTCTCTCCTTTTACAATCATTGGGTTATTGTAATAAATGACTGAGATAAAGTTCCATCAGGGGGGTTTATTTCATAATAATCTAATTAGATTGTGCATGCACTTTGATCTCCATATCCATCATGATTTGATGACAACTCGCATGGGTTATATTTGGTTTCTTAGTTTTTTCTTGCCACATTTTTTCCTTAGCTTGACACATAATCCTGACATGAAGCTCCTTACTACTAATTTATAATATTTTTTTGTATAATTAAATCATTATATCACAAGATTTAATTTTATATGCATAATGTCACCTTTAATGTATATACAATTAGAAAATCTAGTGCTTTTTCCTTATATTGGTCTAGTTTTTCCTTTTCATTGAGAGATGGTATGAATAATGAGACAAATAAAAAAATATTTAATGGTAGTTGGACAATTATAATTAAATAATATTCTAAGCTTATCATTAAGATATGCATCCAAGTAAGAGAATTTAAGTATGTCTTAATAATTATATTAGTTAACAATGTTTTGTAAAAACTCTATTGCGGTTACTAATTATTAATCTCCTATCTATATAGATTATTTGACTACTAAAAAGTAATTCACAACAAATGTTGAAAAATAACAACTACAAGCTCACAAATAAAACCATAGGAATGAAAAAGAAAATAGAAAAAATAATAAATACAATATTTTTGGAAAAATTGTCTCTAGCAAAACCTTGAAGAGAAAACCAATGTTGTAGATGATGAATTTTATTAAACTTTATCAAATCAAGAAATACATAAACTACTTGCCTCTTATTGGCAAAGCTTGAGCAATTATTTTCAAAAATTCTTCCCCTAATTTCTCCTATTGAGATTCCACTGCTACTACCTTTAATGGTGTCACTGTACAATTTCTATCACTACAAATATTTCTCAAGTGTGTGTTCTCCAAATGCCCATTGATCTACTTTTATAATCATATGATTGAAAAACTAATGACCACAATTTAATCTCAATCAATGGCTATGATTAATTAGTCTCTAACAAACCTTAACTAACTAGTTTCTAGAAGTCTCTAGAGGAATCAATTAATAAATTAATTAAATATTCTTGGGTTTAGAGACACCAGGCCAAGCTACATAAATTAACACTCCCTCTTAGCGAAAAAGGTGTTCTGCATGACACCCAACTTATCCCTAAAGAAGATGAATTTTTGCTTCCTCAATATCTTTGTCAAAAAAATTACTACTTACTAATTTATAGGTATATATTGTATCTTAACAATCCTCTATTGTACACAATCCTTGATGAAGTGATATTTGATGTCTATATGCTTAGACCTATTGTGAAACATCAGATTGTTGGACAACCGAATGCAACTCTAATTGTCACAATGTATCATTTTCGTCTCAACTCTCTAACCAAACAAGGATACCAACAACTTCTAAAGCCATATAACCTCACATGTCACCATGATAGCTACTATGTATTTTTCTTCTACAAAACTCAGAGACATGGACTTCTACTACCTGTTGTACCAAGAGACAACTTCTAATATGAAGCTAAAGTATCACCCTAAAGTGCTTTTACTAGATGTTGTATTACCTACCCAATCTGTATTAGTATAGCCTATCAACCTAACACCATCACCTCAAGCATATCCGATCACATACTCAATTGTACCACACAAATACTATGACACATGCTTTTCTATTGTCCAATGCACTATCTTTGGCTCAACCATGAACTAAATAAGAGATTTAACTGCAAAGGATATATCTGGCCTGGTGTTGATCAAATACATGAGAAATCCAATCAACTATTTGTATAAGGTGGGCTCAACATCTTTCTCCCTGAATGAGTCTACCTTCTTCCAATTCATGATCACAGGAGTAGACATGGATCTACAATCCTCCATCTTGAACCTCCTCATGATTTTGATGTAGTATTTCCATTTTCCAAGTAAAATCTCCCCATTTATTTTCCACACCTCCATTCCTAGAAAGTAGTGCATATAAGCCCCAAATCCTTCATCTCAAGCTCTATTGCAAGGTCCCTCTTGCACTCCTCTATGAGCCCTAGTGAATTTGTAGAAAATGAGTCATCCACATATAGAAAAAGAATGAGAACCTCACCCCAAACCATCAAGTAGTAGAGTTTGGAATTCACATCACTCTTCACAAATCTCATTCCTTGCAAGTATCTATCAATGCATTCATATCACACCTTGGGAGCCTAATTGAGTCCATACAAATCTCTCTTCAATTTGCACACATGGTTTTTGCTACTATGTGCTACAAATCTCTCTGGTTGTTCTATGTATACCTCCTCTACCAACTCACCATTAAGAAATTCCATCTTAACATCCATTTAATGGATCTTCCATCCCATTTGTGCTGCAAGTGAGATCATGACTTGTATAGAAGTATATCTAGCCACCAGAGTGAATGTCTCCTCATAGTCCATTCCTTCCTTCTAAGAGAACCCCTTGGCCACTAACATTGACTTGTATTTATGGATGCTACCATCTATACCATGCTTAATCTTATACATCTAGAATGATCCAACTATTGTCCTATCTGTTGGTCTAGGAATAACCTCCCACACATCATTCTACACTATTGAGGTATATTCCTCAACCATCGCATTTTGCCATACTTGTTGTGTGGCCTCTTGATAGCTAGAAGGCTCACTATCTACCAATTGACTAACTAATGCAATATAATCATTATAACTAGTTGGTTGTCTTTGCTATCTACTCCTTGTCTTAGAAGCTCCCACAAACTCCTCAGTATCCCTATGTATTCATTGAACCTCAAGGTTCTTAGTGCCAACTATAGATGATGAAATATAAACCTCCATGTATTCTGGATGCATCTCTTGGATTTGCTACATTTGTTTCTCCATACTATATGAACTCTCAACACTTGAGCCTATGCTTGTACTAGTAACTATAGTCATGATTCATTGTCCCTGATCCGGTTGAACGATCATTGGAGCTTTTGTTGGATGCTTACTTTGATCATTTGCTGAAAAATATCTTGACCTCCTAAATGTGTTGTATTCCATGAATTGACATCACTCCTAACTATAATCCTCATGGACCTTGAAGTAAATATTTGATATGCCTTTGAGGTTTCATTGTACCCTACAAAATACCCTTTCTCTATAGTCTTATCTAACTTGTAACTTGTAGGCCCTAGAATGTCACAAAATTCCAAACTCCCAAATACCCTAAAGTGGATAACATCTAACTTCTTTCTTGAGAATGCCTCCTCTAGTGTCATCTTGGCTAATAGGTCTTATGTTGAACCATGTTATATATGTATACTATGTATTGTATACCTCTACCCATAAGTAACATGGCATATCCTAGTCATACAACATAGCCCTTGTTGCCTCTGATATAGAATGATTCTTCCTCTCAACAACCACATTCTACTATGGATTGTAAGGAATGTTCCACTCTATCTTGACTCATTCCCTGGTATAGAACTCCTTGAACTCTTTACCCTTTGTGCTCACCTTTCTATTCCTACCTATCGAATTCTCCATAAGAGTTTTGAAATTTTTGAAGTGACTGAATACCTCATCCTTTGTCTTCAAGAAGTATATTTAGGTCTTCTTGGAGAAATCATCAATAAAAGTAGCAAAGTACCCATATCCTTTGAGAGACTTCATTGACATTGGTCTATATATATCTAAATGTACTAGATCAAGAACACCCTTAGATCTAGTGTCACTCCTTGGAAAATTTTCTTTCAAAAACTTCCCCAACACACATCCCTTACATACATCATCATGCTCTGTGCTCACCTTTGAAACACTTGTCATTGTCTCACAAAGCAATTTAAGTGCTCCATGATGTATATGGTCCATCCTCCTATGCCATAGCTCTCCTTGATTTATATAATTCTTGTTGCTCATGAGTGCCTTATGAGTATCCAACTACAACATGTAAAGATGGTCACTCCTAACTCTAATAGCTATGGGTGATTTCCAATCATTACACTTGATTAACACATGTTCCCCTCTAAAGAGTACATTGTATCCTTTATCCTAAAGGATAGATACAAAAATTAGGTTCATACCCAAGCTTGGCACATCCAACACATCATGAATGAGAATCAACTTTCCACTCTCCCTCTAAAATAGAACAATCCCTTTCCCAATTGGATTGAGTTTGGACAAGTTCCACATAGAAATTTGAATTTTGATGTCCTCCTCCTTATAACTAGAGAAGTACACTATAAATCCTATCAAATGAAATGATGCCCCACTTTCTATGTACCAAACAACCTATGAGGTTGAGCTAACCATACAAGCTATGAGTGAAAACTTATCCTGCATTCTACTAGAGAGCTCATTTTCTCTTATTGAAGCTGATGGTTGCTTCTTTCCTTTCTTTTCATTCTTCTTCCTTTGTGAGCAATCACTGACATAGTGGCCAAACTCATGACAACCATAACACTTGATCTTAGTCAAGTCCTTCTTCTCACTTTAGGGTTTGTTCCTTTCCTAGACTCCTTCCTCACTTTCCCCTTTCCTACTAGGACAACATTTTCCTATTCTAACTCAATTTTTTTACTATTGTTGTTGGTTCCACTAATAAGACTTAATCTAAACTACTCTTGACTAAAGTCATTCCATAGTTGATCCCAACTCGATAAGGTGTCTCATCCATTAGTAAATTGAACAAAGACATCCCACTGCTTAGTAAACCCATTTAAGGCTATTCATACTAGCTCATGATCATTTGTATTATCTCCAGCAATTTCCAACTCATCCTTGACAAGTATAAGCCTGGTGAAAAAAGTAACTTGTAACATCTTCTCCATTGTGCATCCATGTATTCTTCAACATTTCTCTAAGAATCAACTTCTAATTAGTGGTAGCATTTTGGTATAGATACAAACTGACATCACACATCTTCTTCATTGTACCTGATTCTATGATATGCGAAACAATATGGTCCTTAACACCATTAAGAATCAATCTCCTCACCTTGGCATCTTCCTTATATTCTAAGAGTCATGCTTGATCTATAGGTATAGCTACAACATTGGTCACATATTGATTGATTCCATTTTCTTCTAGCAATAAAAAAAGTATATCTTTTTAAACATCAAAATTTGAGGCTCCATCCAATCTATCCTAATTTCTTAAACCTATTGAGGCCATATAAAAAGACGAGAAAAATAAATAATTATGAAGAGGTCAAACTAGATTTTATAAACCCTCAATTTTTTTCCTTCCTATGCTTGTTGAGCCCTTTATTCCCTTAGATTAAAGCTTTCATACCATGTAAAAATCTATTGCAGTTACTGATTAATAATCTCCTATCTATATAGATTATTTGACCACTAAAAATTAATTCACAAAAAATATTAAAAAATAACACAATTTCAACTTCACAAATAAAACAACTAGAGTGAAGAAGAAAACATGCAAAGTAATAAACACAATATTTTTCAAAAAAAATTCCCTAGAAAAACCCAAAAGGGAAAACTAGTACTACAAATGAGGAATTTTATTAAACATCATCAAATCAAGAGATACATAAACTACTTGCCTCTTACTGGCAGAGCTCCAACAATTATCTTCTCCAAAAATTCTTTCCTCAATTTCTCCTACTGAAATTCCATTGCTACCTATCTCTAATGCTATTGTTGGTTATTTTTTTAGAACCAAACTTAGTCTTACCACTTACCTATGAATTTTCTAGAATACAATAATCAGCAAGGGTAAGGATTGACCAACATACAAGTAAGGATTATGAGGCCCTTACTTCTACTCTTCGAGATATGTGAAATCTAGGAGGGTAATCCTTGTTATGTTCATAGGGTATTCATTTGATTAAAATTTCTACACATAGATAGATTCCTATAAAATGAAAATAAATAACATTTATTAAATATTTGTCTAACCTTTAAACAAACTACCATCTATTACAAGGAATAATATGGTACTTCAGATTGGTAAATTGTAATTGAAGGTATTTTAGATGATTATAATTCTCATTTTAATCCCTTGGTCAAGTGCATGATTAACTCATCTATCTTTAAGATGACCAAATTAAAATACTAGTTCCTTGTCTTTGGGTAATGGATTCATATTCATGATAACTCATAATACCTTAGCAATTTTAATTAGTAATTAATGGACTATTGATATACTGCATTGTAGTATTCAAATCACTATTCCTAAATGATAACTACTTATCAAACCTATGCTCTTTCCTTACAAATTTGTGACCTCAGTTTATAATTTAATAAATTTATTGAATTGAAGTAGAAATAAAATCACTCATTCAATTACAAAAATTGAATACAAATGAAAAGATCATTAACCATTTGATTCATAATAAGGAAGAAAATTACATAGGAGAGAATGTGCTTTGGAACTAGCATTTTCATTTATAAACCAACTCATACTTTAGACTCCTTACTAACATATTCATATTATGTGCATTAATATATAATGTACTCTTTCATGAGCTTAGTTTTCCCACTTAGACCAGTTTGAGACTCAAAAATCAAACTCCTAGTAACTGACCCTGATATCCCACTTATAGAAGAATGGGAGAAACAAGCTTCAAGATGAATTACCATTTTAATTAGATTAAATTTGGAATACATTTTATTTTAGGTTTAGAGACCTCCCAGACAGTTAAATTTAATCATTTTAGAATCAAGGTAAAGTAAAAGACAAAAATCCAAGCAATCAGTTGAAGCAGACTAGCTAGCCTTCCAAAAGTTGTGATTCATTGATGTAGCAACACCAAAATTTCCTACCCACATAAACAAAAGAAGATTCTCCATCAGTACTCAAGTCATAAGATTATATACTAATTGTAAAAGGAATATTTTCCACATAAGACATGGGGTCCAACACCTCTCCTTCACACCAGCCAAAAATATTTCCACATTACCACTAAAGACAAAACCATATACATGTTGAAGAGGAAAAGCTCTTTGTAGTGGCAATGGTGTCATCAAAATAAAAAATGGGGTCGAGATGCTACTTTAATTCATCAACATTAGAGTATGACCACTTGCTTTGTGTTCACACTAAAATTGGAGGAGCTACTACTCCTCCCTCATCAAAATCCTCATATGGCACCAGAGTAACAAGATAATGGCCATAGTTTGGGTCAATATCTCCAATTCTTGAAGGGTTGTCTAAAACCTCAATGAGAGAGTTGTGGCTCTCTAGATAAGCTTTATGCTACTTATTCTTCTTCTTTGCTTTATTCTCAGGCTCATTTGGTTCCTTCCTTTTAAACTTGAACAATTCTTCTGAAGCAACCCCACTCCTCAAAATTTAGTTGGTTTTCACACCACCATTTTTGTTTTTACCTCGGACACTCCTCATTAAGATTGCAAATGGTAAGATAAAACAATAGGTGATCCGTATTAAGTAAACAATTAGGAGCATTTAGTCACTAATGATTAAGGAGAGATACATGTGAGCGAGCTGATAACTTGGTTGATTAGCTTTGAATCTAGGTCATTGATCTTTTTGGATTTAAAACACCATCAATGGAGATCTTCAGGCATTGTTTCTATATTTTACAACTTGTGCCTTAAAAATGGTAATGCCACATCAAAAGGTCTCCATGTTTACCCTAAATTTCATTAGTAATCTTTAATCTAACAATCCTCACGTATCACCTTCTTGGCCTATAATTTTCATTTGCATTCACAAAGTATAAAGATTCAACACTGAAAAGAAAATTCCCTAAAACATCCCATCACCTATTCCATATTTTCCTTCACTTTCTAGAATTCAATCAATGATGAGAGAACTAGCACAATGAAAACTTTCACCACTAGATCACTACTTATCTTTGGCAATCTTCACCTTACACTTTTCATCATTGATGCATGTTTCAAATTCTAGACCATATTAGTGACAAATGAAAAGTAGTGATGGAACCAGATTAGGCCACATGCAGCTTCCTTTTAAAATTAATAGCACAAAAAATATTGCCCATCCACCACTTTCAATATAGTAACAACTCATCAAGATTAGCGGCCTCATTTCTCATCACCAAATTGAACAAGAAAGGGGCACAACTATGTATGATGAGTGATGAAAAGAAATATAAAGATCCTTGAGGTCATCACTTTGTTGTTTATTTTTTCTTGCAACTTTCAAGCCTGAGGAGGAACACAATGCCTAAACTAGGGGATAACAAATTTAGGAAAAAGAATTTGTACTATCAATAAGTTGAATAAAAGAAAAGCCAAGGAACAAGGCTATGAAAGCCTTCTACACTTTGAGCTCCATAGGAATCATGAGGGTTTTCCTAATTTTAGGTCACAACATATGAAAAATTTTGCTAAAAAAAAAACTACAAACCTATGAAAGAGGATGGTTTTTAGGTATATGAGTGATGGGTATTTTATATTCTACCAGTTTCATGCATAATCCCATTTTCATTGAACATTTTTGAGAACACATAACTTAGCTATCTTATTCTCAAACATATAGAGGGTTAATAGATGAAATTTTCTCAAATTTAGGCTCTATACTCTTTCAAACATATGAAGATACATGGAACTATGATAACATAAACATTAAGATTTAATATGATTTGATTTGTTTCTAAAAATATCTTAGGCCTTTTAAAAGATTAGTGCCTAATCATGGACCATAGAGTCAAATATAAAGTTGCAACAGAGATTCTACCTCCAAACTAGGTTCAACCAATGGATTTAAAATATGTTAATGTCTTACATTAACAAATCCACTCATATTGCTATAAAATTCTACTTACCAATCCCACTGTGCACTCCAAGTCATAGTTATTTCATCAAAGTAATTTAACACTTTACTTGAAAGAGAACCATGGCCAAAGAACACAATCATAGGAAAGCTACAATGACAAATTCAAACATATTTGATATATTGAATTCATATGATTGGGTACTTTTAGGATCATGATGGGCCAAAAAGTGGCAATATGATGGGTATGTGTAGGGTATGTGGCTGGCCACTTGTTTTTCACTAGAAATTGATGAAACAAAAAGGGCTTTTAAAGGAGATTCTCAAATTTCCACCAATATAAATTATGCTTTACTTTAAATTTAATAAATAATTATTATTCATTTTCTATTTGGATTACGACTAAAGTCCTCATTGATATGCTAATTGAAAAACATCTATAGCTTTCAAACGGTATCACGTTTTCTGAATTCCAAACATGTGTCACATTATATGCTTCAAATGTTATAGGGCTAAAAAAAATAATGAATTTCATGAAGTTTTGACCAAGTTAAGGTGATTAGACATATGAGTTTTTTATATTTTTTAAAAGTTGTAATAAAAAAATCATAATTAATTATTTGCTTGGAAACAAATTATAGAAAAATATGAATCACATCAGTACATGATTCCTTTACTTATATCTAAAATATTATAAAAAATTATTATCATTTTATTGTGGTTAGGGTGATCAAACAGACTCCTTAATTTTTCCCTAAAATTTAAGTACTGTTGCATTGAAATTACAAATTTTCACCAAGTAGATATATATATATTTAAAAAAAACCTATTAGTCTAGAAACTACATTAAATTTTATAAAGATTCTATTCTTACATATTTTTTGAAATAATATAAATAAATTATTCAAATTTTTATGTCAAGTTGCCTAACTTTGACTTTTCAAAAAAAATTTCCACTTAAGGCCCTATTTTTTCCATAATGATCCTGCACATACCTAATTAAAAGCTTACAAATAAGGAGACATCTTCATGATAGTAATATGATATTGCACAAATTTTTTAACACTTTCTCATAAAAATTTAGCTATTACAATTTACATACTCTATTTATGACGTAGACTCAACACTCTTCTACCTTACTCCCTAATTCAGAATTGCAAAAATTCATAATGCTTGTAACAAATGAGAAGAAAGAAGATAAAGAAGAAGAAGAAGCCCTAAAATCTATCTATAGTTGACATTTGGAAACATTTCTCCCTTTGATCTATAACTTCCCACCACTTGAAGAAAAGCCCCATTTTGTACTTTGATTCATGCCTCTTGCATTTTCCCTCTAATTTACAAAAATATTCCATTACCAGGAAGACTTCATTCTTCATCATTCTACCTACAACTAAAAAATAGCTTTCTCATAAGATATTTCATTCCCTATTCCATTTTATCTTCCAATGAAAAATGGTTCTTTTTTTTGCTCTCTCATGAAATCCCTTTTATTCCTCTGCCTTTGAATTTGCTGCACTTTACATTTTACCCATGAAATTTAAAATTCATTTTCATAGGCCACACTTCATTGTATATTTTAAATTCTAAAATATTACATTTTAAATGGTGAATATTTTAATCATTGTATCTAGGCTATGTAATACTATTTACCTATGCATCCTTCAAATATTTCACTTTAAATGCCTACACCCCACTTTATATTGTAATTCTCTATATTTAATGCTATGCTTTTTCAATGGTGAGGATTTTAATCTTTTCACCAGGCACTATAAAACATTTCCGGTGCATTTTAAAATTTCTCATGGGGTCCACCAAAAACCTCCCTACAAATCCCTGCTCTCCCATTTATCTTCTCTGATGACAACATTAATCACTTGGGCTAGTGGGGAGAGTCTTTTAATAGCTCAATAAAATAGTTTTAAAACTTAAAATATTATTTTCAAATAGTGTTTCCCATACCCCCGAGCCCTCATGTTAATATCAGCTCAAACCTTCACGGGCTGGTGGGGAAACTTGATTCTTGTTCTATAGCTTCACTCTTACCTTGGAAGAATCCAAATGTTTGTAGTAGTCAATATGAAACTATATCTTCTCCTCTCATCTCCTTGTAAATACAAGCTTTCCAAATAATGCATTAAATGATTCGATCATTCTTGGTGAATGCTATCAACAATAAATTTTTGTATTCGAAATATTGAATTGGTAAGCCTCTACATTGCAACACCTTACAAAGTGTAGCATGTAATGTGAGGGCATCATTGTAATTATCTTAATACTATTTTCTACAAATTTTTCCACTACCTTTCTCATAATGAGTTTGAGCAAAATGAAACAAACTTAGGTGCCAATATAAAATAATCCTCAAGCAATTGTGACACATTTTCACTACAAGCACAAACTGCCTAGTGTAAAGTAAAAATATGCCTAATTTTCCTACACATTGAGCATTCTAAAAAAATATCTTCCTATAACATCTTGTATCTATGTAAAGATCTCCTTTCCAATATGAAATATCCCTCTTTTCAACTACTAGAGTGGCTGCTCCATTTGCAACAAACACATTTCTTGATTAGTCAATACTTTACAAAGGTTCTTGAGCCCCTTCAAGATTGGATATTACATTATTTGGATCATTCCTCATGTTGTGGATCCATCCCTTGCCACACAAATGGTTCTAACAAAATTTCTCTATCCTTTCTGCTTTGATGGATGTCCATACCCTTCTCCAACACTCCCAACTCAATGCAAGCAATCAACTGATGTATATGTTAAAGCATTTTTTCACCCTATTTTCAGCATTGCACCTTCCATTTTTTAATTTATTTTATAGTATTAAACTTGATAACTTTATTTGCACAAGGGTTTCTCTTTAAATCCATTTTTCATAAATCCTTTTGATAAATGTGCATGCAATAAGTAGTGAGGATAATGACAAAGTTCATTGAATTTGGCAGTACAACTGCTAATTGCTTGAATCATGTCACTAAAGTTCCCTTTTGTTTCATCCATTTTTTTATTTTTATTTTTTGTGAATCCTAGTCTTCTTGTGATTCTAAACATGGCATGAACTTGAAGTTTGTGGCTTGGTTCCATCTCAACACTTTTGTAATCTATCGACCAACTCTTCTTAAATCTAAAAGGGGTTTTGGTTTTTCTCTAGTTGATCACATAGAAATTGGGATTACCTTATGATTAAAGTGGTGTATTTTGATTGAGCCTTGGACCATTATTTTAAGTTATCTAATGGATTGTAATGAGTTTTCTTTGAATTTCTTTGCAATGTAGCCTTGTCCTATTTTTCTCATTTGTCTTTGTGAAATTCCATAGAAGATCTGGATTAGTCATACCTAGCTCTCCATTTTTTCCTCCAAACATTTTGTTTTGCTAAAATTCCTCATTAGGATGAAAATTTTGATAGGATAGAGTATGCTCCAATTTTTCATATTTGGAGATAGGATATGTTGTTCAAACAATCAAGCAAGATTAAAAAGTGTTGTGGCTTTATCCCATGGTAACTTAAGTTACTACCTTCTACTTTCTTAGTAAGCAAAAGAAAACATGTATCAGGATTATATGTTCTCTAAATGCAAGGATTATCCACCCACATCTCATCTCGAATGGCTCCCTCAAAGAAATATATTACCTTATGTGTGGCCATATCAAATTATCATTTGAAGTCATCATAAGAATCTCTAAATGTTTAAAAGTTTCCTAAAATCTTATAAACAAATATTTTATTCACATCCAACCATTACAACATTCCATGGGATGATTTATCCTTGATATGGCCACTTGAATAACTTTCATACCTTAACATGCTTCCTCAAATTGTGTGACACATGTCAGGTCCCCTTATGGTCTCAAATAATTTTTTATTTTTTATACAGGTTTTACCTTGAATTGATTAGAGGCTGCCTTTGAATGTATCTGTATGAAAAATTGAAGTGGATTTTCATTCAAATTTTATTTTAGACATTTTGCACAGTAGTAAAAATTAGGTTGAGTGCCCTCTAGAATCACCCTAGAAAATGGGTCAAATAACATCCCGAATTCATGAAAATGCATAGGCATGCAAACATTTGACCCAAGAAATCAGTGCAACAAGTGGTTTTGAAAAGTAGATTTTGAGGAGCAAGATATTCAATGCCAAAGTGGCTCACTTAGACATTTCTTCAACTGAACATGTTGAAAACCAATTAGGGCTGGCAAAGTCACCACCTTAAAAAAATACCAAATCCTCTACTCAAAAACTACCATTGGAAACACTAGATCATGTAGGTCCATTGATTATGTTTGCAAGAGGGATTTCCTTCAATACTTATTCATCACAAGATATTAGGGGTCAAATTTGACTTCCTTGAAACGTTATAGAAATGCAAATGTAAAAATAGAACAAACTACATTTGCTATTAACCTAGTAAAAATATCAAATCAGATCCTAAGACTCTAAAACTAGACCTAGGAGCACATGAATGTGAGGGTACTGTAGAGACCGAATCCATTTTCCATGAAAAATCTATCTAGGAAATATTGGTCACAATAGGAGGCCACTTTGTAGGATAGAGATTTTGTAAACAACAAAATAGTCCTAGAACCCTTGAGCTAAGCTTTTAAAAAATCCATAAAAACTAATCATAGGAGGTTAAAACTAGGTACGAATTTTCATAAATTAAAAATGAATATAATCACCAAGGTATTTGGAATGAAATTTATCTGACTTCAAATTATTACCCTCCGAAGTAGGTCACTGGGGAAAATTTTTTTAGGGGCACTTATGAGTGAGCAAAACATATTTTTTAACATAGGCACTTCAAATTTGAAAAATTTGAAGATTCTAATAGTGGATATAATTGGGGACACATGCCCCTTGTGGGAGTGGAAATATTCCATATCTCTAGAAGAGAAAACCAAATGCTAGGATCATTGGGCGATAAAGTCTCTCTATTTCAATTTTTAACTTCACTTGGTGGCCCCAAACCACCAAGTGAAAAAGGAAAGTAAATATTTTTCACTATCAAACACTAATATTTAGAAGGAATTTATTTCTCTTAACCCACACTTACCTCTTCCATACTAGTATAAAAATTATAGATTTCTTCTTAGAAGCAAAAATATGTATAATTACCATTAACATCTACCTAATTTCAAACATTGCCACTAACATCTCTCACAAATTTTCTAAGCATACCATTGCTAATGTAATATTTGTTGTATTGCATTATATAACAAGGCATAAACTAAACAATTTTATCATCACATGACACATATGTGTTATATTCATCACATGAAACATGTTCATATTAATAATAACATTCCTTGCTCTTCATCTTATTATCATGCTCAACCAAAATATCTCTGAACTAAACTTGAAACTAAAAGAGTATATGCTCTTCCAGGTAGTTGGAATCATGATACTCAACCTTACCCCCAACATCTATATCAAATGTAAGAAATTCATAGGAAATGATCTCGATTAGTTCATCAATGTGTTACTTTATTTTCTCAAGACCACATTCTAACCATGTATTAGATGCATTATCAGAATTCTCATCAAAGAGTGGATTATCTTTTCACTAATAAGGATCATTGTTTCTCATTCCTAGTGAAGATGGAGGCTCATCAAATATGGTATTGTAGTTGATTTCTTTTTATAACCGATGTACCTGATGGATTAATGTTTCACCACCAAATTATCTTCATACTTTCAAAATTTTGATGTAGAGTGCTCTCCTTCTTTTCTTCAATATAAAGTAGAAAATTAGAGTTCCAACTTTCTTCTTATAACTCACACACCTAACCTTTTGTTGTATTAAATTATTTTTCCCTAGGTGTTTCAAATACCCTATTTTCTTACTCAGTGAGAAAAAAAAATTCTTCTGCGAACCTTCAATTTCTTGAATTTCTTTACAAGTGTTTTCCAATGCATCTAAAAATAATTAATACAACTATTAACAATCTTCCACATTTCGGCACCAAATACTAACATGGGTAAATAAGTATTTTCTTGAAAAACTCCCCCTAGGTGAAAGGCTTGAGATTAATTGCCGAGGGAATTACCAAAAGTAGGTTTTGGTGCTGGCTCATTTCCTACAATAGAGGGACTCTTCTTCACCCATTTTTTCTTCATATGATCTCTTATTTTATCCACAATCACTTTCCCTTTTCCTTTATCATATTTTTGCATATTTCTACCTTTCTATGTTAGACCTCTTCTATTCATATTTCTATTTCTATAGAATCTTGGAATGTGACTGTATCTATTGCAATTGTAGCACACAACATTTCTTTGTCCAAACCAGTCATTCCATTGATTTCTTCTTGATCTTCATTGGTTAGCAATATGCCAAAATCTTCCACAGGTATAACAATTAGCATTCCTTCTATTAACAAAGTTGTTTGACATATTTCTATATTTAATTAACTTATTGCATAACTTATTACAATTGAAGCACTGGTTGGAGAATGATGGATCTATTGATTTCATTTGACTTCTACAATGATCAACGATATGACCAAATTTATTCCAAGTAAAATATTATCCATTAAATTTTTGAGCATTAGGTTTTCTTACCAAATGTCTTTTTGCTTTGTTCATCTGATTTCCTTACCTGAAATTCCTTTGTTTAGATTCAAAATTTTCTCCTTCCTCATATCCAAGAGCTCACTTGTCATTTTCATTCTTCTGACCTTGGTTAAGCTGATCAAGATTAATTTAGCTAATCTTTAACTTCTCCTTGTATTCATTTGTAGTAGCAAGTTCATTCTTGAGAATAACATTTTTTCTTTCAAGATCTTCTTCATTGTTTCTAGATTATTGTAGTTCAATCTCCAATTGAATGAATCCTCCATTAATTTTTCTACATTAATCAGATCTTTCTTTTAGGTATTTAGCAAGATTCTTCTCATTCTTCTTTCTCTATTCAATCTCCTTAGTCAACTTCATCATCTCATGCTTTAGGGTAGCATTTTCCTTGGCAAGATTTTCATATTCTTCATTTATTTCCTTTAAGGTCTAATTCAGGTGATCATCATCCATGCCTTTGCTCTCTTTTTTCTTAATCTGGTCATAGAGATCCTTTCTCTTCTCTCTAGACTTAATAATCTAATCCTTCAATGTCTAAATGAATTTCTCACCATCCTTAATATTTTCTTTCAATTCCTAGACTTTTTCTTTGGACTAAAGAAGATCACCAAGTGCCACCAAAAGCTACTCTTGAATACTACTAGAGACCATTACATTCCAACATCCACCTCAAGCTGCTAAACTTCTTCTAAGGAACTAGGCTTTGATCCAATTATTGGAATCAAGGAACACTTAGAGGCAGGGGTGAATCCATGTTCTACAAAATTTAATTTAATTTATTTGATCTTTAAACCACTTACAACATTGAGCCAAAAGAAATATGCAATCACAAAAATCAGTCAACTACAACACCATAACACAAATATTTTTACATGTAAACCCTATTAGGGGAGAAACCATGGTGGAGTTCAATCCACAATTTGTGTACTCAAATATAAGTGTTTTACAAAAATGGGAATGCACTTGCATTTAGGTGCACTGCCTAGAGCTCACTGCTCAAAAATAGAAAGGTTCACTGCCTTACAATTAATGTCAAAAGACAACAAGAGTGGTGAACTATGAAATAACATCTAAAAATTCATGAGAATAGTTCTAATTAAGCTCATCAATTGAATTCTTGACCTTTCATATTCTACTCTTTTACTCTGTTCTGCTTCAACTCACATCAAAAAATCCTTTCATGCATAAGTGTAATTGTGCATAATCCCTCCAAAACCCTTCTGATATTTACAACATACAGCAACATACTTTGATCAAACACCAAAATGATATAATTGATCACTTATATATATTTTTAACTAAAGATTTAATCACCCATTTGTTGGCTTCAATAGAACATAAAATATTTTCCAATAGTCAACTCAAATCTCAAATAATTTTCAATGCACACCATCTAAAGTCAGTCACAACATAGTGAGGACCCAAAACAAAATCCTCAAACCAAGAAATACTTCAAACAGTTTTTCCTTGAACATCTGCAACATGCCACATTCATTTAGTTGGCCTTCAAGCATTGTTAAACACAAAATATATCAGGCATATCTCCTAACTCATACACCAATTGATGTGGCAACAAAAAATTTGAGAATAAGATATTCTAGATAACCAATGGCATTCCCTAAGATCCACAACTGAAGCTATTAATCTAGTAATGCATATGGATCAATAAAATCAGCTTCAATCGGATACCCTGTTCTTCACTCTATCTTCTAGTATAAACAAATACTAAAGTGTGGATTGGATCAATGACAACACCAAAATTCATATGCCAAAAAATTCAACACCACTAATCACTTGGGTCCATTTCTATTCCATAATCACTAGACTTGCAACTAAGGATAACTTTGCATACCTCCTTCTATTCTCTAGACCTTGCATTTGAAATTTGAAAACTATGATCATTATCTACATAGCCAATGAACATGCCACTCATTTTTCTTGCTTCACTAAGGTGTAAATTTTCAACCTTTACTCTGCTCTCTTCTTCTTCATGCGATATCTCATTTCTTAACTCATATGGAGCAGCAAAATCAAATCATTATCATCATAGATTGAAAACAAGATAGTTTCTAGATGGTCAACTCTAATATTTTTATAAAGAGAAAATTATTCAAACACTTGGTCAAGCCTAATAGGCTTCAATTCATTTGGTAGAGAACTCAAACTTGGTTTATAAGATTCATAAAATAAATCAATGCACCCTAAATTTTGAGGTCCGTGACACTCAGGAATTGTTGACCAAGTATCTATAAATCTTGCATAGAGATCATATGTTTATTCCCCTTCATGTATCCTTATGTAAAATAGGTCTTGAAAAAATACCATAGGATCACAAATTCATGCACATTCTTGACCATTTATTTTGGGCTCTATGTGATCAATATTATGGAATGATGTGTAGGATGGGTAAATAGGGGTGCAAGTGTTATGACATTCATTTTAAATTTTGGACTTACACTTTTCATCAAAATTTGGTGCCTCAACAAGGAAAACACTTGTAGACAAATAACCCTTGTGCATTCCATATTTTGAATTGTTTTCAATGTTCATGGCTATCCCATAGGCTCGATGCAAGGTTTTAGGATCCTTATCTCTCAACAAATAGCTCATATCAATATCAGAAGCTCCCAAATAAAAAATTAAATACACTACATCACTTATTCTCATACCCTTAGGAATATCCCTCAATGTTTTAGCAAATCTCAGGTTAAATGCCGAGACCAACTCATCCTCTTCTTTCTCAATT
Source organism: Sequoia sempervirens (assembly GCA_007258455.2). Classification (NCBI taxonomy): domain Eukaryota; kingdom Viridiplantae; phylum Streptophyta; class Pinopsida; order Cupressales; family Cupressaceae; genus Sequoia; species Sequoia sempervirens. The sequence goes on along the minus strand of VDFB02379711.1, from coordinate 152,836,000 downwards.
CCCATAAATTTATTGATCATAGAATTAACATTGATTCTTTCACCAAATTGCTCCATGAACACTACTTTGAACTCACTCCAAGAATAGACAAAGCATGCTGGTAAATAAGATAAATAGCTCTTGCATCCCTCTTTAGAGACTAAACAAATAGCCTCATTATCACATCCTCAGAATCTATCTCATAGTCATCCATTAAATTGTTAAATTTTTACAAATGCTTACTTGTTGATTCAAACTTCTCACCATTGAATTTTGGTAGCTTATCTTTAATGTCAGATGGAATAACATTTGGGTAAATATCAATTCCACTAAAATTGATGGGTCTATATCTTTAAGTGTTAAAACCTCTTTGAAAACTTGATTGGGGTTGATCACAAAGCATGGTTGCACTATGAACTATACAAGGATACACACATTGATGCACTTTGATATACCTTTTCAAAAAATCTCACAATAGTGCGACCATTATTCACATAGTTCCTAGCTTCCTTATACAACATATGACCTTAAAACCTTTACAAAGTTTGTAACATCTAGTTTCAACTATGTTTAAGGTCTATTCACCTTAAGTAACTCTAAGAAAAACAAACATACTTATACATAAAGCTAACTATAAATTTTATCACATAAGCATGCAAATTTAGTATTACTATCATTTTCCTTTCTTAGTGCTATTTCACTCAATAGGGAACCAAAAAAATTCAAGAATTGAAGACTTCTCATAAATGCTTTCAAACACAATAATAATTTTTTTAAATTTATGAGAATACCTAGAAACTTGTAGTAGTTGCTAACCTTTCTTCTTTACTAAAAAAAATTGTAGATCTAAACTATCCTTACATCTTCAATAAGTTCTTGAGATAGAGTTTCCACCTCTCTTGACAAAGGACTGAACTTCAAGCAATATGAAGCTTCATTCAAAGATAAATTTATTTTTAGGTTTTCTCCAATAGTAGAGTCACAAACAATTCTTCAAAATCTGCTACAACACAACCATTTCTAGGTCTAAAAACTTCAATATCTGAACCAGATGTTTCGATTAACCAAATTCTTGACTTTTTCCAAATGGATACTCCTCTGATGTTTTCCCTAGTAGAGTCACCAGTCTATTAGTTATCTTTCCTTGCAACCTTCAACCCTAAGGAGGAATACAATACCTAAACTAGGGGATTATAGATTTAGGACAAGGAATCTACACTATCAATAGGTTGAAGGCAAGAAAATCCAACAAACAAGGCTATGAAATCCTGATGCACTTTGAGCTCCAGAGGACTTAGGAGGGTTTTTCCTAATTGTAGGTCCTAGCATATGAAAAACTTGTTCCAAACAACAAACTACAAACCTATGAAAGTGGATAGTTCTCAGGTATATGAGTGATGGGTATTTTATATTCTACTAGGATCAAGCATAATCCCATTTGCATTGGACATTGTTGAGAACACATAACTTATCTATCTTCATGTCAAACATATAGAGGGTTAATAGATGAAATTCTCTCAAATTTAGCCTCTACACTCTTTCAAGCATGATGGAGAAACAAGGAACTATGATAACATAAACATAAAAGTAAGAGAGATTTAATGTGATTTGATTTATTTCTAAATATATTTTAGGCCTTGTAATAGATCAGTGCCTAATCACGGGGCACAAATTCAAATATAAAACTACAACAAAGATCCTATCAACAAACCAGGTTCAATCAATGGATTTAAAATATGTTAATTCCTTACATGAACAAATCAACTCATATTGTTATAAAATTCTACTTACCAATCCCATTTGTGCACTCTATATCACAATTCTCTAATCAATGTAGTTTAACTCTTTACTTGTAACATAACCATGGCCAAACAACACAATCATAGGAAATATGCAATGACAATTTGAAACATCCTTTATATATATAATTCATATGATTAAATGCTTACAAATCTAGAGATAAATTCATGATAGTAATACAATATTGCACAAATTGGGTAATAATTGCTCATAAAATACTACTATTACAATTTACATACTCTATTTATGACTCAAAATCAACACTATTCTACCTTACTTCCTAATTTAAAATTTGAGAAGTTTTAAACCCTTACAAATGAGAAGAAAAAAGAAGATAAAGAAGAAGAAGAAGCCCTAAAATCTATTTGTAGTTGACATCTAGTAGCATTTCTCCCTTTGAAATATAACTTTTGACCATTTCAAGAAAATCCCCATTTTGTACTCCGATTTATGCCTCTTGAACTTTCCCTCTAACAAAAAATTATTCCCTTAACAGGAAGACTTAATTATTCCTTATTCTAATTGAAGCTAAAAATATCTTGCTCATAAGAAACTTCACCTCCTCTTCCATTTTACCCTGTAGTGAAAAATGGTTTTGTTTTTTTCTCTCTCGTTAAATCCATTTTATTTGATTGCCTTTGAATTTACAACACTTTTCATTTTATCCATGAAATTTAAAATTCATTTTCATGGGCCGCACTTCATTGTGTATTTTTTATTTTAAAATATTGCATTTAAAATCATGAAGACTTTAATCATTTTACCCAAGCTATGTTATACTATTTACCCATGCATCCTTCAAATATTTCACTTTAAATGCCCACACCCAAATTTATATTTTAATGTTATGATTTTCCAATGGTGAGCAGTTTAATTTTTTCACCAGGCACTATAAAACATTAGCAGTGCCTTTTAAAATTTCTCATGGGGCCCACCACAAAATTTCCTACCAATCCCTGCTCTCCTGCTTATCCTCTTTGATGGCAACATTAATCACTCAAGCTAGCGAGGAGAACCTTTTAACATCTCAATAAATCTTTTTGAAGACTTCAAATATTGTTTGCAAATATTGCTCCTCATGCCCTTGAGCCTTCATGGGCTGGTTGGGAAACCGGATTCTTGTTCTGCAGCCTCACTCTTACCTTGGTTGCATCCAAATTTTTGTAGTAGTCAACATGCAACTATATATTTTCCTCTCATTACACTATTAATAAAAGCTTTCCAAGGAATGCATGCAATGATTCAATCAATTCTTGGTGAACCCTATCAACAATACATTTTTCTCTTTGAAATATTGAATTGGTAAGCCTCTACATGGTAGTGCCTTACAAAGCATAGCTACATGGCATCTGAGTGCACCATTGTAATGCTCTTAATAATTTTTTCTATATCCCACAACACTATCTTTCTCATAATGAGTTCAAGCAATTGTGATGAATTTTCACTAGAGCCATAAACTTCCTAGTTCAAAGTAAGCATATTCCAAATTTTCCCACACATCTGGAATTCAAACAAAGATTTTCCTACAACAAACTATTGTATTGACATAAAAAATAGAATTTTCAATATGAATTCACCCTCTTTTCATCTAGTAGAGTGGATGCTCCTTTCATAGCAAACACATTTCCTGATTATTCAATAGGTTTCAAATTTTCTCAAGCCTTTTCAAGATTGGATGGCACATTCTTTGGATCATTCCTCAAGTATTCTGGATCCATCCCTTTCTATGCAAAGAATTCTAACAGAATTCCTCTATCCTCTATGCTTTGATGGATTCCCATACCCTACTCGAATGCTCCTAGCTAAATGCAAGCCATCAACTGATGTCTATTTTGAAGCATTTGATCACCCTATGTATTAGCATTGTGCCTACTATTTTTCACCTTCTTTTACAAGCTTACTCTTGCTAACTGTATTTTATAAAGACCTTTTTAATAAAATTTTTTGATGAATGTGCATGGAGTAAGTAGGGAGGATAATGACAAAGGTCATGGAATTTGATAGTATAGCTGCTAATTGATTCAATCATGTTGTTGAAGTTCCTTTTTATTCCATCTAATCATTTGTTTTGTTTTGTGTGAATCCTAGTCTTCTTGTAATTTTGAACATGACATGGCCTTGAGATTTGTGGCTTGGTTCCATCTCATAATTTTCCCACTTTTGGAATATGTTGACCACCTCTTTTCAAATCCGAAAGAGGTTTTGTTCTTTCTCTAGTTGAACACATAGAAATTACAGTTACCTTATGATTCAAGGGTTGTATTTTGATAGAACCTTGGACCATCATGTGGGGTGGTCTATCAACTTGTGATGATTATTCTTTGAATTTATTTGCAATGCAGCCTTGTTTTGTTTTTCTCATTTGTCTCTATGAAATTTCCACTTAGAAGATCTAGATTAGTCATACTTGGCTCTCCATTTTTTCCTCTAGACATTTTATTTTACTAGTGTTTCTCATTAGGATGAAAAGGTTGCTAGGATAGAGTACACTCCAACTTGTCATATCTTGGAGATATGATATGTTTTTTAAACAACCAAGAAAGATTAAAAAGTGTTGTAGTTTTATGCCATGGTAACTGAAGTTACTACCTTTTACTTTCTTAGTAAGCAAAAGAAAGCTTGTCTCATGATTAGATATTCTCTAAATGCAATGATTAGCTACCCACATCTCATCTTCAATGGCACCATAAAAGAAAGATATTAGTTTCTCAGTGGCCATATCAAATTAGCATTTCAAGTTATCGTAAGAATTTGTAAATGTTTGAAAGTTTCCTAAAATCTTAATAACAAATATTTTATGCAGATCCAACCATTACAAAATTTCATGAGATGATTTCTCCTCGAGATAGCCACTTGAATAACTCACATACCTTAACATTCTTCCTCAATTTTTGTGACACATGTTGGGTCCCCTTATGGGCCATACTAATTTTATTTTCATTTTGATACAATTTTTACCTTCAATTGATCTAAGACTACCTTTGAATGCATCTTCCATGGAAAATTGAAGTGGGTTGTCACTAAAATTTTCTTTCTAGCATTTTGCATAGTATTCAAAATAGGTCAAGTGGCCTTTGGAATTGACCTACAAAATTAGTCAAACAACCTCTTGAAGTCATGAAAATGTATAGGAATGTAGAGATTTGACCTAATAACTTAGCGTAGTAAATGGTTTAGTAAAAGATATTTTGAGGTGCAAGATATTCAATGCCAAAGTGGCTCACTCAGACTTTCTATAACTGAACCTATTAAAAACCAATTAGGGCTCACCAAGTCACCACCTTGAGAACTACAAAAGATCCTCTCCTCCAAAATTACCACTAGAAACACTAGATCATTTGGGTCCATTGATGTGTGTGCAAGAGGTATTTACTTCAATCCACATTTATCACAAGATATTAGGGGTCAAATTTGAGCTTGAAACATTCTAGAAATGCAAATGTATAAATAAAACAAAATGCATTTGCTTTTGATTTAGTAAAAATATCAAATCAGATCCCGAGGCTCTAAAACCATACTAGGGAGCATATGAATATGAGGAGAATGAAAATAACCAATCTATTTTCCATGAAAATAATCCAATTGTGAAATATCAATTTGAACAAGAGGCCACTTCATAGGCCTGAGAGTTTGCAAACAATAAAATAGTCCCAAAACCCTCAAACTTTTCTTTTCAAAAATATATCAAAACTCATCTCAGGAAACTGAAACTAGGCAAGAATTTTCACATATGACAAATGAATATACTCACCAAGGTATTTGGAATGAAATTTAACTAGCTCTAAATTATGATCCTCCAAAGTAGGTCACTAAGGTAAATTTTTCCAAGGCACTTTTAAGTGTGCAAAGCAAAAATTTTCAACATAGGCATTTCAAATTTGTAAAATGTGAAGGTGCCAATAGTGGATTCAACTATTATGCATGCCCATTATGGGCATGGAAAGATTCCAAATCTCTGGAAGAGAAAATTGAGTGCCAGGATCATTGGGCAATAAAGTCTCTTTATTTTAATTTTAACCTCACTTGGTGGCCCCACACCACCAAGTGAAAAAGGGAAGTAAATATTTTCCTCTGTCAAACAAAAATTTGTTGAAGGAATTGATTTCCCTCAATCCACACTTACCTCTTTGATGCAGGAGCATCCATGGTCAAAGGGATATCTTCATCAATTTTAATTTTGATTTTCCTATGGTTTGATAATTATTTAGTTGGAGAAATAAATTAAAATATTAGGCCAAAAATTGTAATAAATAATTGGTCTTTTATTTTAATATTGCTAAATTTTCGAGTGGAGATTGTCTAGGTGGCAGTGTTGAACTTTAGCTTTAAAAAAAAAAGGGCAATCTTGGAATGGATTTTCTTGGGAGTTACAAATATTTAAAAATCAATTAAATCCTCATAAATTGTAATAATGGAGATCTTGCATGCCCAAGTCGAGTTGGCAGTTACTTTTCTAATTGGGTCCCTATTTTCTAGGAGTTGGAATCTTGCATGTTGTTGCATGTCTAAAGTCGTATCTATGAGACCCAGTTTTAGTAAAATGAGCATAACTTTCTCATATGGTAATGAAATTAAGAATTTCAAAATGATTTGGAAAGCTGAAAAGAAGGGACACTAAACCCAGAAATTGTTTGAGGGGTTTTAGAGAAAAGACAGATCGTTGATAGGCAGAAAGTGACGGGTTTTCTTGGTGGTTTTGTGGAGGTTGTTTTGAGAAACTAATGGCGGTTTCTTCTTGCACAACTTCTATGTATTGATGTTGCTCATTTGGAGAAGGGGGATTTGGAGAGTTGGTGGTTGCATATCCAGATGTTGCTGGAATGATGTTGAAAGTTTAAGTTGCAGATTTTTGTATGTGTGAAGCCCATGTTGTATGTGAGCATATGAGCTCCATGATTGTGTAATTCAAATTCAGATTTGAAATCAATATATATGTTGCATATTTCTCTTCCATATTTGTTGTTAATGTTTATTTGCAGCCTTCTTGCATAGTGGTTAATGTGTGTGGTTTTAGATTTGAAAGGGGAGAGTTTCCCTCCCTGCTTCAGTGGTATCAGAGCAGAAGTTCCTGAGTCTGTAACAGAGCGCCGAATGTGAGGCAGTTGCAGCAGGACTTGTGAGTGTGGGTTGAAGCTAACAGATCTTGAGAGTGAAGATCTTGTAAACAGATCGCCGAATGTGAGGCAGTTTACATGATCATCGAACGGCCATGCGCCAACAAGGAGAAGGTAGCTTGCTATCTTAATGGGTTACACCGAAAGCATTCAAGAGGAGCTAAGCCCTGCCTCAGAATGACTCACCATTGAGGATGCATACCAGTTTCTCCGAAAAGTTGAGGAGAAGCTCAACAAAAGATTTGACAGCAAGCAAAAAGGCCGTGAGGCAAAGCGGAAGGGGTAGTGGAAGATCTTTTGGGAGCTCGAAATGAGGATGAAAGGAAAATGAAGATGTGGGTACCAGTGAGGTCAGAGGAATGATAACTTCTAGCACCCCTCGTGATCAATACAGTGGGTGATCAAAGGGTAGAGGACGAGGAAGATCCGGGCTAGGACTCCTGGAAGAGGTGGTTTTAGAGGAACTTGTTTCCATTGTGGTGAAGAAGGGCATCGGGCCTATGAATGTCCACAGCACCAAGGAAGGACAGACAAAAGGCCAGAAGGTCGTGGAAGGGTTGCATATGCAGATGAGGAGGCGCAGTCTGAGCATTCAGATGATGTTGAAGGGGGAGAAGCCCTAGTGGTTAGAAGAGCCCTTGTAACTGAAAAGGAGCCAGAACAGAGGAAGAATCTGTTCCGCACAAGGTGCAAGTGTGAAGACAAATGTTGTGAAGTCATTATTGATAGTGGAAGCACCGATAATTTGGTGTCAGAAGAGATGGTTACAAAGTTGGAGTTGAAAAGGAAAAGGCATCCACATCCATATCGAATTGCCTGGTTGCAGAAAGACCACAAAGTTCTGGTCAATGAGCAGTGCCTGGTGAAGTTCAAGATCGGGAGCTATCGTGATGAAGTACTCTATGATATCATCCCCATGGATGCATGTCACATGTTGTTGGGGAGGCCGTGGCAGTTCGATAGGTGTGTTGTATATGATGGCCATGCAAACACTTATTCCTTGATGAAGGATGGAATCCGCCATAAGTTGAAACCCCTAAAGAAGGATGAAGAAAAGGTATGCAGTAGCGCTAGAATTTGTTTTGTTGATGGAAGGAAATTTTTAGAAGGCATGAAGCATGAACGTATGTGTTATGCATTGATTCCTAGAATGGATAAGGAAGGTAGTGAGAAGGTACCAATAGAAGTTTCTGGACTATTGGATGAGTTCCAGGAGATTATTTCTGATAACGTACCTGAGGGTTTACCACCAATGAGGAAGATCAGTCATCAGATTGACTTGATCCTTGGAGCTAGTTTGCCAAATAAAGCAGCTCACAGAATGACTCCTCAGAAAATGAGGAGATGAACAGACAAGTTCAAGATTTGTTGAGGAAGGGTTTGATCTCGAGAGTCCGAGCTCCATATGCGCACTGCAGACTAGCACCAAGAAGGATGGGGAGGAGAATGTACGCACTCCGTGAGCCATAAATAAGATAACAATCAAGTACAGATTTCTTGCCAAGGATGGATGACTTGATGGACCGCTTGAGGAGCTACTTTCACAAAGATTGATCCAAGAGTGGATATCACCAACTGATTTGTGAGGGGAGATGAATGGAAGACTACCTTCAATACCAAAGAGGGCCTATGAGTGGTTAGTCAGTGCTTTGGGCTAACCAATGCACCGCCCATTCATGCGCTCATGAATGAGGTATGAAAGAGTTTCTAGGGAATTTTGTCATTGTGTACTTAGATGATATTTTAATATTCAAGAAGTCCCTAGGTGAGCATTTGATGCATATTGGTAGTCTTTGAAAAGTTGAGAGAAGAAAAATTGTTGATTAACTGGAAGTGTAGTTTTGTAAAGAAAGAGTTAGTGTACTCTGGGGTTCATTGTCTCGCTAAGGTCCAAATGGACCCAGAGAAGGTGAAGGCTATTCCGAATGGCCTACCCCAAGAACTCAAGCATCGAGGTGAGATATTTCCATGGTTTGGCAAGTTTTACAGAAGTTCATTAGAAACTTCAATAGTATTTGTGCACCCCAATGAAACAATGAGAGGGATAGAAAAGAGTTCAAGTGGAGCAATCGAGCAGCAAAGAGTTTTGATCTATTGAAGCAGTAATGACAGAGCAACCGCTTTAGCCCTCCCAAATTTTAACAAGGTGTTTCGTGATTGTGATGCTAGTGGTTGTGCCATTGGAGCAGTTGATGAGCCAAGAAGGTAGTTCATTGCCTATTTTAGTGAAAATTAAATGATGCAAAGAGAAAGTACTCTGTATATGATCAAGAATTTTATGCAATAATTCAAGCATTAAAGAAATGGAGACATTATCTCTGCCAAAAGAATTTGTTTTGTTTAATCGATCATCAAGCATTACAAGATCCTGAAGAGTCAGGAAAGTTAAATCGAGGCATATGAAATGGGTAGAATTTTTGCAGAGTTATACCCTTTGTTTTAAAAGCATAGGAGGGCAGTCAAATAGGCTGCGATGCCTTAAGTAGGAGGCAAAACATTGATGAGATGCGATTGAAGTGGTTGGTTTAATGAACTCAAGATAATCAGATCCTCAAGATCTCTGATTTTGGCGAGGCTTGAAAGCTTGCAGGCAAAGAGCCCTCATGCTGATGATCATGGTTGGATTTCATAATCCAGGATGGCATGTTGTTTAAGGAAAGCCAATTGTGTATTCCGAGGAGTTCCATGAGGGAGAACCTGGTAAAGGAGAAGCACAGTGGAGGAATGGCAGGACACTTTGGTTGGGATAAGACCATTGCCATTGTCGAGCATTATTATTGGCCTCAGCTTATCACAAGATGTGAAGAAGTTTGTGCAGAAGCTGGGTGTAGTATGTCGATGTATAAAGGAGTGAGCCAGAATATTGGGTTGTAAGCCCTTGTACCAGAGAGGCCATGGGAGGATATAAGTATGGACTTTGTTCTTGGTTTGCCAAGGACATAGAGAGGGAATGATTCAGTATTTGTGGTAGTTGATAGGTTTTCGAAGATGGCACATTTCATCCCATGCCAGAAGACCCATGATGCAGTCCACATTGCTGACTTGTTCTTCAGAGAGGTGGTGAGACTACATGGTCTACCAAAAAGTATAGTCTTCAGATCGTGATACCAAGTTCGTGGGATACTTTTGGAGGACCTTGTGGAAAAAGTTGAAGACAAGTTGAAGTTCAGTTCTGCACACCATCCACAAACTGATGGGCAGACTGAGGTTGTGAATAGAAGTCTGGGTAACCTATCGAGATGCTTGGTAGGAGATAAACCTAAGGGATGGGACTTGATCACTTGTAGAATTTTTTCTTACAATAATTCTACAATAGAAGCACCGGTAGATCACCATTCCAATTGTGTATGGAGGTAGTCCCGTGACCACTCCTAATTGAGGAAGATGGACCAAGAGAAGAAGACTAGTGTCAAGTCAAGAATTTGCAGAACACATCAAGAATATACATGAGAATGTCGAGAACATATCAACAAGATGAATATGTAGTATAAGGCTAAGGCATCAAAAAGGAGGTATAAGGAGTTTCATTGGTGATGAAGTGATGGTCCACTTGAGGAAAGAAAGGTTTCCAGCTGGGAACCTATAACAAATTGAAGATGAAGAAGTTTGGTCCCTGTAAAATTGTGAAGAGGCATGAATCAGTGGAATGCATATGAGGTAGAGTTTCCAGATGGATTCAACATTTCCCCTGTGTTCAATATTTCAGATTTGACAGAGTATCATGAAGGTGGCGCAGAGGAAACACCTACAATGGAACAGTTTGGCATTCCAGCACCTACTTCAGAGAAGGAGGAGATTGAAGAAATCCTAGATAGCCGTGTGGGAAGGAGTACCAGAAACAGGCAGTATGAAGAGTATTTGGTAAAATGGAAAGGAAGGCCTGTGGAAGATTCTTCTTGGTTGTCTAAGGTAGAGGTTGACTGTTTGGGTTTTCCTCAACCATTTGAGATGTGACGGGGTCACTTTTCAAATTACCCTGGGTGTCTAATGCCGGAGCATCCAGTGGTGTGAGGGCAATCTTGCATCACCCAAAAGATGATTTCCATTTTTGTTCCTGTTGTTTTCTTTTTGTAGATGTTTTTGTATTTCTGGATACCCTTTTCATCAAATAAGAGTTTCCAACTTCCAGAACTACTTTTCTGCTTTTTCTGCTCAACTGCTATTTTTAGCAGGTTTGTAGTTGAAGTCGTGGGAAGACAGAAATTTATGGGAAGGTTCAGGATGGAAAAATACACAATCTGGTGAAAGAATCAGGTCAAGATCATTCACGACTTGAAAGTTATTCAAGTTCCAATTTCTACTTTTTGCCCTGAAAAACCTTCCAAGCTCAGTTTGAGGCACCAAATGATCCCGGATGGGCCTGAAAATTTGCAAAAACTCCAAAGTAGTCCACCAAAGGCCTACTTTGTGGAAAATTGTCTTTTCGAGAGCTTTCCGAAAAGGTATTATCATTGAAGATCCAACTGTCGGATTAAAAGTTATGGCTGCCAGAAGTTGGTGCATATTTTAGAAATGTGCTAATTTTCAACTGTGAATTTAAACTTGAATTTCAAATTGTAATTTTGGCTCCAAACCGTCAAAAATCTTATCTCGAAGGTTATTTTTGGTTCTAAACCGAAATGGGTCTATTTAGGGGCTTGTTTCTAATTTTTGGGTAACTTTTTGGGGAAAGAAGTTCGCATGCTGTGAAAGGGGATCTGGGTAATTTTCTGTAAGTTAATAATTTGCATGTAATACAGAGCTTGGGGATTTGAGATCCTCTGCATGTAAGAAGTTCAATATTTATGAATAAAATATTATTCTCTATTTTGTGAGTGTATTTCTGTGTCTCGGGTTTGCTCCCTCATTAGGTGGTATCAGAGCAGAAGTTCTTGAGTCTGTAACAGAGCACCGAATGTGAGGCAGTTGCAGCAGGACCTATGAGTGTGGGTTGAAGCTAGCAGATCTTGAGAGTGAAGATCTTGTAAACAGATCGCCGAATGTGAGGCAGTTTACATGTGAAGAACTTGAGGGTTTTAAAAAAAAAATTGTATTGTAGAGGATTTGAGAAGCCTAGAAAATGGAAAGGAGAAAGGGAATTATCATTAGATGGATTTTAAGGATTCCCAGACTAGAGGTAATAAAAAGGAGATTTAGAGAAAGAAAAATGATAAGGTTGCAACGACAAATAAATGAATTGAGGGATGAGATTGAAATGAGGAAACAAGAGGAGAGAAGATTTGAAGATAAGTTTTATCTTTCTAATGATGTTTTGACTACAGGAAAGAAAGAAGAAGTAATAGAATGTCACACATGCGACATTGAGGAGAAAGAAGAGTATGAGCATGAAGAGATTGATGAACCTGAAGAGGGATGTTTATTGGAAGACATGGAGAATGAGACTACAATGATTGCAGCAGTAGAAGAGAGTTCTTTAAAGAACACCTATGAAGTTGAAAATGATGATTTACTCATTCATATTGAAAGAGAATGGGATCAAATTATTGCAAGGGAAGAAAAAGTTGCAGCAGTGGAAGATACAGAGGTAAAATTTATTTTTGATAAATGTTTTTGTGAAGATGAATGTGATTATGATGAAGTTGCAGCTGAAGAGTGTCCTTTGAAGGACATAAGAGAAAGTAAAGGAGGTGATTTATTGATGCAAATGGCAGCAATTGAAAGAGAGTGGGATGAGCTAATCTCAGGTGAGACGAAGGTTGTAGTAGAATGTGAGGTAAAATCATATTTTGATGTTTTCTTTGATGAAGAATTTGTTGCAGCAATAGATCAATTTGAAAAAGTTGAATTTGAAGAGTGTAGAGTGAAGGTAAATGAAAAGTTTTCTGGTAAATCTTTGTTAAAGAATAGTGGACATGAAGATGTTCTGATTTGTGAATATGATTCCTTGTTAGGAGGAATAGAAAATGAGTCTCTTGATAATGGTACTAATTCTGTTTTGGGTAAAATAAATCAGATTGCAGCGATGTGTTGTACAGAAGGCATTGAAATAATAAAATTTCATGAAGAAGACATGGTGGAAAGAGTGGGAGAAATTAAACTAGCAATAGAGGGTAGAGGAGTAAAGATGAAAGAGGATAATGTTGTGAAGTTGCAGAAATTGGTGAACAAAGAAATACTTGTGGACAAAGAAGAGAGGTGGATTCAAAACAAGCACGGGTTCTATAAATATTTCTGCTCATGAAATATTTCTTTTCTACCGTGGGTGTCTGATGCAGGAGCATCCATGGTCAAAGGGATATCTTCATCAATTTTAATTTTGATTTTCCTATGGTTTGATAATTATTTAGTTGGAGAAATAAATTAAAATATTAGGCCAAAAATTGTAATAAATAATTGGTCTTTTATTTTAATATTGCTAAATTTTCGAGTGGAGATTGTCTAGGTGGCAGTGTTGAACTTGAGCTTTAAAAAAAAAAGGGCAATCTTGGAATGGATTTTCTTGGGAGTTACAAATTTTTAAAAATCAATTAAATCCTCATAAATTGTAATAATGGAGATCTTGCATGCCCAAGTTGAGTTGGCAGTTACTTTTCTAATTGGGTCCCTATTTTCTAGGAGTTGGAATCTTGCATGTTGTTGCATGTCTAAAGTCGTATCTATGAGACCCAGTTTTAGTAAAATGAGCATAACTTTCTCATATGGTAATGAAATTAAGAATTTCAAAATGATTTGGAAAGCCGAAAAGAAGGGGCACTAAACCCAGAAATTGTTTGAGGGGTTTCAAAGAAAGGACAGATCGTTGATAGGCAGAAAGTGACGGGTTTTCTTGGTGGTTTTGTGGAAGTTGTTTTGAGAAACTAATGGTGGTTTCTTCTCACACAACTTCTATGTATTGATGCTGCTCATTTGGAGAAGGGGGATTTGGAGAGTTGGTGGTTGCATATCCAGATGTTGTTGGAATGATGTTGAAAGTTTAAGTTGCAGATTTTTTTTTTTTGTATGTGTGAAGCCCATGTTATATGTGAGCATATGAGCTCCATGATTGTGTAATTCAAATTCAGATTTGAAATCAATATATATGTTGCATATTCCTCTTCCATATTGGTTGTTAATTTTTATTTGCAGCATTCTTGCATAGTGGTTAATGTGTGGTTTTAGATTTGAAAGGGGAGAGATGCCCCCCCTGCTTCACTCTTACATGCAACTACAATAAGTATATCCTTCCTCTTACAAGTAAAAATATGTAATTACCACTGAAATCTATCTAATTACAAACATTGCCACTAACATCTCTCATAGATTTTTTGAGTGTACCATTGCTAATGTAATCTTTGTCATTCTGCATTGTATACCCATGCATAAACTAAAATTTTTTATCATCACATGACACATATGTGTTATATTTATCACATGAAACATGTTCATATTGAGAATAACATTCCTTTCTCTTCATCTTATTGTCATGCTCCATCAAAATGCCTCTGTAATGAATTGGAAACTGAAGGATTTCATACTCTTCCAAGTAGCTAGCATCATGATACTCAACCTTACCTACAACATCTATATCAAATGTAAAAAATTCATAGGAAATTGCATTGGGGAGTTCATCAATGTGTTGCTTTGTTTGCTCAAGACAATATTCTTACCATGTCTTAGATGCATCATCAAAATTATTAGCAAAGAGTGGATTATCTCTACACCAACAAGGATCAAGGCTTCTCATTCTTAGTGAAGATGGAAGCTCATCAAATAAGGGGTTTTTTCATACAGTTATTGTTTTCATAAAAGCTTATTCCTCCTTAACATGAATATCTAAATCTCCCATATCATCAATGTATTCAAAATAATTACAATCACTAGAAGGCCATATAGATAGATTTTTAGCTTCATTCACATCCTCAATAGTTAACATCTTTGACTCACATTTTGAGAAGTCTTCATAAGAAGAAGGTTGTTCCTTCTAAAGGGAATGTATATTCCCATCATTATCAACATATTTCTCATTTGTAGCGAAAGATTCCATCTCTACTTCATGAGGATAACCATGACTAATAAATGAATGACCATATTCAATGGCATCATTATTATTAGAACAAGAGGACTCATCAATATTGTAACTATGTTCAAAATTTGTAGACTGAATGCTCAATCTTATGTCTTCTATAGGAGCATAGGTACTTGTAGCATATATTTTTGGCATCTCAAGGTAGATTTCTAGCACTTCTAGGGTTTTTCACCTAAAAAGAGAAATATGGGCCAAAATTCAATGCTCATATTCAAAGAAAAATGTGATATGGATGCAATATATCTAAATGAACTATTTTAAATGCAAAAAGATAATGAAATGTATTGATTATTAAGAGGAAACTATCAAAATGCATGTTATTTGAAAACACAATGTGGAATGTAAAAAACACCTAGAAATGAATGCAAAACTAAACATAAATGAACCAAACTAAAAGTGTACACTTGGAATGTGGATGAAGACTGGAAATGGCTTTTGGAATGCTATTGATGCTAATTTTCATGCATAGTGGGACTTGTAGACACATAAAAAATGGCCTTGGCCTATAAGCTATATTTACAACTTTCATCCTAGCATAATTATGACATTTAAGTATGTCCTTGGTCCACTTTCCACTATTAATTAAATAATTTACAATTTTTTAATTAATTCATGTCTCTTGCATTCTTCATGATTATTAAATAAATAAATTATATTTATTTATTCAATATGTCACCAAGGGTCTAATATCTTCTTACAATTTTTTTTTTTTTTAATTTATTTAATTACCTTTATTTATTTATTCTTCTTGATTAAATTAAACAAATGAATTGTATTTAATTATTTAGTATGTAACGAATTCTCATAATTAAATGAATTTATTAATTAATTTAATTATTGATCATATCCTCTAAATTAAATAATTATCTTTAATTATTTAATTGTCTAATTTAACATTTTCCTCATTTTAAATAAAGTAAATTATTTAAAATGATATCACATTCTTAACTGTCAGTTCATTTTGGTAAATAATCTAAAAATTGATTATTTATTGCGACACAAAATCCATATTTTGAATTTATTTAATTCAAAATGGTCATTTTCTTCCAAAAAACATGTAATTGAGAAAATTCTTGAGTTTTCAAATTTGATTTTCAGTTGAACTCTTATCTCATTGGTTTTTTGAATCTTACAAATCAAGCACTCTTTATCGTATTGATTTTTGGAATTTTTTATCTTTCTAACTAGTTACCACATTTATTCTCGATTGCAAATTCAATTTTATCAAATGACATCTTGACCACTCATTTAATGATTTTTAACTAACCCTGATTAGTGATTGTCACATGAAATCTCATCCACTCATTTTAGGCTTTCTTAGCTTTCAATCTCATCCATCTGCCCAAAATTGCATTTTCTATAAAATGCCAGTTTGCTCACATTTTCAAAACCACTTCGTTATTCTGACATATTTATGCTTATATCGTAATTGCATACTTAGTACTTAGCTTGTTTAATTCAATTTGATTGCTTATCATGGGCATAGTCATTTGTCATTTGTCATAGGCATTTTGTCGTTTAAATCCTTCAGAGCTTGCACAGAACATAGTCATAATCAATTTTTGACACATACAAATTTGAGGGAAATATTCATATGATCATTGTGAGCTAGAAGGTTGTATGGAGGTGAATCGTGGAAGCTTTAATGAGTGACATGTATAATAATTATCGTTTATTTCATTTTCTTTCATTGTACTTGATAGCTTCTTTGGGTTTTATGTTTATGATCTAATCTACTAACCTATCTAAAAAATACCCATTGATACATTGGTGAACCTGACTGCTTTATTTTATGTTCCATACCATTTTTTTATTTTCTGTCGTGTTTGCAAGTACAGGTATAGAATGATGCATTTGCATTTTCCTAAGTTATATAAGATACATCATTACACATTCAAAATCCACAATGCCAAATTCACTATGATGAACCACAATCGAAGTGCATAATGTTGCATTTGACCTACCAAGTCACATTTGAAGCTTTAATCGACACATCTACCTATCAAACTAGAACGTGGGACTGAGACACATTTTTTGCATAGAGAGACGCATTCGCTTTGCTGTGATGCATTTTCCTGGTAACTTTTTCATCCTTTTGCGTTAATTTTTTTCTATTTTCTATTCTTTTTTGTTTGGCATTTTGGTTTTCTTCTACATTCTGACTAGCATCAGTGTTTTTGGGGTTACTAATCTTTATTTGTAGCATGTGGAACCAAGATTTCATGAGTCCAAGACAATTTAATCAAACTCCTAACTTGTGATTTCATAGGTTCAAGAGTCCAAGAATCACCTCTAAACATTGTGCTTATTTCCTTTTAGATTACAACACATTTTTTTTTAGTGCACACAAAATAAACATGTCTTCCATTTTGTCTAATTGTGTTTGAAAGTGGTAGGTGAATATGCTCTCACCTTGTGCAAACTAGGTGATCAGAAAACCAAACCCACCTTAATTTTTGTGTAACCTTGATTCAATAACTAAAGTATCCTCTCCCCTTGTGTAATGATGCAATCCTGGGTGTAAGAAAAATTATTATTGCCTTTAGAAATTAGGCCTGCAAGGGGATTTCATCACCTCTAGGTGACTCAGACCAGAAATGGAGCTAAAGCCAAGCTACCCCCAACCAGTATATAATTGTGAATCTTAAGGGAAAACTGAAGATTATGAGTGTTGATGTGTCATATGGACCAAGTAGTACTTCCCAAAACCCTATTGAGCTTAACCTCTTTAGGTTGGAATGCCTCCTAAATGGAGCTTAATCTTACACCCCATGTATGGCCACTCAAACAGGGGTCCCAAATTAAAAACCATTTTTTAGTAGCCAAAACCTTCTATTTTCTAGTTCAACACCGATTGGTGTGAAGGCATCCACATCTTCATAGTCTGTAGTAGAGGTGATCAATTTTCCATGGGAGTTTCATGGTGGTTGGAAGCTTGGTTTTCCTGAGAATAGAGTGCACTATAAAGGGGAGCCCATGCAACCAAGCTTCTGAATTCACATGCTACTAATATGCGGTTAGGGAAACCCATGTGGAATTTAGCGGATATTGTCCTAGCTTAACCATAGGGTTATACTTGTTCTCTTTTTTGTTTGTTTACATTCAAAATACCATGCTTGCTAGCTATTTTGTGGACACTACAATGAAACAAACAACATTAACACATCTAGAAACAAACAATCAACTTTTAAAAAATTGGATTTTTTTACCAAAAACTTAGGTCCAAATAGTTTAGCCTACAGTCAAACCTTTTTTTTCAAAGGTCCTTGTTACAAAATAGAACTGAAATTGCTAAAAACATTCATCACTTGCATTCACTAGATTTCATTTTGACCATAGGTTTATAGATCTTAGTTTCATTCCCAAGGTTTCGTAATCATCATTTCCAGCAGAAACTTGTCTTTAGGTCTCATCTTGGTAGAATTTGGACTAGGCTAACTCACCATACTTTGAAAAACCATTGTTTCAAAACTAGGTTATCTTGGGACATAGTCATTATGCCTCTTTCTAGTCATTGTCCTTTTTGTGAGAACCTCCAACTCAACAGTCTAGCTATGAAGGCTCACTCATCATTTTAACCTTGTCACTTAGTCCCCTTAGCATGTGCTTTTGATAACCAAAATTGAAACATAAGTCAAGCATAGAGTGGTTAAGCAAAACCTTTCTCCAAATATTGCCCAAACTTAGTCCTCATTTGAAACTTAGACTTTGCATTTTCCATCTCTAGTCCTTATTTTGAACCTAGACTTTGCATTAATCATTTTAGTCCTTAGTCAACATTATCATATTAGTCCTTCTGTGGCACTTCGACCTTGACAACCTTGGCACCTTTCCTTCGTCATTTCCTTAGGAAAACATCATCATCACCTTGCATTGTCATATTTTATTCCAAAATCCAAAAAAAAATCATTCTTCATTTTACATGCGTCATTTCCTTTACACAACATTATCGCATTGTCATCCCTTATTATCAAAAATCCAAAAACATTATCTTGCATTGTCATCCTTTATCTATAAAATCCTAGGCTAAAATCATCCTTGCATTTAGTTATCATTCTCATCACTCTCATTTGAGCAATTTCTTCTTATGGTGGAAACTAGACTCCAAAGAAAGAAAAGACAAATGGAAAAATTTGGATAAGATTCCAATTATAACATCATCAATCACACGTATGACCCAAATTGGACTTTTAATGACCCATTTAATGACAAAAATACTCATCCTCTCATGACCATACCATCCTCATCAAACAATCCCTTCGAACCATTCTTACGTAAGGATGAATATGGACAATTACTTGAGGAAAACCTAAAGGTAACCACACAAGATCTAGAGGTAGCCTACTTCATAGAAAAAATGGTCTTATATGATAGAGACAAATATTTAGCCATACTTTTTAGTTAAGGAGATAAATTACCCTATGGGTTTGACATTAATGATTTGAGAATGACATCTCCTGACCATAATGTCAACAATTCAAAGAACATGTTCAACAGTGGTCAACCTCCAAACAACAACAAAAATACCTATTTTGATGCAACCTCACAAACTATCACAACTACCATGAGCGCTACCTCCAACATTCCAAACAATTCCAATTCAATCAATGCTACATCCATTAGAGGAACACAATCCATCACATTTCCTACACTACACACAATATCATCACAATCGGCTAGAGCCACCTTTGGGTCCTTGATAATGTGGGAAAATTATTCCAATCCTCTATTTACCACTTTGGTAAATGCCTTGGGGGCATCATCAAGCCATTCAAATACTCCATTTACGACTGCATCCAATACCATGAGTGCATCCTCATCACATCCTATCATTGGTACCTTACATAATCCTTTGGGTGGAGATAAATGACATCTCCTCATCCAAGGACTACAACCAAATGTTAACACGTTAACATAGTTTAATAGCAACCCCTCCCAAGGAAAAAAACATGAATATTCCTCCAGGACAATTCCAACAACCCTGACAAGGAAATCAAAACACACAACCTATCGCATCTATCAGACACCAAAATAATCCTAGTCACCATATTCCCCAAAAATCAACCCAAATGGATGGGGGATACATTCTAACATATTCATCCCATATTCATACCCATCAACACATCCCTAATCAAAACTTTCAATACCAACACACAAACTAAAACACATCATACATGTCACAAAAACACATTCCTCAACAACACACCAACATCCACTCACAACAAATGGGGACCTATGGTGTACCAATCAATCCAATGTATGGGGCCATAAATGACCCTATAATCGATGCCTTGCAAGGAAAGATAACAAGTGTATAGAAGACCATAGAAAATATGCAAATATCTAGCAAGGAATCAAAAGTTTCATACGATGTATCCATATATCCCTTTGACATGAACTTATACATGCCACCATTTCCTCTAGGATATATGTCACCAAATTTTACCAAATATAGAGGAAAGACAAATACTATCAAACATGCATGAGAATCATGACCAACTGTATGGAAGTCGCTTATGATCCAACATACTTGATGAGACTCTTCTCTAAAAGCCTCACAGGTCTTGCCCTTGAATGGTTCTTAACTCAAAAGGATATTCAAACATGGGACAAACTTAAACACAAGTTCATAAAAAATTACTTGAATAACATTGACATGGACACCTCTATTACTAGCCTATGTACTCTCATGTAAGAGGATGTAGGTGAAACGTTCATCCCATTCTTTCAAAAATGAAGAATTCTATCTAGTCGTTGCCACATTGGCATTCCCAAAAAACAAAGGTTGACATGTTCATTCAAACACTTTTGGTCCCCTTGAAATATGGATTACAAGTTCATTGTTGCACAAATTTTAGAGACCTAGTTGAAAAGGGCGTACAAGTTGAGAAAGTTCTTATTGCAAAAGGAGAACTAAATTATGGTCCTAGAAACACAAATACAAATCCTCCCACTAAAAAAAAAAAGTACTCGGTCAAAAATAAACATGTTACCAATGACGATGTTGTTGATGCTAAGGATGTAAACACTATGGGTCTTGTACTGGCTCTAAAATGGGTTAAAAGACATAAAAAAACCAACAATGATACTAACGCCCCACACCAATGCCAACCCAAACAACCAAAATGGTCAAAATAGTCATAATGAAGGACAATACCGTCATATAAGATAATTCCTCAGGGGTCACACATACACTCCCTTGGTTGAGCCCCTTGAGGAAGTCCTCAAGAAATGCCTTTAGAATGGTTTCATCACACTTCAAGATCCAAAACCATATGATCCAGGACAATTCAAGCCAGCATAGTGGGACAATAATGCATTTTGCAATTATCATCAGTTAAAAGGACATAATAGTTCTTGTCGACAACTAAAAAATCTTGTACAAGACCTTATCGAGAATCATATCATTGAGGTAGGTGGACCACAATTTTCATCTAATTCAGATGATACCATCTATAAGAACCCACTGCAAGACCTTGGTTCTAATAAGGCTTCCATGTCAGGTCCTAAGACAAACAATTTCATCATTCTGGTGAAATCAATCCCATTTTTGCAAAACTGTGTTGGAACCTATTTTAGACATAAGGGTATCTAAAAATGAAGAAAACCAAAACTTGACCTTGAATTGGGACTTATTCACCACCCATGGTGAGTAAGTCCACTTTTGAATTTTTGAATATTCAAAGGTGGAATCCAGAGTTCTCAAACAACACTTTGATTCTATATAGGTATCTGCTTCTAAAACTCTGATTTTTAAGTTTGAAAGTGAGTTTTTATTGATATTTTTACTTGATCAATGAAGAGAAGACTTAAAAAATTTGCAACACAATCTTCAATGATTTTTAAGCTTGTAGGAGGTCTAAATCTACAAACACACAAGACAAGAAAGAGAAATGTTGAATGTTAGGGAATGGGCATTTTCCTTGGTCAAACCCATTTTAGGTAATTAAACCAAAATGATGAAAGAATGGAATAAAACATAAAATAATGGAGTTGATTACCTTTCAATGATGATTGATCTTGAAATTCTATAGAAAAAAATGAAGAATCTTCCCTTAAAGGTTTGAAGATTGATATCTTGGTGATTTGAAATGATGAAACCCTAAGTTGCTTGATTGGAGATGGAATAATGATGGATGGATAATGATGAATGGTTTAATGGATATGAATGGGGTTGAAATGGATGGAAAAACACCTATTTATACACACTTATGCCCTAATAACCCAATAATACAACATCACATGCCGACATAAGGTAATTCTAAATAAAAACTTGAAAGAAAATTTGAAATATTTTGAATTTGGATCCGAGGACTCATTCAACACCCATGGAGAATGGGTCCTACCTTGGACTTGCAAATAGGTTTCAATAATTAAGTCACATTTAATGTTGTTTTTTGGGTTTACATTCAAAAATACACTTAATTAAGTTGTATGAGTGCATAAAGGGGTCAAATAAAGAATAAGAAAGGTGTAAATAGTGAAATCAAGCCTAGAAAAGTGTGAAATATTGTTACAAGACTTTAGAACACTTCAGAATAGGAGTTGATAATTAATGAAAAGGTGATTTTTAGGTGGATTATAATGAGAAGTGTCTAGCAAAGTGTAGAAATGTGTTACAACACTTCACAACTCCTTCACAAGACATCATTAAATGCATTTTATTTAGTTTTCAAAGGTCCAGTTTCTAGTGTGGATGCATAAAAAGCCTCACAACACTTGAATCAAGGCCTCATTAAGTCCAATTTATTAGGAATTAATCTTGTGTCAAGCAAGTTTCATTTTTCTTTTCTACCATACAATACAATAATCATCTCAAGAATCAAAGCCCAAGAGAATACTAAACATGTATTTAGGCTCCTTCTCCTTAGATTGGTTATTTTCACACACTACTTCAACATCAACAATCACTTGGGTTGGTTCACCATGTTGAATACTTGGGCCCATTTATATTCCCTAATTAGTAGACTTGCAACAAGGGATAACTTCACATACCTCCTATTCTCTAGACCATGCATTTGAAATATGACAACTATGATCATTATCTACATCACCAATGAACGTGTCACTCATTTCACTTGCTTCATTGAGGTGTACATTTTAAACCTTTACTCTACACTCTACACTCTTCTTCTTCACGTGATATCTTATTCATACACTTGTTCAAGCCTAAAACCTCTAGATTCCTTTTGGTGTTCACTGGCTGATAGGTTCAGTAAGAAGTTGGTATGATGGAAAGGAGACCTTATTCAGAGCAAGCTAGAAAAATTTGGCTCCTCAAAGATTCTCTTCAAAATCTCCCAGTTTATGCTTTAAGCCTTTTCAAAATTCCTTCTAAATATGTAGAGGCCATTGAAAAGATCTGAAAAAAAATCCTTTGGTTTGGTGTGGATGAGAGAAAGAGGATGCCTCTTATAGTATGGGATTTTGTTTGCAGACCAAAAACCTTGGGGGGTTTAGGTCTTAGAAAAATCAAATGATTAATAGGACATTTCTCAAGTGCTAAACAAATATGGAGATCCTTCTCATCTGTTGGAGAATGGAAAGATATTTTAAAAACTAAATATATGACCAATTGTGTGTCCCTCAAAGTTTTGTTGGATTCTCCTATTCTACCCTATGGTTTAGCCTATTGGAATGACATGATTCATGGTAGAAATATTTTGGAATTAGGGGTTGTATGAGACATTAGAAGCAGAAATCTAGCTAGGTTTTGGGAGGATATATGGCTTTTTAAGGATCCCCTAATCAAAATTGAAAGATTCAATAGATGGGATGAGTTTTGCAAAAAAATATTTTAGAGAGTATGTTAAATATTATTGGAGTGAAGGATATTGAGTGGATTTGTGTGTGGTTAGTTAGGAGTTGGTCCAACTTTAATCTTCTATAAGGGCTATCAGATTGGGATAAAATCAACTAGATGGTCATTTTGTTTGGATGGACAACCCTTCAGGGAACTAATCTATTTCTTTGATTATTTCTCTGTTGTCCCTTTCTCAAGGCCCACCTCCTTTTTGGTCTAAACTGTTGATAAAAAACTTGACTCCTAAAGTCAACATTTTCTTCTAGATTCTACTTCGAAATAAGGTGCTAACAGTGGATAATCTTTGCAAACTAGGATTAAAAATTCCCAACAAATGTTACCTTTGCAAGAGTGAGGTGGAGTCAGCAAACCATTTGTTTCTCCACCATCTATTTGTTGCTACAATCTAGGGAAAATTTTTAGCCCTCTGGAATATTTCTTGGGTGTTCCCCCTATCCATTGAATATTTCTTTTCACAATAGAAAGCTCCATCTCAAAATCCTTTCATTTGAAGGTTATGGGATTTTATTTTCCCTTTTGTTGTTTGGGAAGTGTGGAAAGAATGTAATAACATACTTTTCAGAGATAAGGAGATGTTAGAGACTAATTTTTTTGAAAAAAAAATTAGGCTTATAAAAGAAAACTTCAATGTTAATCCCCAAAATTATCTTAATCTTGAAGTTGTGGTGTACACTCCATATGATCTAATGATAACCAAGGATTGGAATATCAAAATGTATGTTTCTAAGGCATCCAAGCTAGCCAAGAAAATAACGGAGGGTGTGCAGTGGACCTTTCTCCAAATGGATGGACTAAAGCCAACTTTGATGGTACTGTGAAGGGAAATCTAGGGATGGCAAGAGGTGGAGGTATGTTAAGGGACTCAACTGGTAGCTTGATGGAAACTATGTCCATTTCCCTAGGTCATCAAATAAACCATTTGATGAAGGAAATAAGAGCTTTTCAAGTTTTAAATTTAGCACATAGTTTGAATATAAAACATTTATGGCTTGAAGGGGACTCGAAAAACATCATTGACTATCTCCTAGGTAGGTCCTGTCCATCCTAGTCTATTAAGAATTGGAATTAAATAAGCCAAATATATCTTAGACAAGTTTGATAAAGTTAAAATATCCCACGTCTATAGGGAAGCTAATAGTATGGTAGATTACTTTGTGGAGGGGGTTAAGAGGGGAGGTTTGAACACATGGAAAAATTTTAGGGACTTGGGAGCTGAAGTTAGGGCCTTATTAGATTATGATGTTACACATGGGAAAGAGGAAAATATATTTAATGATGATAGGGAAAAGGTCTAAGTACATCAAAATCAAGAGATTTGACGAAAACGTGTCAAATAACTTAGCTGGTAAGAAAAAGTGACATGCTTTGTGGGTTCATTCGAATGGCTGTGTAAAATTGCAATAGGTTTTTTAGAATTGGTAGAGATTGTAGTGAGGTGCATGTGAATATAAGGGGGATAGGAAAAGAATCGAGCCAAATATCTACAAAATGAACACAAGGAATGCTAAGGTCTGGAAATAGGTTGAGCAAGGTGGTTTGGTTACATTCCTAGAAAAACTTCATGGGCCTAATCCTATGGCTACTTACTACTTTGAGAAGGACTAGAATAATGGATAAATAATCCTCTTTGGGAGAAAGGTGAAATAGGATGAGCAAATCATAGGAGAGGTGACTGGAATGTCCACTGAGGGCATGAAGTTTTATCATGGCAGAAGGTTTTCAGACGAGGCAGTAATCAAATTCCCTAAGAAAGAAAAGGATAAAATGAAACTGGTCAAAGTTTCCAATAGCTATTTTGAAATCAACACCATCAAGGTGCTTTGGAGAAAGGTTCTTCATGTCATAATGGATTATATTACCTTGGATGGGAGATTCGCCAGAGTTTTTGGTCATCATTTTTCTCTCCTTAACCACTTCTGCCATAAGGTATGCATTTCTCTACCTCATTATTTGTTCTATTCATTGAGCAATAGCCTTGAGGACCACAAGAAAAATCCTAGGAGATACCCTATTCTTCATCCTGGTCTTATTAGGTTAATCTATGAACATTTTCAAAGCTTGTTGGCTTTATCCAAACTAGTTTCCTCCACGACGTCTAAGGACTATGATACAAACAGTGGTGGTTCAAAGAATCATTCTAAGCCTAACCTAGAGAGAATTGTTGAAACCCATTCATCCCCTATCTTGTATGGTAAGAAAACCTAGCTTTGTAAACCCTAGCTCATAAAAGCTAACCCTAAAATTTACCCCAGCTACTTGGTTTGTTTAAAGAATCCTACTCTCAAGGGTTCCCTTTCGAATAAGTTGGTTTCCTACTATGTGAACTCTTTGGAGGGAAAAAATGAGACCCCTAAAGCTAGTAGAAACTTTTTCTCTACCCCTCCTACCTCTTTTAGAGATGATGGGACAATATTTCCTAGCTCTTGTAACCCAGATGATTTTAACCTCATTCTAGACTAAGATTAGTCTGGATATATCCTTGCCTCTACTACAAGTGTCATTAGTTATATTTTTAGGGTTATGAAATGGGTCTATCAAGAAATTAATGATATTAATCTTAGAAATAGCATTCTAAAAAGAAAGTTGGAGGAACTAGAATTGAATTTTTCTACTCTCAAAAATGAATAAGGAAAATGGAAAAAGAACAATACTAGAACAAGAAATGATGACATTGAGGACAAGTATAAGACTCTAGAAGCTAAAATTATTAAAATAGAAAACAATATGAAAACTCTTGTGGAACTAAACCATACAATGGCAAGGCACAATTCCATTAGCATCAATGCAATTTCTAAAAAGTTGGAAAAGTCACAACAGTGATTGTTGGTTGTTGACCTGGAAGAGGACATGGATAAAAGCAAGAATCAAGACTAAGGAGCATCAAAGAGGACCCATGCAAACCTTAAGAGGAAAGTGCCTCCTACTACCTAGATGGTCCAGATCTTCAAGAGGGGGGTTTAGGAAATGAAAAACGTGGAAGCTGAGACAACAAAAAATTTAAAGTCCCAAGTTTAGTAGTTGCTAGTGTCTTGTCTGGTCTTTTTGGGTCTTTTCTGTGGCCCTTGCTGGCCTTTTTTTGGTGGTTGTTTATGGGGTCTTTGATGATCTTTTCATTTTTTTGTAAAATTTGTGGTTTCAAGTCCCTGTAAAACCCTTTTTTTCCTCTTTAAAAAAAAAGCTTTAACTCCTTTGGTAGAGTCAAATCTAGTCCATAAGATTCAAAAAATAAATCAATGCACACTAAATTTTTAGGTCTATGACACTTAGGAATTGCATACATGGTATCTATAAATCTTGCATAAAGATCATATGTTGATTCTCCTTCATGTCTCCTCATGCAAAAGAGGGCTTGAAAAAAAACCATAGGATCACAAATGCATGCAACTTCTTGACCATTTTTTTGGTGCTCTATGTTATCAATATTATGAATGATGTGTAGGCTAGGACAATAGGTGTGTAAGTGTTATGACATTCATTTTCAATTTTTGACTTACACTTCTCATCAACATTTGGTGCCTCAGGGAAGCAAGCACTTGTAGAAAAATAACCCTTATGCATTCCATATTTCTAATTATTTTCAATTTCCATGGCCATCCCATAGGCCTAATGCAAGGTTTTAGGATCCTTATCTCTCAGTAAATAGCTCATCTCATTATCAAAACCTCCCAAATAAATAATCAAACACACTAAATCACTTAGAATCATACCCTCAGGAATATCCCTCAATGTTTTAGCAAATATTAGGTTAAATGCTAGGACCGGCTCATTCTCTTCTTCCTCAATGCTCATAAATTTATTGATCATATAATTAGCATTGATTCTTTCACCAAACTACTCCATGAACATTGCTTTCTACTCACTCCAAAAATAGATAGAGAATGCTAGTAAATAAGAGAACTAGTGTCTTGCATCACCCTTTAGAGACTAAAAAAATAGCCTCATGATCACATCCTCATAATCTATCTCATAGTCCCCCATTAAATTGTTGAATTCTTGGAAATGCTTACTTGTTGATTCAGACTTCTCACCATTGGTTTTTTGTAGCTTACCTATGATGTCAGATGGAATAACATTTGGGTAGCCATTAATTTAACTAAAATTGATGGGTCTACATCTTTTAGTGTTAAAACCTCTTTGACAACCTAGCTCAGGCTGATCACAACCCATGGTTACACTATGAACCATACAAGGATGCATATATTAATGCACTTTGATACTCATTTAAAAAAAATATCATAGTAATGCAAATATTATTCACATAGTTCCTAGCTTCCTTATACAACATATGACCTTAAAACCATTAGAAAGTATAACACCTAGTTTCAGCTATGTTTAAGGTTTATTCGCCTTGAGTAGATCTAAGAAAAACAAGCATACTTATACATAATGCTAACTATAACTTTTATCACAAAAGTAGGAAAATTTAGTATTACTATCCTTTCCCTTTCTTAGTGCTACTTCACTCAATAGGGAACCAAATTTTTTCAAGACTTGAAGACTTCTCATAAACTAATTTCAAACACAATAATACTTTGTTTAAATTTATGAAAATACCTGGAAACTTGTAGCAGCTACTAACCTTTCTTCTAGACTAAAAATATTGCATATCTAGAACTCTCTTCACAAATTTAACAGGTTCTTTAGATAGAGTTTCCAACTCTCTTCAATAAGGACTAAACTTCAAGAAATATGAAGCTCCAGTCAAAGATGAATTTATTTTTGGGTCTTCTCGAACAATAGAGTCACACATAAATTCTTTGAAATCTATTACAACACAACCACTTCTAGTTATGAAAACTTCAATATCTAAACCAAATGCTAAGATTCACCAAATTATTGACTCTTTCCAAATGAGTACTCTGATGTTTTCCCCAGTAGAGTGTCTAGTCTATTGGTTATTTTTTATTGCAACCTTCAACCCTAAGGAAGAACAAAATGCCTAAACGAGGGGATTATAGATTTAGGATAATGAACTTGCACTATCAATAGGTGGAAGACAAGAAAAGCCAATGAAAAAAGGTTATCAAATCCTTCTACACTTTGAGCTCCATAAGAATTAGGAGGGTGTTTCTAATTGTAGTTCCCATCATATGAAAAAATTGTGCCAAACAACACACTATATACCCATGAAAGTGGATAGTTCTTAGGTATATGAGTGATGGATATTTTATATTCTACCAGGTTAAATCATAATCCTATTTGCATTAAACATTGCTAAGAACACATAACTTAGCTATCTTTAGCTCAAACATATAGAGGGTTAATAGATGAAATTATCTCAAATTTAGCCTCTATATTCTTTCAAACACCATGAAGATACATGGAACTATGATAAATTAAAAATGAAAGTAAAAGAGATATAATATGATTTGGTTTATTTCTGAAAATATCTTAGGCCATGTGATGGATAAGTGCTTAATCATGGGCCACAAATTCAAATATAAAACTACAGCATAGATCCTATCAACATACTAGGTTTAGCCAATGGATTTAAAATATTTTAATTATTTACATTAGCAAATCCACTCATAATGTTATAAAATTATACTTACCAATCCCACGTGTCCACTCTAAATCAAAATTATCTAATCAAAGTAATTTAACTCTTTATTGTAAAGAGAACCATGGCCAAACAGTAGAATCATAGAAACCTACAATGAAAAATTCAAACATCCTTGATATATTGAATTCATATGATTAAAAGCTTACAAATTTGGAGACAACTTCATGGCAATAATATGATATTGGACTATGTCATAGAAAAATGCCCCCTTGTCATTTTCATAGCCTTTTAGGTCTTGCTTCATGGTATTTGACATATTTTGTTCTTATTTTGTGTTGTGACATGGCTTGAACATGCATATTTAGGTACTCAAATTCAAATAATGATGTCTTGTGAAGGTGTTGTGAAGTGTTGTAAGACATTTCTACATTCTTCTAGATTCCTTTTTTTGCAATTCACCTAAAAATCACCTTTTTATTCATTATTATGTATTATTTTGAAGTGTTGTAAAGTCTTGTAACAATATTTCATTCTTTTCTAGGCATATCTTCACTATTTATCCCTTTATCATGCTTTATTTGACCCCTTTATGCCCTCATATGTCTTAATTAAGTGTATTTTTTAATATTATCCCAACAAACAACATTAAATACAACATATTTATAGACACATAATTTTAAGTCCTAGGTGGGATCCATTCACCATGGGTCGTGAATGAGTCCCCCTTGGCCCCAAATTCAAAAATTTTAAAATTTCCTTTTGGGATTTTATTCAAAATCACTTGATGTCAGCCTATGATGAGGTATTAATGGTTAAATAAGGCAAAAGTGTGTATAAATATGTGATTTTAACCTAATTTTACATCTCCTAAAATTCTCCAACATTCATTCAAGCATTTAGGCATTCTACAACATCAATTCAAGCAATATTCAAGCACTTTGGAGCATCCATGGACATTCCTATATATTTTCATTATCAAGAGTTTGCTATGTTGATAGAATTTTCATGTTGTTAGTTTATCATTCTCTTGAATTCCATTATTTAATTAAGGATTTGATTAAAAAAAGTGGGGTTTGACCAATGAAAACCCCTATTTGCTAACCCTCAACCATTTTCCCCCTATTGTATGTGTGTTTATAGACCTAGGTATGTAGATTTAACAAGATTTTTGGTGTTGAAGATTGGTTTATAAGTCAACTAGGTGCTTCAAGTCAACTCAAGTCTATTTCAAGCTTGGAGAAGGTTTCTTGTCTATTTCATGTAGAATTTACTTCGACAACCTGACATTCAGTGATTTCTAGATCTAGTGTTGCAAAATTGTCTCCTAAATTTTTAGAAATTTGGGAGAGGATTTATTTTCCACTAGTGATAATTGAGTCCCACCTTAGGACTAAAAATATGAATTTTGTTAGATTTTGGATCCTGACAAAAAGAAACTTTATTTTCAACACTTTTTCACTAGGTTGAGGACTAATTCACCACCCTAGGCTAATGAGTCCCATTGTGAAAAATCAATGATTTGAATCAACATCCACAACATTCCAGATTCATTAGATACTTCCCAAGTGCACTTTGTTTCTACCTATTTATTTTTGTTTTGCATATTTTCTTTATTTACTTCATTGTTTGCATATCATAGTGTGTTTTCAAACATAACTTAAATCTCACTTTTGCATTCATTTTCATCCATTTAGATCATTTAATTGCATTTAGTTTACTTCATTTAGATTAGAAAACATTGAACATAACATAATTTGAATGAACTAGTGTGCATTTTTGGCCCTACCTCTCTCCTCTTAGGTGAAAAACCGTAGAAGAGTTAGAGAAGTCCTAGAGAGCCAAAAATCAATGGTTCATGGACAAATTGGTTAAAACTTGCTCATAAAATATAACTATTAGAATTTACATACTCTATTTATGACTCAGGCTCAACACTATTCTACCTTCCTAATTCAAAATTCTAGAACTTCAAAACACTTACAAATGAGAAGAAAGAAGATAAAGAAGAAGAAGAAGCCCTAAAATATATCTGTAGCTAACATCTATCACCATTTCTCCCTTTGATCTATAACTACCCACTGCTTGAAGAAAAGCCCCATTCTATACTCAAATTCATGCCTCTTGCATTTTCCCTCTAACGAAAAATTATTCCCTTACTGAGAAGACCTAATTCTTCATCATTCTACCTGTATCTAAAAAATATCTTTCTCACAAGAGAGTTCACCTCCTCTTCCATTTTACCCTACAATGAAAAATGGTTCTATTATTTCTCTCTCATGAAAGCTCCATGTAGACACATAAAATTGACCTAGGCTTGCAAACTTTATTTTCTCCATATTTCTTCTTAACATAACTAAAATATTTTACTGTCTTATAGTCCAAATTCAACTATTAATTAAATAATTCTCAATTATTTAATTAATTCACATCTTTTATTCCTCTTGACTATTTAAATAAATAAATTATATTTATTTTATTTAAATGTGGCATAAATTTCTTATGTCCCTCTTTAATTAAATAAATTCTTAAATTTATTTAATTATTATTTTTCCACTATTTCCTATTGATTATTTAAATAATTAAATTTTATTTATTTATTCAAGTATGTCATTAATTTCCAATGTATTCTTATAATTAAATAAATTTCTATAATTTATTTAATTATTATCCATCTTGGCCTTGTCTAATTTTAAATAAAATCATTTATTTAAAATTGTACAGTTTCTATTTTCACACCAAGTGAATAATTTAAACTCACTATTTATTGTCACATGACCCCACCACTTTTGAATTAAATTAATTTTTAATTCAAAAGGTCAACTCAACCTTTTAAATCAAATAATTTTAAATTATTATTTCATTTTCTAGTAACCTTTTTTTTTGTGCCCAATATCTCCTTGTCACATGCACTCTCCTTTTAGCCCTTCATTCAAATTTTAACCTAATGTTTCCCTAACTCTAATTGATGGTTGTCACATTTAATTTTAACATTTGAACTTAGGGAATCTCTCAACTTCTAATCTTGGCCATTCATCTAAAAATGGATTTTCTATAAAAAGGACATTTCAATCTCATTTGACACACTTCATATCTCTTGACTTGGTGTTGGTATAAAATTTTATGTATACTTTAGGCTTCCTTCATACTTACATTTTGTATCTTTTGAATGGAATCCTTTAGTATTTTCTTAGGGCTTAGGCATACTCATTGTTTCTCATCAAAAAACTAAGGGAAAACACCATTTTGTAGCAAATGTAGAAGGGAAGTGATGGCCAATCATGGAGGGCTTGAAGACTTTTTGTGAGATTGTTCTTTGTTTTATGCATTTTTACTTCATTG